>JAYRCH010000139.1:0-600000 GCA_037179445.1 Phengaris alcon alcon | reverse complement strand
TACTGTATTTTTTGGGGATAAAAGTAGTCTACCAGATTTCATCGAAATCCGTTCAGTAGTTTTTGCGTGAAATAGTAACAAACATCCATCCATCCTCACAAATTTTCACATTTAAAATAGTAGTAGGATTTAATCTGAGATTAGAGTTTAGACGATTCGTTTGCTTGTCTGCTCCTTTAAAAATATATAGAAGCTTGCAATAATTAAACTACTTTCCTAATGTCCCTCGGCAATCATAGTTTCTTTTTTATGGAAATGACAGACGTACGAAAAATCTCCGAAAAACGACGATTCCTGAAAGGCATTAAAAACGTGATCGTACAGTAGTACAGTAATACAATATTGGGACGGTTGCGTGTTGATGATCATAACCGCCATTGAAGTTTAACATGATGATCCTATTCAATTGCAAGTACTTATGGGGGGAGTGACACATTTGGCATAAGCTGTGTTTCAGCTATGGCGCCTGCTAGCCTGTACACGCGCGGTGACCACACAATATGTGTGTTAGGACCACGCCCACGTTAGGACTTTGGAGTAGGACACTGTTTTAGCCTGCAAAGTAATTGGAACGAAAATCAAAGAGTCGTCCATAATTTTCAGACAAAACTTTTTTGTTTATCTGTATCGTAAGTCGTACATCGAGTCCATTTCCTGTCTATCTCCTCATCTCCCAAAGCGGTTCAAAGGCAACCTTGTTATGGTTAACTTTTAGTATGAGTTTTATTTTAAAAAGGATTTTGTAAAGCATATCTCACAAATCGATAAAATATATTATTCAAATAATACTTATAGATTTTTTTCAAATGGATGCATGAAAGTCGAAAGATGATGCTCAGAGAAATTACGAGCACCAATTTAATGAAAAGTACCTGGGTAACCGAGCTTTGCTCGGAGTTTTGATAAATAAAATTAAAAAAATGAAACACATAACACACACATAACAATAACAAAACAGACACACGTATTCATTATTGTCTATGCCTTTGAGTTTAAACATTCGGTTTCATCGTGAAAAACATGAGTGAAATTTAATTTTAATGGAACTGGACTGATATTATTTTATAATTATTACTTTTAAATTATTATCTCTACCTCAGTTAGCTAACTCACATTGCCTACCGTGCACCATGCGTTCGATTTTTTTTTATTACAGGTTGACGTTTGTCAATATGTCACATTATTTTTTTTATTTTTTTTAAAAAGGCAGCATAATAAATAACAAGATATATTATGTTTCAATATAAAAAATAATATAGCAATAGTAATATAATATAGCAAAATAATAGTATATCTCTCACATTATCGCGCGCGATAAGCGACATCGTATCACATAATGTGAAAACGCTCTAATACGTGAAGCAATATCACGTTTTCACGGTTTTACACCTATTTTAAGGGCCATCCTCACGGTCCAGTCTGCAAATCCAGCAGCCTGTCAACAATTTGTTTATATCTTTTCTTCTGTTACCTGTAAATAGTAGTGAATATCCAGGCGGTTTTACCAGAATGCTGAGCGGCATAGCCTAGAGCGGCAAATTTTAGGGGGCGGCAAATGTGGCCTAAACATTTTTTTGTCTTACAGAACTTTAGTACTGTATAGTATATGTAACTGTATAGTACTGCGTAGTACTGTATAGTACTGTATTGTACTGTTTAGTACTGTATAGTACTGTATAGTACTGTATTGTACTGTTTAGTACTGTATAGTACTGTATAGTACTGTATTGTACTGTTTAGTACTGTTTAGTACTGTATAGTACTGTATAGTACTGTATGGTACTGTACGGTACTGTATGGTACTGTATAGTACTGTTTTGTACTGTATAGTACTGTGTAATACTGTATTGTACTGTATAGTACTGTATGGTACTGTACGGTACTGTATGGCACTGTATAGTACTGTTTAGTACTGTTTAGTACTGTATAGTACTGTTTAGTACTGTATAGTACTGTATAGTACTGTTTAGTACTGTATAGTACTGTGTAGTACTGTATAGTACTGTATTGTACTGTATAGTACTGTATGGTACTGTACGGTACTGTATGGCACTGTATAGTACTGTTTTGTACTGTATAGTGCTGTGTAGTACTGTGTAGTACTGTATTATACTGTATAGTACTGTATAGTATATGTAACTGTATAGTACTGTATGGTAATGTACGGTACTGCCCATCCAGCAAATCCAGCACCGATACTAATAGTCGTCATTAGTGTAAATAGTGTCAATAATTTATAATTTTTGCCTACAAGCCCGCCGCCTTGGATTTACAGATTGGACAGTGAGTATAGGGCCATACTGACCATCCAGCCTTCAAGCCAGCAGTTACGTCACAAGTTACGTTGCTACCGCCATACACTTTGTAATGACAAATGTATGGCGGTTGCAACTCTCTCGCTCTCTTTCTTATTGTAAATTTAAATTGTTTGTACCCTCGTTATGTTTTAAGATATACGAAAATGGGTTCTAGATTGTTTATTATCATGTTATCTAACATCGAAAAGACGATAATTATTTTTTTTTAGGAAACTTGCCTATTTACACATTTCTATCGCGTATCTAAGAGGCAAAAGAACCCTAGAAATTGAAACTAAAAAATTTAAATATGAATTATGGTCGAATGTCGCTCACAGGGCTACCTCTAGTTGTATGAAGACCACGACCCCTACTGCCTTTCTTAGAAACTACTCCAAATAACTCTGAACGGACTAAGGTTCGCGAACAAATAAGTCTTTACCTTACAATATATTTCAGGGCTAGATGTTTCTCGCGACATCGTAGTTCGTAAGCGCAAAAGAAAATCGCGCGGGAACCCTACATTTTCTTTCGTCGTGCTACAATGTATCAATAAATAATAATAATAATAATAATAATAATAATAATAATAATAATAATAATAATAATAATAATAATAATAATAATAATAATAATAATAATAAATAACAAGATATATTATGTTTCAATATAAAAAATAATATAGCAATAGTAATATAATATAGCAAAATAATAGTATATCTCTCACATTATCGCGCGCGATAAGCGACATCGTATCACATAATGTGAAAACGCTCTAATACGTGAAGCAATATCACGTTTTCACGGTTTTACACCTATTTTAAGGGCCATCCTCACGGTCCAGTCTGCAAATCCAGCAGCCTGTCAACAATTTGTTTATATCTTTTCTTCTGTTACCTGTAAATAGTAGTGAATATCCAGGCGGTTTTACCAGAATGCTGAGCGGCATAGCCTAGAGCGGCAAATTTTAGGGGGCGGCAAATGTGGCCTAAACATTTTTTTGTCTTACAGAACTTTAGTACTGTATAGTATATGTAACTGTATAGTACTGTGTAGTACTGTATAGTACTGTATTGTACTGTTTAGTACTGTATAGTACTGTATAGTACTGTATTGTACTGTTTAGTACTGTATAGTACTGTATAGTACTGTATTGTACTGTTTAGTACTGTTTAGTACTGTATAGTACTGTATAGTACTGTATGGTACTGTACGGTACTGTATGGCACTGTATAGTACTGTTTTGTACTGTATAGTACTGTGTAATACTGTATTGTACTGTATAGTACTGTATGGTACTGTACGGTACTGTATGGCACTGTATAGTACTGTTTAGTACTGTTTAGTACTGTATAGTACTGTATAGTACTGTTTAGTACTGTATAGTACTGTATAGTACTGTTTAGTACTGTATAGTACTGTGTAGTACTGTATAGTACTGTATTGTACTGTATAGTACTGTATGGTACTGTACGGTACTGTATGGCACTGTATAGTACTGTTTTGTACTGTATAGTACTGTGTAGTACTGTGTAGTACTGTATTATACTGTATAGTACTGTATAGTATATGTAACTGTATAGTACTGTATGGTAATGTACGGTACTGCCCATCCAGCAAATCCAGCACCGATACTAATAGTCGTCATTAGTGTAAATAGTGTCAATAATTTATAATTTTTGCCTACAAGCCCGCCGCCTTGGATTTACAGATTGGACAGTGAGTATAGGGCCATACTGACCATCCAGCCTTCAAGCCAGCAGTTACGTCACAAGTTACGTTGCTACCGCCATACACTTTGTAATGACAAATGTATGGCGGTTGCAACTCTCTCGCTCTCTTTCTTATTGTAAATTTAAATTGTTTGTACCCTCGTTATGTTTTAAGATATACGAAAATGGGTTCTAGATTGTTTATTATCATGTTATCTAACATCGAAAAGACGATAATTTTTTTTTTTTAGGAAACTTGCCTATTTACACATTTCTATCGCGTATCTAAGAGGCAAAAGAACCCTAGAAATTGAAACTAAAAAATTTAAATATGAATTATGGTCGAATGTCGCTCACAGGGCTACCTCTAGTTGTATGAAGACCACGACCCCTACTGCCTTTCTTAGAAACTACTCCAAATAACTCTGAACGGACTAAGGTTCGCGAACAAATAAGTCTTTACCTTACAATATATTTCAGGGCTAGATGTTTCTCGCGACATCGTAGTTCGTAAGCGCAAAAGAAAATCGCGCGGGAACCCTACATTTTCTTTCGTCGTGCTACAATGTATCAATAAATACGACTCTACAGTCTACTGTGTCAGTCCGATTGGCAGTTTGGTACCTATCCGTATGTATACATTTTGGTTTGGTAATAATTATGTCATTCATAAAATTCGAAATGCGGTTACTGGTGGGTTCGAACCCCGGTCAGATAAATATTTTTTGATTTTTTGAATTTTATCAGAACTCTGCGCAAAGCTCGGTTACGCAGGTACTTATATTATTATATTATAATAATATATTAGTATTGAGTATAATATTATCTATTGATTTCCTATGATTACGCGAATAATATTATCTTTGCACCTTTATATATCTATACTAATATTATAAAGAGGTAAAGTTTGTGAGGTTGTAGGGGGTAATCTCTGGATCTACTGAACCGATTTTGAAAATTATTTTAAAAATATAAGGAAACAAAATAATATAAACAATTATTTGTGAGTGACATAGGCTATATATTTACCCGAAAAATGAAACGACTTTTTCGTGGTGGCTGGAATTTTTTAATAAAACGAATCAGTGAACCATACTCAACCTAATCATGTCACACAACAATGGGGAGCTACCGCCATTTCTGTAGCTGCCTTTCCGGCGGAGTGACGACCGAATACGGCGCGCATTGTTACTGTTAGCGATGTAAAGTACTAATATAATGTTACCAACTATTTATTAATCTGTGGTGTTACTGACCGACTGTTGACTAACGACGAAGATATAAAACTAGGCTTGAGGCAGAGATTAGTCTCAACTTAGGAAATGTAGGCCAAAACGTGTAACAAGTAGCTGGGACTATATGATCCGGAATCCGGCGGGCCCGGGAAAATTCAGAGCGCTAAAAATATAACTGCGCTAATACAATAAAGTTGAAAGTGTCAAGTGTCGAGCTGTCATATATGACATTAACGTTTGACTCGACACTTGTGTGTTCGATTTTCAGCTCTATTGTTTATGCGCAAAGTTCTGTTTTCAGTGCTCTGAATTTTCCCGGTCCCGCCGGATCATATTATAGTCCCACTCCCAGCCTTAGAATGACGTAGCACGTAGAGCGTAACGCGTAGCACGTAGAGCACGTAGAACTTTGTACTCCGTTTTACGAAAATTATGCGACCGGAGGAGTATGAAATTGAGCACAGTTTAAGTTTTAATTTTTTACCAGTCGGGTAGAAAGAGAGAGAGAGAGAGAGAAGTCGGGTAGTCGGGCGAAGCCAAAAGGAAGGGTAATGATTTTGGCAGTGTTAATGTATGTTTGTTTCACCGTAGCGCCTAAACTACTATTGAGATTTTAATGAATTAGGTGTCAATAGATTCGTAATAACAGCCCGGGTAATATAGGCTATATGATTTACGTAGTCGGGTTATAGTTTTTTTTTTATTATATTAAACCATCCAACCATTATATTTACATATATTTTATCAAGGAAGTCAAGTAGGTTTTTGTACTTTGGTATTGTATTTTTTGGGACACAGAATTTTTTTACAGAAAGCATGCTAATTGCTAACACAGGAAGAGTGAACAAAGACAAGCGCTTCAGTGTGTAGTGTGTAGGTGTACCTAACTACATACCTACTCAGCCCTCTAGCCCTTAGCCCCTTGTATGAGGCTTTGTCCTGGCTAATTTATAATTCGTGAGCTACTATAACTAAGTACTGTGAGCTACTACAATAACTACTAACAACTAGTCTCATGAATCAAATGCGGCTTCGTACAAAAATGTTATAATTATTATGTTTAGCAATTACTTATTTTGTAATTAGTTTTCTAATAACATATTCGTAGCAACAATAGTATAAAATACATACATATTTCACATTAATTGAAATACCTACATATTTTCTAGTTTTCAATGGCCTTTGGGGATCTTTAATGAAATTTAGGCCTAAAGGTCTACAAAATAATAATTTAGTATTTATTGTTTATGTTCACAAAATGTTATGGTAGTTACCAGTAACAGTTAAATATATTTCTGTTGTCTGGTACCCGTAACACAAGTTCTTCGATAACACGGGACCAGATTGACGTGGTGTGAAGCGTCCATAGATAATATTACATTATTATAGCCTAGTGTATGTTACTCCTTGTAACATCAGATAACTGCCAGTGAAAGTTCCGTGAAAGTCGGTCCAGTCGTTTCAGAGGTTAACTGGAACAAACAGATAGATAGACTGAAAATTTATTTAAATGAGTATTTTTTCTTGTACCTATGTACCGTCCGTCATCGGTCATATACTTTACTTGCATTTAGTGTAAGGCTGTAAATTTAAAATTACAAACAGACCTAGACACTTCAATTTTATTTATTACCCGACTACGGCGAAGCCAAAAGGAAGGGTAATGATTTTGGCAGCCTATGTATGTATGTATGTATGTTTGTTCCCTCGTAGCGTCTAAACTACTGGTCGGATTTTAATAAATGAGGTGTCAATAGATTCGTAATGATGCCACGAGTAACATAGGCTATATAACTTTTTCAATTTTTTTATTTTATTTTAGATTCAAAATTATGTATTTCGAAAATTAAACCTCAGATTCTAACATCTAAAAAAATTAAATCGAGATAATTATCACATGTTTGGTATCAAAAGAAAGGTCTTGGCAAGCACACTACAAATATTTACATAATTTGTATATATACGAGTATTATAATAAATCATATTGTTGAAGTCAAAATATACGTTTAAAATACAATTCGTACAATATTTGTCCAATTTTCTAACATTACGTATAATACGACTATAAATATATAATTTATATATTATGTTCCTTCATAAAATTATATTTTATTTTATAAATATAATTTTTTACAGGCAATACATAACAAATTAAAAAAATTAAATAACACCTATATTGTCAAGCAGTGAACGAGCTGATGATGATGAATTATAGCTAAGACCACTTTTAATTATGTCAGCTTTCAAACAAAAAAAACTAGATCAAAATCGGTTAATTGGTTCATCCGGTTTTAATAAGAAAATGAAGATGAAATCATTTACTAGCACTTTTATTACTCATTCGTTCGATAGATGTCACTATACGAGTCTTAAATGTTTCTGAATCGCGGTATCGTTGTGTTTAGAAGTTTATGATATATTCCACTACAATTATTATTATATAAGGCCAAACAAACTAGCCACCAGGCTAGTTATAGTCCGACTTAGCTACAGCGGTCTTAACCCGACCCTTAGCATAGACCCGTTCGAAAAAAAAAAAAAAATATTATATAAGACTGAACATCACCCGGGTGATGTTAGGGAGGGTCAAACCCTCCCATCGACTACTACCAAATAAACTAGCCACCAGGCTAGTTATAGTCCGATTTAGCTACAGCGGTCTTAACCCGACCCTTAGCATAGACCCTTTCGAAAAAAAAAAAAAAAATTATATAAGATAAAAATACGATTAAAAGTGAATAATTGATATAATTGCAATGGTGAAATGATTGAATGTTGAATGATTATCTATTGCATTTATTGAATATAAATTATAAATACTTATATTTTATAAATCGTTCTTCGAGTTCGAAACAAGTCGTCATTTACTGTGTATGTTATGGTTAGTTAATTTTAATTTCAGTTTTTCAGTTACTTGATTACCTATAAATATTTAAGTAAAAAAATTTGCCTGCTTATGGATGATTTGTAAAAAAACTTGTTAGATTGGGAAACGGTAAAATATTAAATAAAAAAATAAGTTTAAAAAACTATAACCCGACTACGTAAAAAAAGGGGTCTAAAAAGGCCGAAACAAGAAAATAATTCAAATAGAAATCCAGAAATGCATAGTTACAAAAATGGTCAAGGTATAGCCGTGGTATAGTAAATCTTCTCATAAAATGCAAAAAATCGAAAAAAACTCGAATCCGATTTTTTTTTTTAAATTATTATATACAATTTTGAGCTATTTATTAAAATTTACACTTTAATTACTCGAAAAACGTAAGATTACACGTTACATTGATAAAAAAAATTGCAAATCAAAATATACTACTATAATTAACAAACAAAGAAGTCAATAAAATTTATATTTAATAAGACATCTACAATATTTGTAGAAAGTTTTCGAATCTTCTTTAAATTATATGCGTAGATGCCTATTTATAACTATTTTAAGATAACTTATATACCTGAGTGACCTACGAAAAATTTTAGCCCATCAAAAGGTATTTCATAGAGAAGTGGGGAAGGGGCTAGGCGGGTCTGAGTCTTACTACATACATACCTACTATTTCGTAGCAGCTGTAACAACCGTTAGCCTAGCCAGTATTCGAAATACAGTACAGTATAGACCATCGTTTATAAAAATACACGTGCACGCTGACAAGTTTGTGACAATTGTGACAAGTTTACTAAAAAAAAAAATCGAATCTGCATAGGAAGGTAAATACTATCTTTATTTTTATCTGTATCAATCAACTCAAACATAAAAATAGTAATATTTTCTTTAAAAAATAGTATGCTTAACGTAACATAACCTAAAGATTAAAATTGAATGATATTTTAGTACAAGATTAAAAAATAATAATCTCCTTAATTTTGCACAAACAAATTTAGTTACTCCCATGAAAAAAAAATATATTTCAAAATACATAAAAAATATATTAAAAATCTATAAAAAATATATAAATATATATAAAATATATATCGTAAATATATTTTTAATAACTAACTTTTGGCCTATTTTCATGTATATTTCATATATTTTAAATATATTTTAGATTGATTACGTGCTTTTTCGATATTAATTCAAAATAAGGTGAAAGAATAAATATTTCTAATCAAATAAATTACAGCGTATTTGGGACATAAAAAGGTAAGTTTTTACCAAATTTCGTGAAAAAAAAAAATTTTTGTAAAAGAATAAAATAAAAAACCAAAAACTTGGTTTATTTAAATTTTTCATATAAATTTTGAGGTTACGTGAAAAAAGTGTAAATACAAAAGTTTTAGATCTTTCTATTACCTACAACTTTGCCATTTGACTTTTTTCCATAGGACTTTTAGTTTTGCCGGAAATCGAGATAAACCGTTTTTACCCTTAAAAACTCACCCCCATCCCCTTCCCGACCTCAGATCGCCCGTAAATTATTTTTCCTTTCATTTTTATAATATTCTCCTCCTTTTCTAATGGGTTTTATAATACTATTATTTTTTTTGGTTTTAAAAACTATCGACCCTGGTCTAAGTAGGCGCACGTATAATAAATTCGTAACTGGTCGCTGTCTGTACTTGGAAGATATATAAGAACAACTATTACGGGAGCTTTTTGAACGACATACAACCCAAAACAATGATTTTTAGAATTTTTGTGTTAGTCTATCTGTTTGTCTGTACGTTTGTACGCGGTAATCTGAGAATCTACTGAACGGATTGTGATGAAATTTGGTATAGTAGTAGTTTAGACTCTGGATTAACACATAGGCTACTTTTTATTGAGGAAAAATGTACGGTTCCTGCGATATTTGCTTTTGCGCGTACGAAGTCAACAGCTTAACCGATTTGAATGCGGTTTTCACTAATGCGTTTTGGTTACTCCACACCATTTAAAATTTAGCTAACCGACTTCCAAAAATGGAGGCGGTTATACATTCGGCTGATTGTAACATTTTTTTATTTACTTTTGTATGTTAAACGATTACTCCACCGCCTGTGGAGTGGACCACGTGTCACCAAAGTGGTGATCTGATGATGATCAAAGTTGACATTAGGAAAAAAATAGTTTTAAAAAAAGCATAAAAAGATGATTTTGAAAATTGTTTACGTTAAAAACACCTAAAATTGTATTAAAATTGAATAATACACGTCTTCAGGATTATAATACTAAAAAAATCACACAGAAATACCTAAATTTGATGAAATGGCAACGGAATTAACGAAAAAAGTAGCGAAATTTATAAAAAAGTATAAAAGGCTACGCCATTTTCATATGGTTAGAAACCCTGGCAAGAAAATACGATTTTCTTACAGTTTCACATCCGGACCAACTCCAGTTTACGGGTTATCCATTATTTACGACAGACCCTGTATAACAACTTTTATCAAGTTGTTATACTTATCTACCTATAGGAATATGAAACATTTTTTTACAACATTATTGTATAAAACCTACATAATTAGTTTACTCACATCAAATACAAATATTTACTATGGTATGTTATTCAGAACATAATCGCGCAAACTTCAGAGACATCAGAGAAACATCACGGAGATATCAGAAATTTTGTGCTTATGGCCATACATTTCATAGCAATATTACTAGTGTGTGACTTCACCTACTTGTACGACTTTTATATGGAGCGTTTTCACGAGACTCACAAAAGTGCTTCAAAAAATCCGCAATATCTATGAAAATATTGATTTTTAGTATACTATTTCCTTTTGTAAGCTGTCTTAGTTTTTAGAGTACTATTCATTTATGTTATAAAAAATACAGGAAAATACCGTATTATTATCAATGCATAAGAGTGCATCTTATAATTAATTGTTTAATGGTTAATGGGGTCAATATTCGTAGTTTTAAATACATTTTCGATGACAATGATATCACAGTACAAATAAGAGATAGGGAGTGTTGGGATACCATGTACTATGTAGTGGCCGATAGTCGATACCCCACATATAAGTAAAGGGTGTTTTTTTAGAGGTATAGAACTTTAGGTTGGCAAGACTTTTTTAACTAGCGGCCATTTTGTCAGCTGTCAAGTGATTTATGTTTAGTTTGGTTTGAAATTTCAACATGAATAGACTAACGCCTGAACAACGCTTCCAAATTGTGCAATTTTGACGTCCACAGAGACGTCGTACAGTGCGTACAGAAGAAGTAAAGAAACGCTCCTGTAGAGCGTAGCATGGTGGAAGACCCGAATCAGTCTATCCGCCATCGTGCACAGGAATTGGATATGTGTCCATCCACTTTATGGAAGATTTTGCGTCGCGGAAAGATCTTGGTTTGCGTACTTAGAAAATCCAACTCGTGCAAGAGTTAAAGCCACACGATCACCTAGCAAGGCGTAGATTCGGTGAATTGGCCCAAAACAAGATTGCCGTTGATCCCGATTTTCATGAGCGAGTTTTGTTTAGCGATAAAGCTCACTTTTGGTTGAATGGATAGGTCAATAAACAAAACTGCCGTATTTGGAGTGATGATAATCCTCAAGTGTATGTTGAGACACCGTTACATCCAGAAAAACTGACTGTTTGGTGTGCTTTATGGGCTGGTGGAATAATAGGTCCGTACTTTTGACCACTTGGAGGACAACATTCGCCGCGTTATTGCCGATATACGGCCACAAATGTTGGAAAAAGTCATCGAAAGTTGGACCTCCAGATTAGACTACGTCCGAGCCAGGCGTGGTGATCATAAGTTATATTTAAATTTTAATGCCAGAAGACTATCTTTCGAATAAAGTAAATTTCATGTCAATATAAAAAAAAATCATCTTTGTTTTATTCCATTTCAAAGTTCTATACCTCTAAAAAACATCCTTTATTATGTGTATTGTGATACGTGAGAATATAACGGCCATATTTTATCATTTATAGACAAACACGACATTAATATTTAATATTTAGTGGTAACTTAGAGTGGTCATAACTTGGTGATAACCATGAAAGTGATTAATAATTATGATTAATTTGTTAGTTTGTTACGTGTCCACAAAACACATTGTATCAGCGAATTTAATACGATTTATACTATATTTAAGATTTTTATTATACATATATTTAAGTGTACACAATTACACATCCATGACCCCGGAACAGAGATTTTTTTCCCCTGGCGTGATTCGAACCCGCGACCCCCGGCTTGAGCGCCAACGCACTAACCACTGAGCCACAGAGGTCGTAAAAATAGGCTACATTTACCTTAGGAATTAGGGTTCTGTTTAAAAAGATAGGGTTCCGTTTCCGCTAGTTATCACTTATCAATATACTCGTAAATAATGTACCGAGTATTGTAATTTAGTATTACCGCGTACGGGCACTGGTCAGTCCGTCGGCCGTCCGCGTCAGTCAGTCCGGAGCACCGGAGCACGTAACTCGCGCGCCCGCCTTGGAGCTCGTGGCCGGCTGCTGCCGCGATACTATTTACTAAACAAAACTGTACGAGGTGAATACTTTTTATGAGTTAAAAAGTTGACAGGTTTATAAGTTTTGTGTACCTGTATGTGTATGTTTCGTTATTTTTGGTAAGTTCTACGAAAGTTTTATTTGTACTTTTAGTAATATTACGCTATTCGCGAAAAAATGCATTAAAACTACATAATAATCGTGCAGTACTAGTAAACTCGTTTGATAAGATTAAACATTAAACATAAATAAACAGTGTTATTTTACTGTGGGTATTTTTTTTCAATTAACATTTAATAATAATAAAATGCCAAAGCATTTTAGAATACCGTTTATTAGCTTAAATAGAGGATATTATAAGAACCTCCTTTTTTGAAGTCGGTTAATAAGGCAAGAATAATAAAAAACTAGTGCATAATATTTTCATTCAACAATTAAGTCATAAGAAAAAAAAACAAAAAAATGCCCTCGATCTAGGGTTGCCACTTGCCATGCGTCCGGGTTTCCCCGGATTTGTCCTAGTTTAGAGGGCGTCCGGGGAGCGTCCGGACTGGGCATCATTTGCTGTCCGGGTTTTTGTAGGCAGATTTAGAGAGGCGCAATTTTTTTTTCGAATTTGTTTATTTTGATTTGCAGAAATAAGAAAAATTAGGTAATTATTGTGTAACTTTGGATCTAATTCATTAGTTCATTTTATGTCCATTTTGTAGTTACAGATCTTAAAAAAAACTGCATTGCCATTCTGATGCAGTTTTCTAGCAGTTGAAAGAAATAAATAAGGGAAATAATTTGTCTCAGTCGCTTCGCTCGCTCTGTGTTATTACTTATTATTATACTCAACTTTTTTTCTAATGTGCACAATCATAGATATTTTACAGTTTAATAAAATAAAACAAATTTTGCTCGCTCGCTGCGCTTGCTGAAGCCGGAGAAGACATTATAACAGTCATTAGTACTACAACTATCTAATTATTTTATAGGATTTTGCAAAGTAAATAGCGTTTCATGAAAAAATCCTGTTCATATATCCGGGGTTTGGTCTCTAAAATCCGGGGTTTAACGCGTCTTGTCCTAGTTTTCAAATTTTAGAGATGGCAACCCTACCTCGATCTAATAAATAGCAAAAACAACTGTCAAAAAAATCTAATTAAATATCTTTTAACATTCTGTATGTAAAATGCTATCCTAAGAACACACACTTTTTGTCGTTTTTTAACCGACATCCCGAAAAAAGGCGGCGGTTATTTATTCGGCTGTATAAATATACCTATATATGTATTGTATGTTAGGTATAAATTATAGCTTAACTATTGTATTAACTATTAAATTGGTAGTATTTAATTATTATTTGATACGCAAACTATTTGGAAACGAAATTCGAACTACCTCGGTATGTGGTAACTAGGTATATAGGTATGCACTTGGAATTTTTTTCTGAAACTTTTTAAGTGAATGTTGACTTGACAAAGTTTTCGGCGGAGATGTTTGAATGGAGTCTGAACTCTATACTTTGAAGGTCTACGGAATTCGATTAGGAGTTTACCACAGAGTGATGGAGGCTCCAGGTCGGGGGGTCTAATGGGGAACATTATCCCACAAATACGATGACATTGGCATTAAAGGTGGACCGCACTAGGCGTGGGTGGTGGGTCACTACGCGGCAGCCGAACTACGCGACGCGACACTCTATTGCGGTAAATCTACACTAACCCCCTTACTAATAAAAATATTTACACAGTGGATAAGCTACACAATGTTTTGTCCTTGTCTTATACGTTGGAAAAGTCGCTTGCAAAACAAGGGCAAAACATTGTATAGAATTTTTTATGAGTAAGCGGGTGATTTTATAAAAAGAGGGAATATTTGTTAGTTTACATTGTAAAGGCTCCGAAACTACTGGACCGATTTCTATTTTATTTGGCAGATGGTATAATAATAGCTCCCCATACCGATTTCGGTGACGGTGGCCGGTTTCATTGAAACTAGGCCAGCTACGCAGGAGTTATTTTATAGTGCCCAAGCGTGTGCGCAGTACACAAGAGCACTCTCTCCTCCTTTACTCTCGTAACCCAGTGGGACGGATAACCGATACGACTGGCTCTCAGATCAGGCGCAGGTCCGACTTTTTACATGCCCATCCGACGTCTGGATCATCTTTCTAGACCATCTTTCTTGTCAGATAATCAGGTGATCATGGTCTGCATTGTCCTAACAAAACATGGAAACAAAAGTTTTTGTTTTTGCAATGCAGGGAATCGAACCAACGACCTCCGAGTCAAGAGCCAACCTCTCAACCACTGGACCACGGAGGCTGTTAGTTGGTATAATATATAGTAGACCACGGGAGAGCAGATATTATTATAAGCTACTTTTTGTCGCGTTAAAATGTGGGTACGGTTCCTGCGAGATTTCCCTTTGCGCGTACGACGTCGAAATTATAGACTTCAATAACAAAATCTAAATCGTTACAGTAAATTGTTGCGTCTCTATTTCTTGGATGTACAGCAAACGGCCAAATACTGAGACCCCACTAAATTGGGCCCCTAATCTCAGCCTGTCACTCTCTCTACTTGCCAAAATAACAAGGACAGCGTGACTCTTAAGACCTACTTAATTTAAGTAGCAGTATTCGGCTGGAAGTAGAGGGAAAGGGGATTTAGACGCTCTACGAGTCGAGACGTTGTCACAGTTCGAGATCGAAACGCTGATGTACGGTTCATACAACTTGAGATGCTGTTTGCTGCTGCTAGAGGTGATGTTAATTATGTTTAAATAAAAGTAAGTTGCTAAATGGATTGCTTGCTATAATAAGGTCGTACAAGTCGTACATCTGACCTATACTTAGTCTGGCCATAAATACTGTTACAATTAAAAATAAACAAAACATTACATTTGAATTTGGAATCTGGCATTTTTATATGATTGTTCATTGGGTTTTCTCATTTTGGCGCCAATACATTGTACAATATTTTGCGATATTAAAATGGAGTGGAGTGATAAAGAGAACCGAATCGCTGTGATTGCATTACACAAAGTAGGTACGGAGCCAAATGCAATTTTTAAAACTCTCCATACGCTTGGTATTAGTAAAATGTTTGTGTACCGGACTATTAATAGGTACAATGAGACCTCCTCTGTTTGTGACAGAAAAAGATCTGGCCGTCCACGTACTGTTCGTACGAAAAAGGTGGTCAAAGCAGTAAGGGAAAGAATTCGAAGGAATCCTGTCCGAAAGCAAAACATTTTATCTCGGGAGATGCAGATAGCACCTAGAACCATGTTGCGTATTTTAAAAGATGACTTAGGACTTGCAGCCTATAAGAGACGTACTAGTCATTTCTTAACTGATAATTTAAAAAAGAATAGGGTGGCAAAATCGAAACAACTACTGAAGCGGTACGCAAAGGGAGGTCACAGAAAAATTTTGTTTACGGATGAGATTTTTTTTACAATTGAGTAACATTTTAACAAACAAAATTACCGTATTTATGCTCTAAGTACTAAGGAAGCTTCCCAATTAGTCGACAGAGTGCAACGTGGGCACTATCCAACTTCAGTGATGGTTTGGTGGGGTATAGCTATGAAGGAGTGACTGAGCCATACTTTTGTGAAAAAGGTATCAAAACATCGGCACAAGTGTATCAAGATACCATTCTTGAGAAGGTAGTGAAGCCCCTTAACAACACCATGTTCAATGACCAAGAATGGTCCTTCCAGCAAGACTCGGCGCCGGGTCATAAAGCTCGGTCTACGCAGTCTTGGTTGGAAACGAACGTTTCAGACTTCATCAGAGCTGAAGACTGGCCGTCGTCTAGTCCCGATCTTAATCCGCTGGATTATGATTTATGGTCAGTTTTGGAGAGTACTTTGAGAGGCTTGCTCTAAACGCCATGATAATTTGGAGTCCCTAAAACAATCCTTACGATTGGCAGTGAAGAATTTTCCCATAAAAAGAGTGCGTGCGTCTATTGATAACTGGCCTCAACGTTTAAAGGGCTGTATTGCAGCCAATGGAGACCACTTAGAATAAGCTTTTTATATTTTGAATTGTTTTATATTTATGTTTTAAACCAACACACTGTAAAAGTAATAAATGTTATTACCAATAGAATTTTTTTTTCTTTGTTTCAGTATTTATGGCAAGACTAGGTATATTAGGTCCTTACATATGAAATTGGCGTTTGTCGTACTGGCCACTTTGATCTCAAATATATGTTCTTTGGTTAGGAATTCCAATTTCAAATGTATACCGCTATTTACTCATGCGTTTGTGTTTCGAAAACCGTAATTTATTTGTTTTTTCCTCTTTTGGTTTTTTCGTTGCGTCACTCTATTTATGAAATGGAAATATCGAATTGTTCCACCGTGGCACCAGTGCTGCAGAAACGGCTTGAAGGATTAATGATGTGTATGGCGGCGGTGTCGCAATAGAAAACACAGTACGTTTTTGGTTCCAACGTTTTCGTTCGTTCTGGAAATTTCGACCTGCAGAACAAGCCCCGTGGACGGCCGGATACCAAAGTTGATAATGAAGAATTGAAGGCTATTGTGGAAGCGGATCCATCGCAAACCATGTCCCAGTTAGCTGCAGGCTGCGGTGTTAGTGACAAAACTGTTTCTTGACTTGAAACTTGAAGCAAATTGGGAAGGTAAAAAAGCTTGAAAGGTGGGTCCCTCATGAATTGAGTGCAGCAAACCGACAAACGCGCGTCGACTGCTGCGTTACATTACTCAACCGGCACAATAATGAAGGGATTTTAAATCGAATCATTTACCTGTGATGAAAAGTGGAATCTGTACGATAATCGGAAACGCTCATCGCAACGGCTGAACCCTGGCGAACCAGCCAAAGCCTGCCCCAAGCGAAAATTGACTCAAAAAAGTTACTAGTGAGCATTTGGTGGACTAGTGCCGGTGTCGTTCATTACATCTTTCTTAAATCTGGCCAGACGATTACGGCAGATGTCTATTGCCAGCAACTGCAAATCATGATGGAAAAGCTAGCTGCTAAAAAACCGAGGTTAGTCTTTCGCTCTAGGCCACTGCTGCTTCAGGACAACACAGGCTACCAAATTAGAGGAGCTTCAATTGGAATGTCTAAGACATCCACCGTACTCTCCAGACCTTGCTCCAACAGATTACCATTTTTTTTTAAATTTGGATAACTTCTTGCTAGGGAAAAAATTCAACTCCGATGGGGCAGTCCAAAGCGGCTTCAAAAATTTTATTGATTCCTGTCCGAACGGTTTTTTTAGTAAAGGAATCAATGCACTACCTAAGAGATGGCAAAAGTGCATATATAACAATGGTATATACTTTGATTAAATAAATATGTTATGTTTAAAAACATCGACTTTATGTTCCTCCTTTACAAAACGCCAATTTCATATGTAATGACTTTGTATTATAGACGAGGTATGTCCACACTTGAACTGCACCTCTTTTGGAGTGGTTTGAGGCAGTTGAGGTTTGACATTTGACATTTGCTTTCCGCAGTTTATTCGAAATTTCAAGTGTTAAATGTCAGATTTGACAACTCTACACGACTTTCAGCTCTATTGTATTAGCTATTTAACGCTTAATTTAATTAAAATCCCTCGTATGAACATAGCCGGTTTGAAACCATTGGATAGTTTTGATTGGATTGGATTGGATCCAAATCACTTTGTGCTTGGTTTAACTGACCACCAAGTGGCCATACCCAGAGACGCAAATGGTAGCACATATGCATCGCTTAGTTATCAATAATTACTGAAACACTTAGAAGTACCTATTAAAATGAATAGTAAATAATAAAATATCACCATGGTAAATAGTAAACAATCATTAACTAACAAATCACTCTACGTTGATAAGCAACGCTGCATAGTGCATACGTTAGTAATATATATTCTTTTGTATTGTTACGCAGTACCATGGACCAATAAAACTAATACTATCACCGATTGCTTGTATTACCTACACCAGTATTTGACATGTTTACTAATTATTTCTTTATTTTTGTACGATGTTTTCCAAGTAAGCGCATATATAAGGTTCGGTAAAATCAATTACGAATATTTTGGCCATATGATCTACTGCTTATGTATGGGCGAGTTTGCATTGAGTGGAGATTCTCCCATACATGAGATGATTTTTTTGCTTCGAGTATGACAATATTTTTTTGCCTAAACGTCTTTATAATAAGATCATAAACCCATAATATCCGTAATTGATTTACCTTTAAAGTTGACAACCATCATGAATTTTTTAAGATTTTCCGAGTCAGTCGTTTACCTTTTGGGGGGGTGTTGTCTATGGCAGTGCGCCAGTGACAGACGATGTATGAAATATGATAATTCACGAAAGACATTAAGAATGTAGCTGTGCCGTACCTCTATTGCATACCTAATTATAATAATGTAGGCTGGGACTATCTATATGTATATACTATTATGATCCGGAACCCGGCGCGGGTGGGCCTGGGAAAATTAAGCGGACTGAAAATAGAACTCTGCGGTAATATTAGGTCCTTACATATGAAATTGGCGTTTTGTCGTACGTGCCACTTTGGTCTCAAATGTATCTTCTTTGGTTAGAAATTCCAATTTCAAATTTATACCGCTATTTACCTACTCATGCATTTGTGTTTCGAAAACCGTAATTTATTTGTTTTTTTCCTCTTTTAGTTTTTTCTTTGCATCACTCTGTTTACAAAATGGAAAACTTTAAATATCGTATTATTTTCGAGTACGAGTTCCACCGTGGCACCAGTGCTGCAGAAACGGCGTCGAAGGATTAATGATGTGTATGGCGGCGGTGTCGCAAAAGAAAACACAGTGCGTTTTTGGTTTCAACGTTTTCGTGGAAACTGGAAATTTCGACCTGCAGAACAAGCCCCGTGGACGGCCGGAGACCAAGGTTGATAATGAAGAATTGAAGGCTATTGTGGAAGTGGATCTATCGCAAACCACGTCCGAGTTAGCTGCAGGCTGCAGTGTTAGTGATAAAACTAAAGGAAGGTGAAAAAGATCTGGCCAGACGATTACGGCAGATGTCTATTGCCAGCAACTGCAAATCATAATGGAAAGGCTATCTGCTAAACAACCGAGATTGGTCATTCGCTCTAGGCCACTGCTGCTTCAAGACAACGCTAGACCACACACTGCACAACAGACGGCTACCAAATTAGAGGAGCTTCAATTGGAATATCTAAGACATCCACCGTACTCCCCGGACCTTGCTCCAACAGATTACCATATTTTTTCGGAATTTGGGTAACTTCTTGCACGGAAAAATTCAACTCCGATGGGGCAGTCCATAGCGCCTTCAAAGATTTTATTGATACCTGTCCGAATGGTTTTTTTAGTAAAGGAATCAATGAACTACCTATGAGATGGCAAAAGTGCATGCTTACAAAATATCGACTTTATGTTCCTCCTTTACAAAACGCCAATTTCATATGTAATGACCTAATACAATAGAGCTGAAAATCGAAGTGACGTGTATCGAGCAGTCATGTTTGACATTATAGACTAGACACTTTTGTGTTCGATTTTCAACTCTATTGTATTAGCGCAGAGTTCTATTTTCAGTGCTCTGAATTTCCCCCCGCGGACGGATTTCTTACGGATTCCGGATCATAATAATCTAGACCCAACCTTAAGGCCGGCCACGCACTCGCACGACTCCTCTGGTGTATATGATATCTGACGTGGGAGAGCCATGCTTCGGCACGAATGGGCTCGACCGTATAAATACCACGGCCTCACAGAAAACCGGCGTGAAATAACGCTTGCGCTGTGTTCTGCCTAGTGAGTGACCAGACCGTTATCGGAGATCCGAGAGGTAGAGGATTTTAAGGACCAGGAACGCAAGTGTGCAGCACCATAGGTGTTCCAATTGTAACTCCTCTGCTGTTGCAAGTGTCCATCGTAAACGCTTACCATCAGCCATCAGGCGAAGCGTCTGCTCATTTCCTCGACCATTTCATTATAAAAAATATGCGATATGACAACTGATATAGTATAACTAGTCTTGCCATAAATACTGAAACAATTTTTTTTTTTATTGCAAATAACATTTATTACTTTTACAGTGTGTTAGTTTAATACATAAATATAAAACAATTTAAAATATAAAAATCTTATTCTAAGTGGTCTCCATTGGCTGCAATACAGAACTTTAAACGTTGAGGTCAGTTATCAATAGAAGCACGCACTCTTTCTATGGGAAAATTCTTCACTGCTAATCGTACGGATTGTTTTAGGGACTCCAAATTATCATGGCGTTTAGAGCAAGCCGTACTCTCTAAAATTGACCATAAATCATAATCCAGCGGATTAAGATCGGGACTAGACGACGGCCAGTCTTCAGCGCTGATGAAGTCCGAAACGTTCGTTTCCAACCAAGTAGACTGCGTAGTATGGAGCTTTATGACCCGGCGCCGAGTCTTGCTGGAAGGACCATTCTTGGTTATTGAACATGGTGTTGTTAAGGGGCTTCACTACCTTCTCAAGAATGGTATCTTGATACACTTGTGCCGATGTTTTGATACATTTTTTACAAAAGTATGGCTCAGTAACAGCTCCTTCATAGCTAATACCCAACCAAACCATCACTGAAGTCGGATAGTGCCCACGTTGCACTCTGTCGACTAATTGGGAAGCTTCTTTAGTACTTAGAACATAAATACGGTCATTTTGTTTGTTAAAATGTTGCTCAATTGTAAAAAAATTCTCATCCGTAAACAAAATTTTTCTGTGACCTCCCTTTGCTTCCGCTTCAGTAGTTGTTTCGATTTTACCACCCTATTCTTTTTAAATTATCAGTTAAGAAATGACCTGTACGACTCTTATAGGCTGCAAGTCCTAAGTCATATTATAAAATCGGCCAGATCTTTTTCTGTCACAAACAGAGGAGGTCTCATTGTACCTATTAATAGCCCGGTACACAAACATTTTACTAATACCAAGCGTATGGAGAGTTTTTGAGAGAGAGAGAGAGAGAAGAGAGACATAGAGAGAAAAATTTCATTTGGCTCCATACCTACTTTGTGTACTGCAATCACAGCGATTCGGTTCTCTTTATCACCCACTCCATTTTAATATCGCAAAATATTGTACAATGTTTTGGCGCCAAAATGAGAAAACACAATGAACAATCATATAAAAATGACAGATTCCAAATTCAAATGTAATATTTTGTATATTTTAATAGTAACAGTATTTATGACCAGACTAAGTATAATGTATTCGTTTTTTGTCTCTGCCATTTTTTGAATTAGTTATACTTATTTTAATAAAAATATTATATTGTATTGTTAGGACGTAAAATTCTTTTGTTATTTTCTCTCTATTGATTTCAGGCTCCGCTCAGATTCTATAAATAATAGCAATTTCAGGTATTTTCCTTGAAGTAGATAGAATTAGTAAATATAATCTACTTATATATACATATAATCCTTTGTCTTGAATGACTGACTGACGGATCAACGCCCAGCCAAAACCGCTGGTCGTAGAGACCTGAATCTTGCAGGGCATGCTCTTTGTAATGCGTAGGCATCCTATAAGAAGGGATTTTCCGAAATTCGACTCCTAAGGGGGTGAAAAGGGGGGAAAACGTTTGTATGGGGCAACGTGATTCCTTGGTCCGATTTACTTCATATTTTGCACAAACATTTTGTAATAGAATGGATGGAATATGTGTATCATAGTTTATTGAAATTCGTCCCCTAACGGGGTTAAAAAAGGGAAATAAAGTTGTTTGGGAGCTATTTGCATTCAAGTTGATATCAATACTCCTTAGTGCTTTTGTTTTAAAGCTCCCACTCACAAGTGATCGATCGATTTAGTCTTTACAATTTAAACATTTCCTGGATTCGTAGTTGCAAGTAAATCGGTTTAGATGAATGATGAATATAGCCTGAGATCCAAGGCCCGCAAGGCTAAACTTTTTATATACAACTAAATTTTTTTCGTACTTTGGCGCCCACCGCAGAAAATAGCGGGTCTGAACTTTGCATAGGTATATTCATTGTATACACTTACACTACAAAATGAAAATTTAATTTATCAGTAAGTGTGTAAGTGACAAGTGTAGTCAGGCTGGAGTGGGATATCAGTTTATAAATTATCGTAACATCTAAAGCATTCGTTGTTAACAATTTACCTTTACGAATTAATTTCCAATTTGATCGTAACAATAGATTGCCTGTGAGTGGGACCGATTATATAAAATTTGTTTTGACACGTCATATTATTGTCATCTGTTGAAAAATATATGTTATATTTTGTTCTTGGTCATTTGTTGAAAAACTCATCTTATACCTTGATTTTCCTCGGAAAACTCCAAAATTACCTACCTACCAGCAATTGTCTATATATAAAAGTCGTGTTAGTTACACTATTTATAACTCAAGAACGGCTGAACCGATTTGGCTGAAAATTGGTGGGGAGGTAGCTTGAGAACTAGGTCACGGACATAGGATACTTAAGGGCCCCGCCGAGTCTGTATGTTAGCGATAATCTCAAAAACTACTAAATGGATTTTCATGTCGTTTACATTTACCGACAGAGTGGTTTCTTAGGAAGCTTTAGGTTGATAATAATTTGCTAAGGTCTAATGGAAATTGTTTGAATTATGAAGGTGTCGAAAAAAAACAAGCCGTCTGGGAATGTTTATCGAAAACGCTGCCAACCCTAACTCGTTGGAGATAAATAACAAAATAATGTATGGTGGGATTGTTTTTCTTTTATAATTCTACAAAAACTCCGTCATGGCATATATGTATGTCTATATTTTGAAAATAGGTTACTTTACTCATTCTAAGTTTACAAAAATTATCAGAAATAATGTGGTATTTTCAGAAGCTATTTAGACGGATACAATATTACCTAATCCTTATCTACGAGCTATCTTAAAATTAAATGTATGAAAATTTATTATAAAGTATATATTAGGTCTTTACCTATCAATTGCCGTTTTGTATGAAAAAATTTAACGAATTTTTTTCATGTATTTTTTATTTGTATTAATCGAAGTAATCACCCATGCAATCAATGCATCTTTGCCAACGCAGTGGCAGTTTATTGATGCCCTTCTAAAAGAAATCAGCTGGACGGGAAGCAACAAATTCTTCAAAGGCATTTTGTACTGCCTCTCGGGTATTGATTTTTTTCTCCGACAAGAAGTTATCCAAATTCTGGAAAAAGGAGTAGTCTGTAAGCGCAAGGTCTGGTGAGTAGGGCGGATGACGGAGAGCTTCCAACCCCAGTTCTTGCAACTTGGAGACCGTCTGCTGTGCAGTATGAGGTCGCGCGTTGTCATGCAGGAGCAGCGGAGACGAACGATTGACCAATGCTGGTTGGAGATGTACCAGCTTCTCCATCATTGTGTTCAGTTCTTCACAGTACACATCTGCAGTAATGCTCACCCCGTTTGGTTCTTACCAAAGCTTCTTAGCTGTGATGAATCACACCGGCGCCAGACCACCAAACAGTGATCATCACTTTTCTAGGGGTAAGTTTTCGTTTAGGGCATTGTTTAGGTGCTGAACCAGGATCCAACCAACTTGCTGAGCGCTTGCGGTTATCAAACAGAATCCATTTTTCATCGCAGGTAACAATGCGGTTCAAAATTCCTTCATTTGTGTGTCTGTTGAGCAGTGCAAGGCACGTCTCGACGCGTACTTCGCGCTGGCGATCATTGAGTTCGTGGGGCACCCATTTGTCAAGCTTTTTTACCTTGCCAATTTGACGCAAATGGACCAATATTGTTTGACGCTAACGTCGAAAGCTGCTGCTAATTCAGCCGTAGATTGTGTATCATCAGCTTCCACAATCGCCTTTAATTCGTCATTGTCGACCAAAGTCTTCGTTCATTTTTCAGGTCGAAATTTCCAGAACGGAAGCGAGCAAACCAATAACAGGTGGTGCGTTGGTTTGTAGTGTTAGCTCCGTAAACGTCGTTGATGTTGCGTGCCGCTTGTGCCGCGTTGCTGCCACGACGGTACTCATATTCCATAATTACTCGAATTTTTAACGTATCCATGATGACGAAAAAGATTGAAATACGATAAAAAAAAAACACAAATGACTACTTTTGGAAAAAGAATTCCATGTTTTTAAAATAAAATTAATTTGAAATTAGAATTCGTAGCCAAACAAAAATTATTTTGATTTGAAATGGCCAGTACTGCAGAACGGCAATTTCATAGGTAAATACCTATTATTTTTACTCTGTGCTACTACTATATTGCAGGTATATTTGCTATAGAAGTTTTTAGTCACGAACACACTCTCACGCGGGCGAAGCTGCGGGCAAAAGCTAGTATTATATAAAACTGTTACGTTCTGTTGTTGTAAAAAACACCCTGATACTTTTCTTGTTATTGGCCAAATGGCCGCTGACCACTGATTTGAAACTTTTCACGTGTCTACAGAAAAATTAAAATTAGTATCAATAAAATTATAATAAAAAACCAATTTAAAAACACCATCAGGGTCAAACGACGAGGTGTCCTACATATATCATTGTTAATTGGCACAATAATAGTTGGCTGATTTCCACCTAAAAGTTGAAATGAAGAAATCATAATCACTATAATCCTACTACTATTATAATTATGTGAAAGTTTCTGAGGATGGACTCTTTCACGCAAAGGCTACTAAACGGATTTCGATGGAATTTTGGTAGTAGTAAACTACTAGGTTCTGAAATAAAAACATATGGGATATCCGATACCATATTTACGCGGGAAAAAGCTAGTATTGAATAATAATGATGAATGAATAATACAGAATCTTAAAAGTTAAATTGACCTATCCTATATTAATATCTCAGCCAGTATAACGCATTACGCAATGATTTCAAAAGTAAGGTTACGTTCCCACGAGAGTTTTTTTTTGGACGGGACAGAAAAAACTGCACTGCAAATCGAACTCTGCGCTAATACAATAGAGCTGAAAATCTAAGTGTCAAGTGTCAGATTTGGCAGCTGACCAGCTGTACACAATTTTCAGCTCTATTGTAATTAGCCCAGAGTTCTATTTACAGTGCAGTTTTTTCTATTGCGACCACAAAAAACTCTCATGGTTAGAGGCCCTAAAGATGAGCTTGTATATGCGGACTAATTATACTGCGGAAAGCAAATATCAAAATGTCAAGATGACAAATGTCAAACCTGGAGTGCCCCATACAACCCCAAAAGTGGGGCAGTATAAGTGTGGACACTTTTTGCCTCGACATGCCTTATCTATAATATATAGGACTATGGTAAAACAACATTTTTGTTCGTTTCTAATCTACAGAAATATTATAAAGAGAAAAGATTTTATTGTTTGATTGTGTTCATTGAATAGGCTCCGAAACTCCAGAACCAATTTTGATTTGATAATTTTTACGCTTTCGTGGAATATGTACGGTTCCCCGAGGTTTCCTTTTGCGGCAACGCAGTCGTGAGCAGCATCTTGATCAATATTTAGTTAAGTTAGTAAATATGTTTCGGCTCTGGTATGTTCGTACCGTTGGTTGGTATACGCTAAACTTTTAAGTAAATCGAAATGATCATGTCGTTCATAATATTATGTGCACTTTTCAAACAAATGTTTCACCGTTACTTTATATAATATCCCGCGGGAATACTGTTCTTTTTCGGCATCAGAAGTCGCCTATTTGTTAATCCAGAGCTTAAACTGCTACCATACCAAATTTCATCAAAATCCGTTGAGCAGTTTTTGCGTGAAACAGTAACAAACATCCATCCATCCGCATAAACTTTCACATCACCAGTAGGATGACTCGTTTAAATTAACACAGGTACTGCGACAAACTGCTACTACATACGATACGTCAACTGCGCCTATACATTTGTCCCAGTCCCATTCGTTATTCAAGTTATATTTCCATAAATTGTACCAGGACAGCACACTGCCTCGGTGGTGTCGCAACATGACATTATTTCGGGAGCGATAGGGCATTTGAAAGTATAATGATAGACGCACGAGATGTGACACCATTTAAGTGCAGAGAAATGTGGTGAAATAATGACATACTCTTTATTGTGCACACAACGTAAAAAAAATATATAAAAGAAAAGAGATAAAAAATAACAATTTACACAGATAACACAATGGCGGCCTTATTACTAGGTAGCAATCTCTTCCAGGCAACCTTGTGTTGCATATTGACAAAAGTAAGTGTCAATGTCATTTTTGACATTGACAGATGGCATGAAGTAAAGCCTATTTAGTTAGTTTATTTCAGTTGGCCAAAAGGCTATAAATAGTGTAGACGTAGGTATATTGTTATGTTAAGCATATACCTCATATTATGTAATACGTAATCAGTGTTAAGCACCAATAAAGGAGAATATTAGAATTGTTGCTGTATTATTATCATCACCACTCAGACACACATCAGGACTTACAATCAAGAGGTCGTAGTCCGCTACACCTTGGTTAAAGGAAATAATAGAAAAGAATTTGACGTGCATGAGCAGTTAAAAAGAACACAAT
This sequence comes from Phengaris alcon alcon, assembly GCA_037179445.1. Classification (NCBI taxonomy): domain Eukaryota; kingdom Metazoa; phylum Arthropoda; class Insecta; order Lepidoptera; family Lycaenidae; genus Phengaris; species Phengaris alcon. Next base: position 572,866 of record JAYRCH010000139.1, on the reverse strand, counting down.
AAAATACAAAAATAAAAAAATAATACATGCGTAGCAAGTTTGATATGTTTTGGTTACGAATTCCACAGCTTTACCCCAGCAACAGCAAACGAGGAGGCATGTTTAGTTTTATGCATGGGTAATTCTAGTTGAAAATTGGATGCAGATCGTAATTCTTTAACAGTAGCTTGTCGAAATATAAAAATATCTTTTAAATATGAGGGTAAACAAGGGTCATGTAACGGGTGTCCCAATAAGTGTGCCCGATTTAAATTTGGCGCCATTTTTTTTCTGAGCAAGTGGCAGCTCTAAAACTTGACAGCTGTCATCTATGATTGTTCCGATTATTAAATATGGAGCGTTACACAAAAGAACAACGCGTTATCATTGTGAAAACCCATTATAAAAATGGGGAAAGCTACGCTGAAACCGCTCGCAAACTTCGCGTAATTTTCGGTCGTGAAAGTGCACCAAATGTGTCAACAATTCGAAGAGTGATCAACAAATTTGAGGAAACTGGGTCGGTTATGGAAGGCAAGTCTCCTGTGCGTCGGCGTACCGGTCGGTCTCTCGAAAACATCGCTGCTGTAAACGAGCGTGTCGCCGAAAACCCGGGAACATCAATTCGGCATCGTTCACAACAACTCCAACTTTCGAGGAATACCACGCAGCGAATTCTAACGAAGGACCTTCACCTTCATCCTTACCAAATTCAGCTGACCCAGGAGATTAAACCAGCAGACCATGCACAGCGCCGACAATGCGATGAATGGGTGTGGGAGCAAAATGAACTGGATGCCGATTTTTCGAAAAGAATCATCTTCACCGATGAGGCGCTCTTTCATTTGAACGGGTTCGTTAACAAACAAAATCGTCGAATTTGGGGCTTACAATATCCGCACGTGATCCAGGAGAACCAAATGCATCCCCAGCGAACCACTGTTTGGTGCGGATTCTTCGCAGGCGGCGTGATTGGGCCGTACTTCTTCGAAAATGAGGCTGGAAATGCTGCAACTGTTAACAGTTTGCGTTACCGCACCATGATAACAGAGTTCTTGTGGCCCCAATTGGAAGGAATGGACCTGGACGACATGTGGTTCCAACAGGATGGCGCGACCTGCCACACCGCTCATGAAACAATTCATTTATTGGAGGAAAAATTTCCGGACCCCGAATAATCTCCCGAAATTCCGATGTCAACTGGCCACCGACATCTTGCGATTTAACGCCTTGCTACTTTTTCCTTTCGGGTTTTGTTAAATCTCAGGTCTATGCGAATAAACTACGAACAATTCCCGAGCTAAAGACCGAGATCCAACGCGTCATCGGTGAGATAGAGCCGCCACTCTGTGAAAAAGTCATCGAAAATTTCATGATAAGAGCAAGGGTCTGCCGCCAGAGTCGTGGGGGCCATATGCAGGATATTCTATTCCATACTTAACGGAACATGTGTACTTTATAACGCAATAAAATATCACCTCTGGCTCAAAAAAATATGTGTTTTTTCTTAAAATTAAATCGGGCACTCTTATTGGGACACCTTTATAATAGAGAAAACAAGAGAGAGAGAGAATACGAGCGTCCCGGCGAAAACGTATAGGCAACCTGAAGAACTAAAAAAAAAAAAGAAGAGACTGAAGTAGTCTTGATCGAAAATCTGACACGTGGTCAAAGTTTTTTAGACCGAAGATAAACCTTATCGAGAGATTCTGCAGTCGCTCGAGCTTATTTAGTTGTTCTTCGGTGAGATTGGTAAAACATGCATCTGCATAGTCAAGAATTGACAGGAACAGGGATTCAGCGATTTTAATCTTAGTTGGAATTGGAAGAAGGTAACGAAGGCGACAAACGGAGAACCAAGTTGCAAAAATCTTTTTACTAATTTCTTTAATATGCTGAGACCATGATAATGTGTCCTCAAAATAAACACCCAAATTTTTTACACATTTACTAAAAGAAATGTTTACATTATTTAAAAGAACGGAAGGCAAGCTGTTCCAGTCAATCCTCGACATCAGCCCAGGGCTTCCAATAGCAATCAACTGTGTTTTAGCTGGATTAATAAAGAGACCGTGACGCTTGCTCCAATTACAGATCATTTCCAAGTCTCTGTTAAGGCAGTCAATAGCATTACTTAGATTAATCAAGGAAGATTGAGTATAGACTTGGAAGTCATCAGCATACAAATGAAACAATGAAGTAGTAGATTTAGTAATGGAGTTTATAAAAATCGCAAAGAGAAGTGGGGACAAGACGCCACCCTGAGGGACGCCGGTAGTGATAGAGGTCCAGCACGAAAAACTATTAGCCACTTTAACTCTTTGACGACGACCCACAAGGTAACTGTGGATTAAGCCAATCAGTGGGGGAGACAGATTGATAGACCTTAGCAAACTCAGTAGTACATCATGATCGACAATGTTAAATGCATTGCTAAAGTCTAACAAGGCTAGAATGGTAATTAGGTTATTGTCCATTCCAAGACGAATGTCATCGGTAACCCTAATTAGTGCGGTAGTTGTACTGTGTCTACGACGGAAGCCAGATTGAAAGGAGCTAAGAAGGTTATTGTCTATTACGTAGTTGGTAAGCTGGTGACTGATCAGCCGTTCTAAAACTTTAGAGAGAGAAGGTAAAACTGAGATAGGTTGGAAGTCAGACACCAGCCTAGGCCGCGAATTCTTTGGTAATGGAATTACGTTGGCATCCTTCCATGCACTTGGGAAAACACAGGTATAATAATAATAATAATATCTATGCACGCTTCACACCACGTCAATCTGGTCCCGTGGTAAGTTCTCGAAGAACTTGTGTTACGGGTACCAGACAACGGAAATATATTTAATATTTCTTATACTATACATATATTTAAGATTTTTATTATATGATACACATATTTAATACACATCCATGACCCAGGAACACATAAAACTTTTTGTTCCTTCGGCGGGATTCGAACCCGCGACCCCCGGCTTGAGCACCAACACGCTCAACCACTGAGCCATAGAGGTCGTCAAATATCAATACAATGATTATAGATATGAACAAGTACAGGCGTAATGATGTCAAGAATCCGAATAATCATCTTGCGACTTATTCCATCATCACCTACAGCATTCGAGGAGATGGACATGACATGTCTTTTGACATCATCCCCCGTTACTTGGCTAAGAACGAAAGGCGAGGAATCAGGGATTGGTGACCTAGAAAGGTGATTAAGCGTTTTAGATTTGATATAATAGTCAAATGAGATAGAAACGGAAGTAAAATGTTTATTTAACAAATCTTCATTTATTAAACAAGAATTATCATCCGAGCTTTTGCCTACTCCAAGTGTCCTCGAAAACTTCCAGACTTTACATGGATCGCCATTTTCCACATAAGAGTGGATGTAACGACGCTGGGCATCCCTACACATTTTATTGCAGCGATTCCTAATTCTTATATATTTCTCTCGGTGGACTTCGCAATTAGATTGTTTATATTTGGATTTTGCGGAATGTTTTTGTTGAATTAATAATTTTAAATCATCTGTAAGCCAAGGAGCTGGCAGCTGTTTGATTTTAACTGGTCTAATTGGTGCATGAGTGTCAAAGAGTTGAGTTATAAAAGAATTAAAAATACTTAACTTTGTATCAACATCGTCAGCAGTAAAAACCAATGACCAGTCGATATTATTTGCATTTAATTTTAAATTATCAAAATTCAAGGCTGCGAAATTCCGCTGCATTACAACCTTCTTTCTTACCTTAGGGGGCGCAAGCTAAATGAAGTATAAATAAGATCGTGATAAGAAAAAAAATCTGCTGAGCACTGTCCATGCTTGACAACAAGGTTAGGGGACGACACAATAATCAGGTCTAAAAAAAACTACGAGAAACCGGGAAAAGTATGAGTAGGATTAAGTGGAAGCATGTGCAAATTGCAACCATCCAAAACAGAACTAAGTTTTCTAGATCTAAGATCGTTTTTAACCATGCAGGTATTAAAGTCACCCATAATGATAGCGTGTGGGTAATTAGGTGTATACAATTCGAGAGTATGTTCAAGGACTGAACAGTAATCCATTTGTGATGAGGGACAGTAACAGACGCCAAGGAGAACTTTGTTATTAAATGATAATTGTACCTCAACAAATAAATATTCGGGTTAGTTAGGATGCGGAGGTTGTACAGACGAGCTAACAAGTGTGTACGTTAAATCAGACCTAACATACATCGCGACGCCACCACCAACCCTACCAACGCGATCATTACGGATTAACTTAAACCCAGGCAAGCAGTAGCTTGAAGACGGAAGACATGGCTTGAGCCACAACTACGATACAAGGATTACATCAACATGACGAGCTCCACCAAAGGAAGTCAGTAAATCAGAGTAGTGTGCTGGAATGCTTTGGGCATTAATATGTACTACGTTAAAGTTTTTCTTGAAATTTGCAAATATTGAAACAAGATTTTCATTAAGAGGAACGAATGATGCACTAAGGTAACTGTCCTCGCTGTCACTAGACGAAAATGTGAAGAAATCGTCTGCAACAGTATGATCATCACTATCTAAAGTATCCATGTTGTATAATATAATAATATAATATTTTATTATTTTAATAATATAAATATCTAAAATAATAAACGCCTACACCCAGCAGTACCAATTACAATAAATTTAGTGAGAACATAAAATCCAGAACATTATCAAAGACAAAATACACAATATCTAAGAATGAATGAAATTTACTTTCTTAATCTATAATAATCAATTTAGCTGATATTTTAGTTTTAACAGACCTCTAAATTTTTATTATAATTATAGATTAAAATTACAGCAAGAATTACAGTCGTAGTTTATGAGACAACACAACAGTGAACAGTTTGTACTCCAGAGTAATAAAACAAAACCTACAAAAATAATGTCATCCGTCACAGTAAAGTGAAGTTTTATCCAACCCAACCTTACCGTTACTGAAATTAAACGTGTTATTTGTAAATAAATATAAAATGTAAAACTACCAACAGGTCTGGAAAATAAATCAGGTCCACCAACCACAATTTTACAAAGAATGAAAGAATTATAATAATGATATTAAAGTATGAAAGTAAGTAGTCTACAAGTATACAAATTATGAATGATATGTCATATGGTTTTATTACTCTCTGATGGGTTTTTTTTGCCCTTGTTGTAGGTGGAACCTTAGCATGAGTGATCAGAGCAGCAGGAGCAATATCACTTGGGGACAGTTCCTTTTGAGCTGGATCCGAAATGGCATCCAAGTCCGACATACAAGTTACACGGTTTACGGTGCCATCTATTCCGAGCACAAGTATAGTGCCATCTCGGGTCCAGCACTTAGTTAAACCAAAACGCTGACGAGCTGCCCAGAAAATTCTGTGTCTTCTTTTTGTCAGGAACTCAGATAAAGTGACACCAGATTCTTTACATTTAGCCCCCCAAACCTTATTACGAGTTGTAAGATTATGGAATTTAATAAGTATGGGTCTGGACTTTTAAGATGCCCCAATCTGTGACAATATTTGACTGCATCCATATCTACTTCAGATATTTTTAACTGAGACTTAAATAGATTAATAAAAACTTGAGACACATCCTTTTTATCTTCGGAAACACCATGAACCAGCAAAATCTTTCTCCTGGATTTCATTTCCGATTGGTCATGGAGATCAGACAGTACTTCAATTTGTTTCTGAAGACATTTAAGAGCACTAACTACAAAAGATTTGAAGGTATTGAACTCTGTAGTCAGCTTTGTTGTTGGACTTGAAGATTGCTGCGATGTTGCCTGAAGTGATGGTCTGCTTAACTGATTCCATAGTGCTTATGATAGTGTACTTGTGAATTTGAGTGGGTTGTGAGTGTGAGTAAATTTATCAATCCTGTACTGGATTTTAATATGAATTTATGACACTGGTAGGTACAGGTAACTAAACTAACATATTTTGTATTAAAATATAGATTTAAAACTGATTATTATAATTTTAAAACGGAGCTCACGTATAACACGTCTGTTAACTTTGCACACCCACAAAAAAAAAAACTACTTGAATTTACTCCCGCGCGTAGCTTTGCCACCGTAGAAATTGTAGTTTTGTCTGCGGTAGACTGGACAAAATGACAGATTTATCACCTAATGAGCCTATCATGAGCCTTTAGCTAAGTTAATAGCCATAGATGTTTGTGTCACTTAAGCGCCTTCCTCACCATCCAGCCTGCAAATCCAATACCGCGGCCTTGAGGCGGACTTGCAGGCAAAAATGACTAGATTTTTCCCACGTAAATATAGTATCCCACGTGAATTCTGTACTTTTTCGGGATAAAAAATACTCTATGTTTTAATCCAGAGCCTAAACTACTACCACACCAAATTTCATCCAAATCCGTTCAGTGGGTTTCGCGTGAAAGTGTAACAAACAATGACAATGATTACCACAGATAAGTAGGTACGTATTTTGCACAACAATTCTCTGATATTCGGAGATTCATAACTTTTTATTCCCAAGTCTTAAAAATATAATATATTTTTTTATATAATAACTTTTTAATACTATAAAACCATATAAGTTCGAAACATGACCGCTCTTGATGGAAAATCAGCCTTTCCTTTTAAAAGTTCTGCTAACGCTCCAAACCGACATGTTTTATTTTGCGTTTACACGTGATAAACGGATAAAACTAGGGAAAATGCCCGCGCATATTCATATTCGTTTTGGAGGAAACATTGAAGGGTGATGTTTCTCGCGGTCCAAACATTACGTGTGAAGGGCCGCTAGTGATGAAAGAGGTAGAGTTAAGCCATATGATAAATGTTAAGGTTCTGCTCAGTGGAAGGTGACAGGATAATGTACACACTGTCAGAGATACAATTAAAATATTGTATGATTCTTACAGTGCTAACAAACGATCAGATGTGGTACATATAACGTACCGGACCACGGATTTGGTTCGCTTCGGAGTTCGGACCAAATATACATGCTATAAAATTACATTTTGTAAATGAACTCAGCACTCAATAAAGAAAAGTTCTGTAACTTAACTATACAAAATTGTTTTCATTTCAGGTACCCGCCCAAAAACAGCGATGAGTCGGAACTAAACTCTAAAGTCAACAAGTCGACAAGATGTATTCGTTCACCACCGAGCCCTACGACCGCAGCTACGACCTGACCACGATACTTAACGACCATCTACTGAACAGTACCGTGAACAGTTTGAACAGTACCTTAAATAGTACCATAAATAGTACTTTGAACATCACCTCACAAAGCCAGAGGAGGTTATGGTTCCGAGCAGCAATAATTACAATAGTGTATTTGCTGGGCATCGTGGGCAACGCGGCCGCCATCGTTATCCTGCGAATAGGCGAGCGGCGCATTCGCAACAGAAAACATTTGCTGCTCCTCACGTCGCTTGCTGCTAATGATCTCGTCGCGTTGGTGAGTTCTAACCTCGTGCTAGGGAATAATTTTGTGAGACGACAAAACGCTCTCGCGCAACAAATCTTGTCGCCTTTGGCTCGAAAGTTTCTAATTATGTCCTGCTGCTAATGGTCTTGTTGCGATGGTGAGTATAGCTCACCTAGACCTTTAGGATCAGCTCATGCGTTATACCGCCGTATAAGCGCCGCGCTCGCGCTTACGATCAGGCGTTCCGCATGCACGTTTCCTGGTCCATTTCATACAAAACATTACATAATATTAATACTCTTTAACACTGAGAAGCTCATAGGCACACACAGCTGATTTCAGAATGTGCGCACGGACAATTAATTCATTTGCATATTTTTTTTAAGTTTCATAATTAAAAAAACTGTGTTATGCCTGCACATAAGGACAGAAAAAAATTATAATCATAAGAAGCAGGAATCAGGGATTGCTGAACAGCGGTTTCAGCTATGCACATCGTTTGTTCTGAGTATGCTGGGCTGTGTTGCTCATGTCACTGGTCACATTCCCTACAGCTGGGAATGCTGGGGGCGTTGCTCGTGTCGGTGCTGGCGCCGCAGCTGGCGGGTGCGCGGGAGCTGTGCGCGGGCCGCGTGGTGCTTCGCGTCTTCGGCATCGGCAGCGTCTGTATCGCCGTCACCATGGCTCTGGAGCGGTACCTCGCGCTCACACGACCCTTTCTGTACCAGAAGGTAAGCGAGCCTCCCGAGTAGCTAATGGTGTTGATACATAGTATTGTCTTTGTAAGTTTAAAAGTTGCGAGATCCTGTCTATTTTTTTCCCGAGCTACGTTGTCTAATGATCTTACTTTGGATCTTGAAAATATGTAGTCATGAGATAATAGTGCCAAAACTAAGCACGAATTCGCAGTGGTTTATTTCGTGTTCAACCCCTAGATTTTCCCAAAGAAGGTCAAACATTTATATGGTAGATCCGGCCCTGCGTCCTTCGTAACGTCGTTATAAGGACGAGGCTTGAAAATCTAGGGTTTTAGACGGAATAAAGCGCCACATCGCCCCGCGGCCGCGCTGTTGCGACTGTAGTAAGTAGTTACAAACACTACATGAGTCAGGAAATCCTCTTAAACATATTAAAAAAAAAATGAATCAACAAAAGACCTCAGAAACCGATCATGAGTCTTAACTCTTAAGTGTTGTGTGATCCATGTATCCAATACCTACCTTGTCAGACATCAAAAAAATAGGTAGGTACCTGAAGCTAAAATGCCATTAATGGGTCGTCATTTCATATTTTTATTGCGATGTAGGTTTTTGCACTTTAAATAAGTTAGTCATTCTTTAAATCAGACTTACCCATACTCAAAAGCTACCTTAATCAAGATGCTCTTAAGTCACTTGCTGTCCTTTTCACTCTGCCCATTAGAGAGAGTACCTAACAGCTTAATAGGCTAGATGACTAAATTTTTTATTGCATACCCAAAAAAATATTGGTAAATAGCAGTGGCGAAGCCCTAGCCTATTAATATTTGGATGAGGGTCTTCAAAAGGTAATAGGTAAGTGAAGCCGATAGGAATAGAGTTTTATAGGAACCCCACACAACTGCTGAATAGCACTCTAAAATATAGTGGCAAGTCAAATGTCAAGTCTCCACTCATGTGTTCGATTTTCACCTCTATTGTATTAGTCCAGAGTTCTAGTTTCAATGCACTGAATTTTCACCCGCCTTCCGGATTCCGGACAAAACAGTCATCAACAAATAGTTAAATAATCATTATTGAAAACAAAAGTTATGTCTATGTGTAGTCTACAAAAACCCAATCACGTAATTTCTAGATTACTACATTATATTATGTCTACTGTGACTACAGTGAGGACGGACTACTGTCTGTGTACAGTGTACACCTCGTAGCAAATCGATCAGCGCTATCTAAACACTTACCATTCATTGTTCAATAAGCTCGTTGGTTTGTTGATATACATAATTGATTACTCCCCCCTCCCCCTTCTATTTGTACTCAATAGCGAAGGGGGATTCATCTTACAACGTGTTAATTTATTGTACCTACATAAAATTTAATTGCTGTAAGTTTTCTTAAAAATGTATACAAATCTATATACATCTGTATGTATACATACAGATAAATGAAATTGAAGTTATACTCATATTATACGGTATTAACAAGAAAACAATCAATTTTTTAAATTTTTGTCTGTCCGTCTGTCTGTCCTTCTGTTTGTCTGTCTGTTTGTTCCGGCTATTCTCTGGAACGCTGGACCGATTTTAACGAGACTTTCACTGGTAGATAGCTGATGTTATAAGGCGTAACTTAGGATACTTTTTATTCTCATCATCATCATCAAAAAATGTTTAACGCCCAACGAAGCGCGCACGGGTCTGCTAGTATAAAAATAAATAAAATTGAAGTGTCTGTTTGTAATTTAAAAATAAGAGCTTTTCACTCAATGCCAATGGTTATAAAAGTGTATACGGTACTTGCAATTTTTCTTTTCTTTTTTTAATTTTTGGCTCTCCATCTGTCTGTCGGTCTATCTGTCTGTCTGTTTGTTGCGGCTAATCTTTGAAACGGCTGGACCGATTTTCATGGGACTTTCACTGACAGATAGCTGATGTTATAAGGTCTATATATAGGCTGCTTTATCTCAGGATTCCCTTTGAAAAATAGGGTTCCGTTTCCGTTAGTTCTTTGCAAATGAACGTTGCGGGCACCAGCTAGTAACAAAAAGTCGCAAAATACTGCTACAGTTTTTACAAATGTGTACTTACACCAAAGAAATAAATTATGGATAGGAGGCATTGGCACGATTAAAGTGACATCACGGCCTCACATAATACCGGCGAGGATCAGACTCGCTCTTGTAACTCCCATGGCGTTGTTGGCCGTAATTTCAAGTTTAGCGTTTTAGCTCCGTCAAATCGACACATGGCGTTAAGTTGTAACATTTTTTATCACACCTTTCTAGAGTCTGGCAAACCTTGCATAGTTATTTGCTAACTTTTAACTTGGTCACTCTATAGTGACTCTATACGACCTTCAAAGTCAATTATTATTTGACAAACCAAAATTTACCAAAATTCTGTGGCTTATTACGGAATACTAAGTTTCAGAGAGTTCTACCGAAAAATATCGCAGCGTTCCTCACAGTCTACCGAGACCAAGAGAGTGAGACACTACTTATGGCTCGTGCGTAGTGTTTTGATGTTAACAATAAAACAATTTAGAACATGGCGCGGTCGTTTGACCAAATCCGGTGTATAATAGTACGTATATTCGCGAGTCGTGACACACAATCTCGCATTACATTAAATGGCACATTGTCTGTTTAGTTGTTCTTATTGTTCCACAAGTACACACTTATCATTAGATACGGATCATCTCGTTCAATCTACAGGATGATCGGCCAAACATAAATTTGCATGAAATTAAAATATAAGTAGCTCTTATTTTTATACAAGCTTAAGGGCCTGTTTTACAATCTTATATTGCGTGTCGGACAGCTTACGCTGGGACTATATTATTATTATGATCCGGAATCCGGCGAGCCCGGGAAAATTCAGAGCACTGAAAATAGAACTCTGCGCTAATACAACAGAGTTGAAAATCGAACACATAAATCAAGTCAAATATGAATGTCAAATCTGATAACTCACTCGACTCATGTGTTCGAAATTAGTTGAATTTCAAACACACGATGGCTATTGTAATAGTCCAGACTCCAGAGTTCTATTTTCAGTGCTCTGAATTTTCGCTCCGCCTTACGGATTCCGGACAATGTAGTCCCAGCCTAATACGGAAGTTTTGTTACTGTGTTTAAATCGAGCGACAGGGACAACACATGCAAATAAACTATCTGACACTTATCAGTAGATTGTAACACATGCCTCTTCTCTTTACCTTTAAACTGGGAGAGCTCCTTGACCCTTAGCGAACATCTATGTGATAAGTTCTTAGATTTTCCTTGCGTAGCGTGCGTCCGTAGAAACGTACTCGGGGAAAACCTCACATTGATTCAAGTTATCATAAATCGAACCCCCACCACGACTGCGACTCAATACTATACTGTACTCTATTCTATGTTTAGTAATCTATACGTAAATAATAAGATGAATTTCGACCAAGTTAACATGTCATTGTATTTCCTTAATGCACGGTAAAAAAGTAACATTGAAATTGGTAGCATTATGTGTTCTATTGTTCTCATTGTTTACGATAAGATTGAATTGAATGAACAGAGTAACAGTAATAACCACTGGTCCCGCCAAGGGCGCTGCTAATTTATATACTTCAGTCTTCTACATACATATCGAAAGCTCACATATAAAACATTTCTCTACACAATTTTCATAATTTCGTCAATCAAAATCAGCCCAAACAACATCCTGATAAGACAATATTTTGTAGAACTCACGTCCAAGTTGGCTGGTACCGACTTCAAAATTATGAAGATTGTGTAGAGAAGTGGTTAAAATTTTAGCCGAATTTAAATGGGAAATTATTTAGGAAATATATTTCATTTCATACTTTTTGTGCATTTTTACTTTGGAAGTCGGTTTTAATTTTTTGTTTAATAATAATAATTTTTCTCTTTGTAGTTATATTTATTAAATTATTACTAACACATTTTGAGAAAAGCAGGCAAAACAAACTCAAGCGTCATTTTATGCCAGTTTTCTGAGAGGCCGTGATATTTCCCCAAATAAGCATTACCGATCTGTGGACCTACTAAACAATCACCAGTGATGATATTGATTATATACTATATTATTAAATAATTATTATTATCTATTGTAATAGTCGACGGAAAAAAAGTAGCAGTAAGCATTAAATAAATATACATATTATAGTGATGATGATGATCATGAATATAATTTTAGCAATAGCAAAATTTAAAAGATATTTTGGTGCACAAAACTCTGATGATTAGTGAGTACCTATGTCACAATAATAATATGTTGGTGTTTCTTGTGAAGATGGTGGTGATGATGTATCTATAAGAACTCAGGAGTTCTGTTCAGTACTTTTGGATCCAGGGTATACCTTGGTGAAAAATCTTACTTATATGGTAGCATACCTATGCTTAGACTACTCCAGAAAAAGTTGAAAGAACCATATGCATCCATACAAATTGCGAGGAGTTTCATCGATTACTAATGGATCCCATCATCAAGTCACCACTTTGAGGAATACGGGACCAACTTGGGATTATACCTTTTACATCAAAAAAAAAATTGAAAATCGATCCACAGACGGCGGAATTATCGTTGAGCATAATATACACCCGAATGCATAACTGCCTCCTTTTGTGTTTTACGACTATGGCGAAGCTAAAAGGAAGAGTAAAGATTTTCACAGTCTATGTACGTATATGTATATGTTAAGTTTGTTCCACCCTAGCGCCTAAACTACTGAGCCGAATTAAATGAAGATGTCAACAGATTCGAAAGCCCGGGTATAATATCTAATATTAGGTACATATGAAATTGGCGTTTTGTAAAGGAGGAACATAAAGTCGATTTTTTTTAAGATAATATATTTAGTTAATCAAAGTATATACCATTACTAACTATGGACTTTTGCCAACTCATAGGTAGTTCATTTTATTCCTTTAATAAAAAAAACATGCGGACAGGAGTCAATAAAATCTTTCGCTTTGGACTGCCTCATCGAAGTTGAATTTTTTCTTTTGGAGCAAGGTCCGGGGAGTACGGTGGATGTCTTAGACATTCCAATTGAAGCTCCTCTAATTTGGTAGCCGTCTGTTGTGCAGTGTGTGGTCTAGCGTTGTCTTGAAGCAGCAGTGGCCTAGAGCGAATTACCAACCTCGGTTGTTGCAGCTAGCTTTTCCATCATGATTTTGCAGTTGCTGGCAATAGACATCTACCGTAATCGTCTGGCCAGATTTAATAAAGCTGTAGTTAACGACACCGGCACTTGTCCACCAAACGCTCACAAGTAACTTTTTTTGAGTCAATTTTCGCTTGGGGCAGGCTTTGGCTAGTTCGCCAGGGTTCAGCCATTGCGATGAGCGTTTCCGATTATCGTACATGATCCACTTTTCATCACAGGTACATTGTGCCGGTTGAGTAATGTAACGCAGCAGACGACGCGCGTTTGTCGGTTTAGGCCACAATAGCCTTCAATTCTTCATTATCAACTTTGGTGTCCGACCGTCCACGGGGCTTGTTCTGCAGGTCGAAATTTCCAGAACTAAAACGTTGGAACCAAAAACGCACTGTGTTTTCTTTTGGGACACCGCCGATATACACATCATTAATCGTACTGGAAAATAATACATTCCAAGTTTTCCATTTTGTAAACAGAGTGACGCAAAGAAAAAAAAGCAAAAGAGGAAAAACAAATGAATTACGGTTTTCGAAACACAAATGCATGAATAAATAGCGGTATAAATTTGAAATTGGAATTCCTAACCAAAGAAGATATATTTGAGATCAAAGTGGCCAGTACGACAAAACGCCAATTTCATATGTAAGGTAATTATATAAAATTCTCGTGTCATAAAAAATCATCTAAAAAGTCATAGTGTTGGGGACACATTCCTCCGAAACGCTTTGACATATAATAGGTCTTTACCTACGAAATTGCCGTTCTGCAGTACTGACCATTTCAAATCAAAATAATTTTTGTTTGGCTAAGAATTTTCATTTAAAATTAATAGTATTTTAAAAACATGGAATTCTTTTTCCAAAAGTAGCCATTTGTTTATTGATTAGTGTTACATTTTCATCGCATTTCAATCATTTTCGTCATCATGGATACGTTAAAAATTCGAGTAATTATGGAATATGAGTACCGTCGTGGCAGCAACGCGGCACAAGCGGCACGCAACATCAACGACGCTTACGAAGCTAACACTACAAACCAACGCACCACCTGTTATTGGTTTGCTCGCTTCCATTCTGAAAATTTCGACCTGAAAAATGAACCTCGCGGTCGTCCAAAGACTTTGGTCGGCAATGACGAATTAAAGGCGATTGTGGAAGCTGATGATACACAATCTACGGCTGAATTAGCAGCAGTTTTCGACGCTAGCGTCAAAGCAATATTGGTCCATTTGCGTCAAATTGGCAAGGTAAAAAAGCTTGACAAATGGGTTGAGTTCGTGGGAACTCAATGATCGCCAGCGCGAAGTACGCGTCGAGACGTGCCTTGCACTGCTCAACAGACACACAAATGAAGAAATTTTGAACCGCATTGTTACCTGCGATGAAAAATGGATTCTGTTCGATAACCGCAAGCGCTCAGCAAGTTGGTTGGATTCTGGTTCAGCACCTAAACAATGCCCTAAACGAAAACTTACCCCTAGAAAAGTGATGGTCACTGTTTGGTGGTCTAGCGCCGGTGTGATTCATCACAGCTTCTTTCCAAACGGGGTGAGCATTACTGCAGATGTGTAATGTGAAGAACTGAACACAATGTTGGAGAAGCTGGCACATCTCCAACCAGCATTGATCAATCGCTCGTCTCCGCTGCTCCTGCACGACAATGCGCGACCTCATACTGCACAGCAAACGGTCTCCAAGTTGCAAGAACTGGGGTTGGAAGCTCTCCGTCATCCGCCCTACTCACCAGACCTTGCGCCTACAGACTACTACTTTTTTCCAGAATTTGGATAATTTCTTGGCGGGAAAAAAATTCAATACCCGAGAGGTAGTACAAAATGCCTTTGAAGAATTTGTTGCCTCCCGTCCAGCCTATTTCTTTAAGAAGGGCATCAATAAACTGCCACTGCGATGGCAAAGATGCATTGATTTCCTGGGTGATTACTTCGATTAATACAAATAAAAAATACATGAAAAAAATTAGTTTAAATTTTTTCATACAAAACGGCAATTTCATAGGTAAAGACCTAATACTTATGAATTTTTTTTTCATATTCGGTAGGTCTCAGAATCGGTCGTAATCTATTTTTTAACCCCTAAATGATAAGGGTGACCCACCTCTAAATTATTTTTTTTTCGATTTTATTTTTATATGATGTGGCATTAACAAATACATAAGTAAGTATAATGGCAAAACAACGTTTGCCGGGTCAGCTAGTAGACTATAATATAATTTCCGTAGTCGGGCAATCGTTTTTACAAAATTGTAGTTATGATACAAATACAAAGATTTCAAAACTCCAGATAGGCTATGACGTACATTCGAGTCGAGTCGAACTATCTGTCGAAGTCGTCATTTAAAAAGTCGAGTAATGTTCACGTTTCGTTTGCGGTTCAACTGAAAAAAATTGCGCGATTGCCCTGTAGGAGTGATACAATGATAGACCGAACGATACATTGTTTTATTTGGTCCATGGCCACTTTTTATTTACATTTAATGGATCGAAAGGTTACATAATGTTGTCTTTAAATAATACATGGTCAGGAACATATTTACCTACTATCTGTTTACATTGGCTAGTTTCACCTGTCACAAGTCACTAAACACATCACAGACACACACACACACACGTCACCACTCACCGCACGTGTGTGCCACGTGTCGGTTGGCTGGCTGCCAAGTAGTGTGAAGTGTGACCCCATGGTCGACAGATATGTTCAATATTTTGTAAATAGGTATAAACTACATAATTATTATTGACGTGATAACGTCTTATAATTCGATGGAGCCGGCTGCACGCACGAAAAAACATGACTCATGCGGCGTTACCTCGCTCTGAGGCGTTCCATTTAAGGCTTGAAGTGCAAGCGAGAGCGCGGAATCTGTCTCTCTCCTACTTGAGTGAGCGATCCGTCAGTATTTTCTTATGACGTTGTCACGTTCAACTATCGTCAGTAAACCGACTTTACTGACAACCGATATTTTTTGTATTTGGTTTTTTCAGTGACAAATAGCTTATCCGGAAGTTTTGTCTCAGTCGCTAAGTATAGAGCGAAGTAAGCAGGGACTTTATTGTCCGGAATCCGTAAGGCCGGGGAAAATTCAGAGCACTAATAAGAAAAGAAAATAGGACTCTGCGCTAATACAACAGAGTTGATAATCGAAGTGTCGAGTGTCGAGCTGTCATATATGACATTGACATTTGACTGGACACTTGTGTATTCCATTTTCAACTCTATTTTATTAGCACAAAGTTCTACTTTAAGTGCTCTGAATTGTCCCGGGGCCGCCGTATTCCGGATCATAATATAGCCCCAGCCTTATCAGCGACAAAAATTCCGGATAAGCTATTCGTCAGTTTTTAGGCGATTGTGAAAATAGGCCCTAAAGCATATGAGTCATGATATTCTGTCTCGAGATGATGACATAATTTGTATCATATTTTGTCACACTTTTTACCCGATTTACAATCTCGACTCGATTTGCATTGCATAAACTCGATAAAGTAGTCACGAATAACATATTTGACAAGTGAAAAACAATATAGGTAGGTATACTTATTATTGGAAAAGGTTACTCGCCTCTGCCAGATGCCAACTGTTGTCTCTTAAACGTGAGGAAAACTGCATCTAGTCTACCCCAGAATACACCTTTTCATCACACTATCTATAGTGTGATGAAAAGTTGTATTCTGGGGGTCTAAAAAGGCCACTTTAGGTGTTTCATATTATGATTCATATATTTTTTTCAACTCATATTATGTGCGCCATTTTACTCATTTCTATTAAAACTGTCAAAATTGATGTTTTCTAATATGATTAAATCAGATGAATCATGTAGCTATTTTACAATTTCCCGATTTTTGTATGAAAAAAAAATGTATGAAACATAATATGAGACACCTAAAGTGGCCTTTTAGACCCCCTGTTCGGATACAATTTCATAGAAACGTAAGCAAAAATATTAAATTTCAACAAATTTATGTATTTCACTAAATAAATAAGTGACAACTTAATACTTTAAACGAGACAATCTTGTACATATATATAATCGTAATCTCGACAACGGCTGCAAGTATTCACATGAAATTTAGTATGCAGAGAGTTTTGGGGGATAAAAATGGGTCCTAGCTAGGTTTTATCTCTGGCAAACTGCGCATTTTTAGGTTATATATGTTTTTTCTTTCGTCGTAATCATATACATCAATAAATTCGACTGTACAATGTCAGTACGATTGGCAGTTTGGTTAATTTTTGCGTTGTTCGGAAATTCGGAACGTGGTGGGTTCGAATCGCGGTAAAATATTTTTGTAATCCTTTTTTTTAATGTATTAGGAGCACCGAGCAAAGCTATTTTACTAGTTACCCAGTGTACATAAGATTTAAATTAATAGCATTTAACAGCATCCTGTTGTTTTTTTGTTGACGTTCAGATTAGATTGAATCTAAACGCAGTGTACTCGTTTAAATAAAGATAGGGACTGGGTCAAACGAAACCTACATATTATAATAGTCACTTCATTATATTGTAAACACGTACGATGACTGAAAACGCGTGGTTATGGAAAATATAAATTACGATGACGACTTGCGTCACTGACTAAAATGAAAACTAATCGAAATTTCGTTCGAGTATACACTAAAAGCACATATCAAATGCTTTTTATTTTTAACTCCCACTTGGTATTTCATATTTTTCCTCTACACAATATATCAATAAAGTGTAGTGGGCAATTTCGCGCAGTTTACGATTGCCGATATTAGATGTAGCACTTTGTGCGGACTGCGGAGGCCGCGACCCGGATATAACAGGAGTAAGAGCTATGTTTCAGCTCTAAGACAATAGGAGTCATAGAGTCATATTTTTATCAGACAAAGAAAGAAACATTCAATAGCTTATCCAGTAATCAGAGTTCAAAATAGTGGTGTTCAAAATTAGCTTCTCTGGTGTTGCGGGTGTCATTGTGGGCGACGCGACTACCGGAAATTTTCATCGGGCGATCTATTTGTACCTTCAATGCCCCCTACTAGTTCAATGGCCTATATAAATGATAAAAAAAAACAATTATGTTAACAAAATTTCTGTTGTTTGTACAGCAAGTGACGTACTTCATAATCCGGCTGGCGCTGTTGGTGTCGTGGGCGTGGGCGGCGGCGCTCACGTGCGCGCCGGTGCTGGGCGTGGGCCTGTACTACGACGCCGAGCATCGCCGCTGCGAGCGCTACCGCAATGCGCGCACGCCGCTCGACTTCGGCTACGCGGTCTTCTACGTGGTGTTCGGTGAGTGTTGTCGGGGGCGCTGATGGTGTCGTGGGCGTGGGCGGCGGCGCTCACGTGCGCACCGGTGCTGGGCGTGGGCCTGTACTACGACGCCGAGCATCGCCGCTGCGAGCGCTACCGCAATGCGCGCACGCCGCTCGACTTCGGCTACGCGGTCTTCTACGTGGTGTTCGGTGAGTGTTGTCGGGGGCGCTGATGGTGTCGTGGGCGTGGGCGGCGGCGCTCACGTGCGCGCCGGTGCTAGGCGTGGGCCTGTACTACGACGCCGAGCTCCGCCGCTCGAGCGCTACCGCAACGCGCGCACGCCGCTCGACTTCGGCTTCTACGTGGTGTTCGGTGAGTGTTGTCGGGGGCGCTGATGGCTTAGTGGGCGCGGTGGTGTTTGTGTCGTGTACGTTTGCAGCAGCGTGCTCAATAGAGGTTTTCGCTGAAGCCTCTATGTCTGAAGTAGTTGAGCTAATAGATGTAAATGTGGACAATAAGATTTCCAAAAATAATATGAAATTACTGTTACACAGCACACAGTTACTCAGTTACACAGCTGACTGTACGTCAGCCAACACAACACAAGTTCAAGAGGCCATTAATTAGGGGGGCTAAAAAATGAATAATTCAATTAAGTACCGAAATGGATGAATTTTGGTCCTTGTTTCTTAAATCTTAAGAATATGAAATATTCAAAAGCTTTTAAAATTTGTTGATAACATGAATCATTACTTAGTACCTCGCTCACGTTGCGCCATGCACACCACGCTAACCGTGTCTAGAATGTCATTAGTAGACCAATTAAAGTGTCAGCCGATTTAGATGATTTAAATAATGAAAATACAATAGGACACTGTTTTATATTCGCACTGCATGTTGCGAATTGATCAGAATATTTTCCGGGATAAAAATTTGTTTACTTTATTATGTATATATATATATACAGGGTGACCTGAAATTCGATACATTCCTTTGAAAGATAGAAAGTAGACCTCATTTACAGTAATATTTTTCATGGCATCCCCTATCCGAAAGTTGATATTTACAAAGTTATTGAAATTTCAAAATTTTTTTCTTTATTTTCGACTTTTTGACTTTGACATGACGTATTTTTAAAAATGTTTGTCTTTTTAGTGATTTTTTTTATGTATTTTAACCGTCAATGAGTCAAATAATATTTTTAAGGAATAAATAGGGACAAACTAAGCGAGAATTTTTCATTATGAAACATGAAACAGAATTTTCTTTTAAGAAAAATGCACATTTTTCTTAAAAACAGGTGATTTTCTTTAAAAAGTTGTATGATACAATGCGTACAAATACCTTAAATAACTTTCTTACCTCATAAGCTTCCAAAAAAGGTACAAATGTACATAAGAATATGAACATGTAATAAACAAAGACAAAACAATCATCAGGTAACGTTATCTCAAGAATTACTCTACCTGAGGCGACCTTTTTTTTCAATTGTTTCCTTTGTTCAAACTTCGGGATGTTTCGGCTACTGTCGTCGCGGCCCTTTGTCAATGAGTTACCGACTGGCTTAGAGAGCAAATTTAGTAGCTAATATTAGTTTTAAGTCAACTATTGCCGTGTACGGACGTATTGTTGCTTTAAACTACACCCTTACTTCTACTTGTGATTTTTTTGTATCGCGATGGCTGCTTTTGAGTACGATGAATACGCTGACATCTTGTTTTGTTACGGACTTTGTAATGGTAATGCTGCTGCTGCACGAAGAACATACGTTGAACGTTTTCCGAATCGACGAGTGCCAAACGTTAGAGTGTTTTCAACAACATTTCGACGAATTCGGGAAAGCGGCCGTGTTGATAGAAGACGTGGCGATTCAGGCAGACCTCGTTTGTATGCTCCAGAAGAAGAAGAAGAAATTTTAACACTTTTTCAAAATGATCCTTCTATTTCTACAAGAGCGGCAGCTAGAAGACTTGGATTGAGTCAATGGAAGGTGTGGTTTACAGTACACACAGCGCGTCTACATCCATTTCACTACACCTGTCCAAGCATTGGAAGAGGGAGACCCGGGTAGAAGAATGGAATTTTGCCGTTTTATGATAAATGCAGACATGGAGGATCGCAATTTCTTCTCAAGAATATTGTGGACGGATGAATCGAAATTTGACCGTGACGGGATAAACAATTTCCACAACACACATTACTGGGCACCAAAAGGAGAAAACCCCAGGATGAAAAAAGAAAGGGCCCATCAAACCAGATTCAGTCTAAATGTCTGGATGGGTATAATTAATAATTTAGTTGGACCTCATTTTTTGCCTCAAAATTTAAATGGTGAAATGTACGAACATTTCCTAAGAGAGGAGATTACTGGTTTAATGGAAGATGTGCCAATAGCAACTCGTCGTAATATGATTTTCCAGCATGATGGTTGCCCGGCCCACTTCCGCCTCGGCGTACGCCAGTGGCTAGACCAAACTTACCCACATCGCTGGATAGGTCGAGGCGGGCCAATTCCTTGGCCAGCACGGTGTCCCGATTTGACCCCGTGTGATTTTTATCTTTGGGGTCATATGAAGGCTTTGGTGTATACTACACCCATAACTACTGTAGAGGAGCTCAGAAGCCGCATAAGAAATGCAGCAGAAGAAATCAAAACTAGTCTTACTACCAGAATAATCAAAACAGAGGTACGGAGAAGACTACGGGCCTGTATCAGAAACAGAGGTTCACATTTTGAACAAGACCTAAAGTAGAATATTTATTATTAAATTTAATTAAACATTGATGTTTTTTAAACACAATAAACGTAATTAAATTCAAGTTTTTCCTTTTATTTTAACCTTATCGCAAATAAATCGATTTAGACATTATTTCATTTTACTTCTAATATGTTTACTACAACGTCATATTTTTATGTAGACATTTGCACCTTTTTGGAAAGCTAATGAGATAAGGAAGTTATTTAGAATATTTGCACGCATTGTATCATACATTTTTTTTAAGAAAATCACCTGTTTTTAAGAAAAATGTGCATTTTTCTTAAAAGAAAATTCTGTTTCATGTCTCATAATGAAAAATTCTCGCTTAGTTTGTCCCTATTTATTACTTAAAAATAATATTTGACTCATTGACGGTTAAAATACATAAAAAAATCACTAAAAAGACAAACATTTTTAAAAATACGTCATGTCAAAGTCAAAAAGTCGAAAATAAAGAAAATTTTTTTGAAATTTCAATAACTTTGTAAATATCAACTTTCGGATAGGGGATGCCATGAGAAATATTACTGTAAATGAGGTCTACTTTCTGTCTTTCAAAGGAATGTATCGAATTTCAGGTCACCCTGTATATATATATATATATATATATATATATATATATATATATATATATATATATATATATAACTGTCTGTTACCAAAGAAGGATGGACAGAAAATGAAAGAATGCATGAAAAGAGACCTTTCTAATGACATAATAGCTTGTGTGTATTGAAAGGTAGACCAAAATGCTCATCCTCCTTTTATTAAATTACGATGCGGGGTTTTTGCGTCTAAGACCAACGCGACGTTTGTTGCTATGACATCCTAACAAACTGTGGAAGTTTGTTACAAACAAAGTTTTGTTACAAAGTTTAGTTATCTGTCATCTATAATATCTGTATAGATATTAGTATTAATAAGAGGCAATATTTGTTAGTTTGTTTGTTTGCATTGAGTAGGCTCCGAAACTACTGGACCGATTTTGATGCAATTTGGCACATATTCATACAGTAGACCGCGGAGAAGTCCATAGGCTACTTATTGTTGCGGTTAAATGTACGGTTCCCGCGAAAAATCTTTTTTACGGGCAACACGCACAGCCCTAACCGCTAACGGTAGAATCGTGGAATTTGGACAGTACCTATCTAGTTTTAAATTACAATATACTTAGACGCGCACTAGGAAGGGATTTTGAAAAATTCCACCCTTAAAGGGGTGAAATAAGGGTTGAAAATTTGTAAGGCAAAATCTTTAAATCTTGACGACGACAATCTTATCAATAATATCACAGATTAGACTGGAATTGATATTATGTTGTTTTCTCTCAAGTCGATAGCAGATTTCTCCATTATAATCAGAAGAGAGCTCGATACTGAAAAAAAACACAATGGGGCTTACGCGCATTATTAACGTCTTGTGTATTGTGGTTTAAGGGTCAGGCCACAGCGAGACGATACGCGAAACGGAAGTTTAAGATATCTATTTAAAAGTGAACTTTATTAATCACACAAAAAGTTACACGTTTCATGTGACATCAGTCATACACTGCACATGCGCTGCGCAGCGCGGTGCAACCTGACATTCGAACTCATACAATTAAACGTGTATCTTCTGGTGTAATTATAAATAAAGTTCAATCGTGAATAGCTATATTAAAAAATATGCAGCTCCATGACGCGTACCGTTTCGTTTCGGTGTGAATTGACCCTTAGACGTCATATTTTGTACTTTGTAGTAACGAATTAATTCACTTGGTAACACACCACAGAAACATGTCACGGAGTAGGCTTTGGTACATATTATGTGACTTCTTATTTTTTATACTTAATAAAAAAGTAACTTAACCCTAGAATATGCCGGTGACCACTTTATATGGCCTCTTTATGGTGAACCATAACAGAAACCTTACGAAGCCCTACTTTCAGTAAAGTGTAGGAGACCTGTTTTTACTTTAAACCCACCCATACTTTCGTCAATGCCTTGGTCCTTATGAATTTTATTTACAGTGATTAGGAAACATGTTTACCGTGTTTTATTGTAACTAAATTAATTTTATTTGTCTATTTAAATAAAAGGAGATGTCCCCCCTGACTGACGTATAGACGTAACCGCCAGTAGTAGAAACGTGAATGGACCATGCAATATACTCTATGTGTCCCCACCCCCCCAACAGATTTCAGACCTATCTCAGTTAACAGTTCTTGCCAAGCTAATAATTATTTTCAGCAATGGATGGAGTGATTCAAGAGGAAGTTTTAAATGTATAATACATCGCACCCGTGCGAAACTGGAGTGGGTCGCCAATATAAAACAATAAAAAATTAAATTCCAATTACAGTCAAAACCCCACTCCTGAAGCGGATATCACCATACTAAATAATAATCATCGTGGCAAGAGCTGTTAAATGAGATAAGTTTGAAATCTGTTGGTGGGTGGGGACGATTTTTTGCATGGTCCCTTGGTCAGTAGTTTTAATTTAAATATAGACGCGCACTAAGAAGGGAATTAGAAAAATTCCAACCTTAAAGGGGTGAAATAGGGGTTGAGAGTTTGTATGGAAAATCTTTAAATCTGCTGCGATTTCGATTAAAATTGATATTCATGGTCTTAAATACATTTTATTAAATACCATGTTACAGGGATTTTTAAAATTCACCCTCTGAGGGTGTAAAATAAGGGTTGAAAGTTTGATGAATAATATTTAAAATCTGTCCCGATTTACATGAATTTTAATATCCGAGGTAATAAATAGAAATTATTGAGTATGTATTTCATTTTTTTGAAATTTGTCCCCTAAAGGGATGAAATCGGGGTCCAAACTTTGTATAGTGAAATATCAACAAGTGATGGCGTCGACGCAGATATTATTATGACATAGAATTCCGAAAAAGGATTTTTGGAAATACACACCCCACGGGGGTGCAACGGGGATCTACCCGGACGAAGTCGCGCGCTAAAGCTAGTAGAATATAAATCACCAGAGGTCCGCCCTGCGGTCGATATTCGTCCATAGTAATTTATTAGAGAAGGAGACTCTTCTCTCTCGCCAGGCCCCTGAAAAGGGCCTTGGGCGGGGAACCAAAACCAGGGGCATAGCCCCTCTACTTGGGGTGGGAAGACGCGACCAGTACTAATACTGGGCGCATAGAGTCTGGTTTTAAGGGAAGACCCCGCGGCAGAACGCGGGGGAAACCCATGGGGGGGCAACACAAACGGGTCGGCTCCAAACGGCGCGTGGGGGTCCCGACCCGGGGGCCGGGAAAACGTGTGTGGGTCTACTCCCTCACGCGCCGCGTTTACCGGACCGCGAATACCAACGACCTGGGGAAAGGGTGTGGAGTTTACAAAAACTTCCAGGCCCCGACCTTTTATGTCGGGGGGGAAGGTACGCCACGGGGACGACGGGGTGGCAATAGGGCTGCCACTCGTCAGGCCCCGGACGAGGTTAAGACGTAATTACACCGGCATCTGGTTTGCCGGTGTAAGGGAAGGTGGGGGGGGGGGGGATACGATCCCGCGATGTGGTAGGGGCGCATCATTGCGCTTTGGTGTGGCGCATCAGTGTGTCAGGGCTCCTCCTCTTCGGGGGCGGTGGGGCGGGCTGCGTGGCTCCGCTGGGTCCTCCGGAGGGACGGCATCTCTTGGCAGGCGGTGGCGGGCGGGCATGCCACGGCGCCAGGTCGGTCAGCTCGACCAGGCGCGAGGCATCCGCTCGCGCGAACAGCTTGGCAGAGAGCTGGGCCACAAAGGCCTCCACGCTCTCCACCCTGAGGTCCCTTGCAATGGTGGTATTTCGGACGTACCACGGCGCACCCGCAATTCGGTGCAGCACCCGGTTTTGGGCTCTCTGCAGCAACCCGTTTTGAGGTGCAGGGAGCAGGTGGTGCCACGCGGGTGCCGCGTACGTAAGGCGGGACCGTACGTACGTCCGATAGAGGGCGATGCGCATCCTCAGGGGGATCTGCGGGGACGCGTAGGCCGGACGCAGCTGGGCTACCGCCGAGTTCGCCTTCGCCACCGCCGATGAGCACTGGACGGCAATAGAAAGTCGGCGGTCAAGGGTGACCCCAAGGTACCTGGCTGTTCTCCCCCACGGGATCACAGCATCACCAATCTTCAGAGGCGCCGGAAGGGAGCACCTCTTGCTGACGGCGAGCGCCTGGGACTTGCCTGCGTTGACAGAGAGTCTCCATTTGCTCAGCCAGTCAGGGAGGAGATCCAGCATCCTCTGAAGCTTGATGGCAGCATGTTCGGTGGTCAGCGAGGAGGAGAAGTACGCCGTGTCGTCGGCATACAGCGCCACGGTGGTGCCCTGGTCCGCGTTGCCCACAGTAATTCATACCATTTTTAACTTTGAATTGTGGGTATGGTGGCAAGCTCCAAAGGGAGATCTCCGACCGAGCGAGGTGCTATTATGCTCAGTCAGGCCGAAGCCCACTTGTATGAACTTTAGATGTCGTATATATAGTGCCGATCTTTGAAAACTTCGATAGCGTGATTCAGGATTGTGGCGCTAATCGGTCCGCCACATCACTCTCCCCCGAAGACCGGAGGTCGAATCTTGAGTTGCCACTGCCAGGGAGTCCCAGTGAGTCGGAACTGTGCTGCCGTGCGGGGCCGATGCTACGTGCTGACCAGGAGATGTACTCTGCTTGCTGACCGGTCGTTGTTGTGAGAATGCCCGTTGAAGCCGATGAGGGTTCGACCAGGCCGCGGTGCGTTGAGGCACCAGGTCGAGGTACCCGATGAGGCTGAAGCTGGCTGGCGTGGTGCCTCGGGGTGGGGGGTGTGATGATGTCCAGAAGGAGGCGTGTTCTGTCGAGGGTCACCAATGTGGGAAGAGTGGATGCCCCAAATAGATCTCCGACCGAGCGAGGTGCTATGCTCGGTCAGGCCAAAGCCCACTTGTATGAATTTTAGATATCGTATATATAGTGCCGATCTTTGAAAACTTCGATAGCGTGATTCAGGATTGTGGCGCTAATCGGTCCGCCACAAACTTTATAAGGATTATTTTGCCTCTTTTATAGAAAAAAATAACATAAATGTAAATGTTGTACAGATTGACAAACGTCTACGTCTATTGTGTAACAAAATTGTACCTAGCAAACGCCTGTCTGTCTTATTGTTAGATTTCATTAATTTAATGTATTTTCAAGCATTATTTGTTATAATATTAGCTTTCTGTACACCGTCCTTCACATGAACTTTAATTGACCGGCACATTTCACACTCCTCCGGTGCACATTTATCGTAAAACTGCACTGGAAGTTTTTGCTTCACGTATTAATATAATAATATAATCATATTGTTTGTATTTATTCAATCACCGTGATGTTATTTAACATTCAAGTCGTACATCCGTGCAGTATTTGTTCGAATACATACAAAGTAAGTTTCCTGAGGGCGTGCAACACGAACCACTAAATGTAGACATCCTCACACTTGGAGAGGAAACTGCTTTATAACATCAGTTTGTTGCGCCGTGCGCGTGATTGTATTTTTGAAGTGAAACTGCTCTAGCGGCGCTTAGAGTGAAATTTCAAGGTCACGTTATGTGACGAACCGGTTTTGGATATAAAGCCATCGATATAACGCCATCTGTCGGAAGCTAATTATACTTCTAACATAACAACTTAACATTCTAAAGTACGGATCAATACACAAATGGCGCTAGGTATACAAATTATAATTTTTCTATTCTTTTTAGGCTTCCATACTACAAGGAACTCTAATAGTACTCGTATAGACGACCTCTGTGGCTCAGTGGTTCAGCACGATGGTGCTCAAGCCGGGGGTCGCGGGTTCGAAACCCGCCCAAGGAACAAAAAGTTTTTCTGTCTTCCTGGGTCATGGCACATCCATGATTACATATTAAATATGTGTATAATATAATAAAAATCTTAAATATATGTATAGTATAAAAGTATTAAATATACTTCCCATTTTCTGGTATCTGTAACACAAGTTCTTCGGATACTTAGGACGGGGCCAGATTGACGTGGTGTGAAGCGTCCATAGATATTATTATTATTATGGTTTTGCTGTGTCCGTACTTCGTCCGTCTGTCCGCCCCTACTAACTTCTGCAATTATGAATTGAGAAATTAATTGATGAAATTTAGTGCACGAACTTTTAGATTGCATAGGTCTATAGATTTTATTTTTGCCAGCATAAATGAATAAAAAAAATATTTTGGGGGTGGCTCTCCAGTCTTTTCTTGATACTACCCCATCGTGTAGGATATCGACCAATAGGTCTTTTTAAATAAATGCAAGGTTTCATACAATATGTAATTTTTACAAAGTTAACTATTTTCGAGTAATCGGCCTCCAAAGCGGTTTTTAAGTTAAAATTTCTAGGGGGAGCCCTGGCATTTCTAAACTATAGGAGATAGAAACTTGTAACTTTCCATGCTGATAGACCATTCTAAAAACTATTTAGGAAAATTATTTTGAGCCAAATCGGACAATAACTTTTGAAGTAATTCAAAGAAAACCTATTTTATTGCTCGTTGATAGTTACGGAACCCTTATTAGATATGTCCTTACATGCTCTTTGTTAGTTTATTTAAATTTATTAATATAAAGGTTATGAATGTTTTCTGGGATCCTATTTTAATGAATATAGGTACATACATAAATTCGCGTATACATTGGCCGATTACAAACACAGATAAAGAAAGAGGAACGGATAAACAGCTACATGGTTTAAGCTTTCAATTTTATTGCACTACTACAAGCATACCTAAAAAGCATTCCTTAGTGGATGCCTACTGAAAGAGAGACACGTGAGCAACACGTGTCCAAAATTTAAAATTTAAGGCTAGAGCCTTATGGGTTTGGCCTGTGCGTTGGCACATCAGTCAATCAGCTTTACTTTTTATAGGTATACAGGGTGTCCCGTAAATCGACGTCAAGCCGTAAACCCGTGATAGGTCAAGTTACAATAGTTATCAGAAAAATTAAAAAAAAAACCAAGTAATGTGTCTCAAAAAATACAAAGCTTTTAAAAAAAATCGACATCTTGTGGTGGTTTTTTAGTTCCCGGCACTACAAATTTCTACTTTTTTTGTAATTTTTTTTTTGTATGTAATCCTGAATAATGCTTTAGTAAACTGGTGCTTAAGATTTAAATCAAACGACTCCGACTTGAAAGGAAATGAGGCTTTTTGCCCAAAACAATGATTCGAATTTAATAGTTTGCTCGACTTTAACTGACTGTACTGGAAAAAAAATCTACTACGCTTGTTTGGCAGGTAATTTTAAAAGTTGGCGCAGTTAGTAAGGATTCCAAAATGGTATGACACTTGCTAGATTGTTTCTTAAATTTTGGACAATATTGATTTTTATAAAGGAAGTCATTTTCGACATTTTTTTCTTACTTACTTAAAATGATTCAAGTGTACCCAGGACTTTCTTCTAAGTGATATTCAGATTTGGATGAGATAGAGAGAAACATTCAATGAGTGTAAGAGAGATAGATATTGTCGCCACAAGTACGCGAGACGGGTAGACACAATGCTACTAGTGTGAGCGAGACAATGTCGCTATTGTCCATGTTCCCGTCGTACAGCACACAAAATACAATAGATCAGTACGTTACTCTACTTCGTTTACTGCACACACCGTATTCGTTCGTCTTGATTTCGTACATACCACTTTTTGCTTTCTTTATTGGACTCGATTGCTAGTGATTTGGATTTGGACTGTTTAGTTTCTCTTTCAACGACCTTTGTTTTCTCCTGGACTATCGTTGATCGTGTGATTGTGTAGTACCACCATGTCGACGACGACCTCTGTGGCTCAGTGGTACAGCGCGTTGGTGCTCAAGCCGGGGGTCGCGGGTTCGAATCCCGCCGAAGGAACAAAAAGTTTTTCTGTGTTCCTGGGTCATGGATGTGTATTAAATATGTGTACAATATAATAAAAATCTTAAATATATGCATAGTATAAAAGTATTAAATATACTTCCCGTTTTCTGGTACCTGTAACACAAGTTCTTCGGATACTTAACACGGGGCCAGATTGACGTGGTGTGAAGCGTCCATAGATATTTATTTATTTATTATTATTTATGTCGGTGTACACCGCACAGGAATATGCCAACATGCATCTCATTTATGGTGAATGCCGATGCAATGCTAGTGCTGCAGCTAGGCTGTACCGCCAAAGATACCCAAACGCTGCTCGTCATCCCGATCGAGTTTTTGTGAATGTGCACCGTTCACTCTCAGAGGGACGATTCCGAAGCCAAGTACACAGTGAAGGAAGGAGTCGCTTGCCTTACGATGACATCGTACTACAAGCAGTCGCAGAAGATCCAAGTACTTCAGTACGACAAATCGAAGAAAGCACAGGAGTGCCCAAAAATGTAGCCCATCGAATCATGAAAAGTCATGAGCTCCACCCATACCACGTCACGCGAGTACAAACTTTACTACCCCGGAACTATCTCCCAAGAGTTACGTTTTGTGAAACGATATTACAAAGACACCGGGAAGATCCACGATTCATAGAAAATTTTATGGTCCGATGAGTCCACTTTTAAAAAAGATGGGTACATGAATCTACACAACTTACACGAGTGGCATGTAGATAATCCACATTTGATGAGAGAGGATAGATCCCAGTATCGATTCAAAATAAACATGTGGACCGGGATTCTAAACGGGAGAATCATCCGACCTTTTGAACTGCCAGAGATCTTGAATGGTGACATTTATTTGGACTTTTTGAAAATCATTTACCAAATTTATTGGAAGACGTACCTCTGCACATTTACAGAGACATGTGGTTCCAGCAAGACGGCTGGCTGCCCGGCGCACTATGCCCGTTCAGTGCAAGATTATTTAGATAATGAATATCCAGAAAGGTGGAGAGGGCGGTCTGGTACCATTTCGTGGCGAGCCCGTTCACCTGATTTAAATCCGCTGGATTTTTTTTACTGGGGAGCTGTGAAAGAAAAAGTATATACAAAGCCAATTGAAAATGTAGTGGAACTACGACGACAATTAACGCAAGCAGCTGAATTAGTTAATAACGGCAGATTTGCCCGTCTGATAAAGCGGTCTTTTTTAAAAAGATGTCGAGCTTGCATTTATGCTGGTGGGAGGCAGTTTGAACATTTGTTATAATGTAATAAAATATTTTAGACTCCAAAAATTTGTTTCAATTAAAAGCTTCCTAAAAACACCTTTCCTAAAGTTAAAAGTAATGAGACACTATGGCCCCCGTGGCCCGTGATATTCTTTTACTTCTTGGATTTTGTCTCTCTTACACTCGTTGAATGTTTCTCTCCGTCTCATCCAAATCAGAATATCACTTAGAAGAAAGTCCTGGGTACACTTGAATCCTTTTAAGTAAGTAAGAAAAAATTGTCGAAAACTGACTTCCTTTACAAAAATCAATATTGTCCAAAATTTAAGAAACAATCTAGCAAGTGTCATACCATTTTGGAATCCTTATTAACTGCGCCAACTTTTAAAATTACCTGCCAAACAAGCGTAGTACATTTTTTTTCCAGTACAGTCAGTTAAAGTCGAGCAAACTATTTAATTCGAATCATTGTTTTGGGCAAAAAGCCTCATTTCCTTTCAAGTCGGAGTCGTTTGATTTGAATTTTAGGCACCAGTTTACTAAAGCATTATTCAGGATTACATACAAAAAAAAATTTACAAAAAAAGTAGAAATTTGTAGTGCCGGGAACTAAAAAATCACCACAAGATGTCGATTCTTCGATTTTTTTTAAAAGCTTTGTATTTTTTGAGACACATTACTTGGATTTTTTTTTTATTTTTCTGATAACTATTGTAACTTGGCCTATCACGGGTTTACGGCTTGACGTCGATTTACGGGACATTCTGTATACAGATTTAAGATTTTCTACTCTGTGGTATCGTTACATATATTATTCACATCCTATATTATTTACAGCAGTAATTATTGTGCATGTTTCAATTTGTTATTCTCTTTTTTTATATCTTCTTATTTCTTATTATATTCGTGTCTTATTGTGAACTGAAAATATTTTTTTCTTTCTTTCTTACATAGTATAAAAACAAAGTAGCTTCCCGCTGTTTGTCCCTAGTATGCTTAGATCTCTAAAACTACGCAACTGATTTTGATGCGGGTTTTTTAATAGATAGAGTAATTCAAAAAGAAGGTTTTTATGTATATAACATGCGTAATATAGTAGAGAAACACTGATAATTTTAGAGATTTATAAAATTATCAGTGTTTGGTTTGCGCTTACATTGCAAAAGCTGGCTGAACCCTACGAGATAGATCAAAATAACGTACTAAAATATTAATTAATAATTAATATACCTTAGGGATAACCCACAATAACCGTTTTTTATCCTTTACTTTCTACGAGAAATAATGGCTTATTTACTAAGCGATTTTAAGCAATACAGCATTAATTCTTATCCAATTAAGTACTTTAAATACATTGTGTATTTAATATAAATCAATACGGCTCTTTACAGCATGTAATTTTAATGAATATTTTCGAAGATATTACAGATTTAAAATGCAGGGACATAGCGGTTGTGTTGAAGCCCGCACTTCGCCCTATAGCACGCATTTATCGGAACTCTAGCGAGGAAAATAGCAACCCTACTTTGTGAAAGTTTGTGAGGATGGATGGATGGATGTATGGATGGATTGATGGATGTTTGTTACTCTTTCACGCAAAAACTACTGAACGGATTTCGATTAAATTTGATATGGTAGCAGTTTAGGCTCTGGATTAAAACATAGGCTACAGTATTTACGCGGGCGAAGTCGCGGGCAAAATCTGATACCGTATAACCAGAGTTAGAAGGACCACGATTACAAATTACCTGATGTCCCCCAGGAACCCTGCTCTGCGTGGTGCTCGTGTACTGCAACCTCGCCGTGATGCGAGCGCTATACGCCATCACGTCCCCGCGCGCCGGCGCCGTCGTCCGCCGCGTGTCGCGCAAGACCTGCGCGCGCGACACGCGCGACACCCGCGACGCGCCGCACAACGCCGCGACCGCCGAGGAGGTCGCCTTCAGTCGCCTCATGGCCACGCTGTCCGTGCTGTTCATGATGTGCTGGCTGCCGCAGATGGTGAGTACGTCGTCACCATCACCACAAGCGATGGACACAGGAACACGACTCTACTGTCTACAAATGACAGCTCGAGCACCGGCGAATGTTAGCCATGTTGACGTAAATCTAAGGTTGACACTGAAAGAATAATAAACGCCTTCGACGATATCATATCACAATTCGCAGGTAGCTAGCTAAGCTTTACAGATTTTTCTACAAACGGCCCATAGATGTTAATGATAATATATTCTAATCCTAATATCAGAACCAAGAAACCCTACTTCATACTCACAAACAACTCTTTCATACCCAGTACTTGTCGACCGTTGCCCTCTTTATGCATTTATCAATTGCCATCATTCGATATCTACATTCGCTAGGTCTCCCGTTAGACCTAATTCAATCAGACATTTGTCCCAATTGACCATCAGATTTATGATATTCCAATTGATAAGATGTGGAATCTTTGTACGGTCGCCGATAAGCCAGTGTACTACTTGTGGGACTTACCGCTATAGTAATAAGATCGAAATGCGGTACACTCGGTTTGTTGGCGACCGTACCTACTGTATAATATTAGGACGTTTCGCAAAATCAATTACGGAAGAGAAGATGAGAAATATTGGAAAATATCTGCGGGGAAAATACTAAAAACGACAATAGAATTTCCCCTAACTTACTAACTGTCCACTATGTTCTATTTGTCACTTGACTGTCAAATGTATATGGACTGAGATCCCAGCCCCGCCAGCAGACTCCCCTTATATGCTATATGTATTTCATATTGTAGTATTCGTTCATTGTTTATTAAGAAGGGTTCCGTAACTACAAACAAATAACGACATCATATTAAGAGACCAAAGAATCGTTTTGTTTACGTTTAGATGAAATTGGATATGTGGGCCTAGCAGGAACATATTTTGACAGCGGCGTAAACGTAACGTTTTTGATTCTTGCTGGGCCCACTGAATTTTGGGCTCTACAGCAAAGTAACTAATGCTATATTATTACTATCGTATCTCGTAGGCCCGCCGGCCTGTCGCTTCCGCGTAGCGTCGTAGAACATCCTTAGCAGCTCTCATTAGTTATAACTTAGTGTCAGTTCACACCAACCGGCGCTACATTTTTAGAATAGCGATTCAAAATCGAACTTATTCACTACACAAGAAGACGCACGTTTCATTGGAAGAATTGGAAAGTCAAATCGATCAAAGTCAATGCGCCGCTTTTTGTGTAGTGAATAAAGTTAATTTTTGAATAGCTCACAAATGCAGCGCCGCGTCGTGTCACGTATTGTCGCGGTGTGATTGACCCTTACCCATAATAAAATATTAAGAAATCACAATAATATAATAAAATCTAAAAACAGTAATTTTGCGTTTTAATCAAAAATATTTTTATTGTTTTTTAAATATACTGAAAAATTGTTTTTTTTTCCTTTAAATATATCTTCGTTACAATTTCAATTCACGATGTTTTTATTTACTTGTATCTATTGCTTGTATAGATATTATTGGACAATCAGTATGCGGTGCACGCGGGCGCGCGGCGAGGCGGTAATATCGCGAGCTATTTTGGTGCATCAATGAGTAATGTAGATGGTGGACACAGAGTCACACACGGGCCAATAAAACGCCTGTAAACGCGACACGCTGCGATACATTACAATCATATTATTTGCTTTTCATCGGAACTTCATTTGAAAATCGGAAACCAATATTAAACTAGCACCAACCAAACAATATTCAGGTAAAATTAACAATTTATAAAAATTCAGAAAGCCGTAATATTTTTAAATCTTAGTAACTAGTAACTAGTAATAAACAATAGCTCCCTTACTATTTGGGTGACGGTAGCTGGTTTCGTTAAAACCAGTCTAGTCTTAGTTAAAACTAAGTTTGTGCTCAATACACAAGAGGACTCTGTCTTCCTGAGCTCACATAGCTCAGTGGGATAGATGACCGACACGACTGCTGAGAGATCAGGCGCAGCACCGACTCTTTACATGCCCATCTGATGCATGGGTCATCCTTCTTGTCAGACAATCAAATGATCAGCCTGCGTTGTCCTAACCAGACTTGAAAACAACATTTTTTGTTGTTCCAACGCGGGGATCGAAACCAAGACCTCCGGAGTCGAGAATTAAGCTCATTACCAGTGGACCACAGAGGCGTCAACACGAGCATAATTGTTTAACTGACGGCGTAGTACCTTTAGTATTGTGTAAATTGTAAATATTTTAGAATAGTCTGGAATATTATGAAACATGCCCTTGTAATAAATATCGTGCATTTTGTAAGTGTGCGTTTAGTAAAATTTACTGTTGTTAGCTTAGCAATTTTGCCCAGTCGCATTAGATCCTATACGATATACATATAAAGCTCAATCTATAAATATAATAAATTTGTAACTGGTCGCTGTCTGTATATGGAAGATAAATAAGAAAAACTATTACGTTATATTTTTAGGGGGGCTTTATGAACGGTATAGAACCTAAAACAATGATTTTTAGAATTTTTGTCTGTTTATCTGTTTGTACAGACAAACAGATAAACAGACAAAAATACGCGTTTGTACGCGCTAATCTCAGAATCTACTGAACGGATTTTGACGAAATTTAGTATGGTAGTAGTTTAGACTCTGGATTAACACATAAGGTACTTTTTATTGAGGAAAAATGTACGGTTCCCGCGATATTTGTTTTTGCGCGTACCGCATTCGGTCAAGTCGATGACTTCATCGGCTTGACCGAATTGAATGCAGTTTTCACTAATGCGTTTTGGTTTGCATTACTAAATACTTAGTGTTTGTTTCATTTCAATCGGTTCATAAATATAAAAGTTATGTCATTCTAAAGGATATAACATATAAAATGCTATAGAATAACTGATCAGTTGAATTGGCTGAAACTTTACGTAGATGTTACCTGAAACTTTACTTATATTGATACCAGGAGGAATAAGTGAGAAGTTCTATTATGGTCGTAGCGCTAACTCATGTTAAGCAACGCCGGTCATGGATACAACTAGGATGGGTGACCACAATTCCAAATATTTTAAAAATCAAAGTCTATACTTCTAAATACCTACTAACGTTTTCCTATTCAAGAGATTTTAGAAATCATTAAAACACGGCGACGAACATAATATCCTTACTTATTATAGACGCGAAAGTTTTATGTATGGATGTATGAATGTTCGTTACTCTTTCACGTAATAACAGCTGGACGGATTTTAATGAAATTTGATATAGTTTAGTCTCTGGATTAACACATTGTTCCCCCCTCCTTCACCACCTTGGGCGATTGAATTTAGAAATATCCTTCCTTAGTGGATGCTTTCGTCAAATGAGAAATATGGCCCACTTTTTTGAATGGTTAAAGAGATAAAGCTGGGACTACAATATGCCCCGTAATCCGGAATGCCGAAGAAACTTCAGAACGGTAAAATATAACTCTCCGTTAATTATGGAAATCGGACCCACAACAGTCGAGTCAAATGTCAATGACATAATATATTATGACAGTTTGACACTCGACACTTTGATTCTTAGTTTATTAGCGCAGAGTTCTGTTTCAATGCTCTGAATTTTTCCCGGCCTACCGGATTCCGGACAGTATAGTCCAGTATAGTATAGCCAGCCCAAGGTCGTGTTAACTAGCGTGGGCGGGTCAATACGCACACTTTCCACTTTTCTATAAAAAAAATTAAATTTAAGTCACGCGCTGAGTCTGTCTGTATGTTCGCGATAATCTCAAAAACTACTGAAAGGATTTTCATGCAGTTTACATTTACCGACAGAGTAGTTCCTTAGGAAGGTTTAGGTCGATACTAATTAAGGTTTTGTGGAAACTGTTTGATTTATGACGATAATTGTTGAAGGTGTCGAAAAAAAATGAAGCCGTCTGGGAGCTTTTAGCAAAAACGATGCCTAACCTAACCGTTGGAGATAATTTATAACAAAAAAATGTATGGTTCCCACTATTAAATAGAATAATAGTTTCGATAAAAGAAAATTGTTTCTCTTCTAAAGGTCTACAAAAAAGTTCGCGATGGCATATAATATAGGATAGGTTACTATACCCATAATAGTTTTGAAAAAATCACAAAATTTATTGTTTTATTTTCATAAGCTACGAGGGCTGATTGATAAGTTTCCGAAACGACAAAGAAAAACTTCAAAAATCTATTTAAAATAAATTTATTTCTCAACGTAGTTTCCCTCGATGCATTTAGTTCAGCGCTTCTCCAATGCCGTTACACCAATTTGATAAAATGTTTTCTCCAACCCCTCAAAATACTCGTCCACGGCAACAATGACTTCATCATTTGATGAAAATCTCTGGCCACCTAACCATTTCTTCAGGTTTGGGAATAAGTGAAAGTCGCACGGGGCCAGATCCGGGGAATAGGGTGGATGCGGTAGCAATTCGAACCGCAATTCATGGAGTTTGGCGACTGCAACCATTGACGTGTGTGCAGGTGCGTTGTCATGGTGATGGTGGAACAAAATTTTTTTCTTGGCCAAATGTGGTCGTTTCTTCTGGATTTCTTCACTTAATTTTTGCAGCAAGCTTGCGTAGTACTCTACATTTATTGTTTTTCCTTTTTGCAGATAATCCACTAAAATAATCCCTCGAGCATCCCAAAAAACAGTCGCCATCACTTTGCCTGCCGACAAAACCGTTTTTGCTTTCTTCGGCGCAAGTTTTCCGCTTTCAGTCCACTGCTTAGATTGTTCTTTTGTCTCGGGAGTATAATGATGTATCCAGGTTTCATCGACTGTTACATAACGCCGCAAAAACTTATTAGGATCTCGGTTAAACAGCGCCAAACACTCCGATGAATCGTCCACTCGACGTTGCTTTTGGTCTACAGTGAGCAAACGCGGCACCCATCGCGCGCAAAGCTTTTTCATTCCCAAATGTTGGTGCAAAATATTAAAAACGCGTTCAGATGAAATGTTCACCATCTCTGCTATCTCTCGTAACTTTAAGCGCCGATCATTCAATACAATTTTGTGAATTTTTTTGATCATGTCCGGATTCGTGACTTCATTTGGACGGCCAGACCTGTGGGCGTCTTCGCAGCTCTGTCTTCCACGTATAAAATCAGTTACCCAGGTGTGAATTGTACTCAATGCAGGAGCAGAATTACCTAAAACACTGTCTAGCTTGGTTTTAATCTGGGTTGCTGTTTTCTCTTTTAAAACGTAAAGCTTTATCACCGCACGAATTTCGTTTCTTTCCATTGTTAAGAAAATTTACGACAGAGAAATTTCTACGTCCTCTCAAACAAATTCCATCAGTTCGATTAAATTCAAATTTGGCGTTCTATTTTCAAATAGATGCCAGAATATAATGTAATATTCCTTTTTTGCGACGAACTCCCAGGCGGACAACTCCCCTGCGGATCCTCAAATCCTATTTTAACATAAAATTACATGAACTCAAGACGCCATTCTGTGTTGCTACATAAGCAAGAATCAAGTTCCCCGTAGTTGATATTTTTATGATGTGAATTTATTGTCATTCTATCTAATATAATATATAATATTATATTGTGTCTAGGTGTTCGGGGGGACACTCCTCCGAAACGGCTTGACCAATTCTTATGATTTTTTTTGCATATTATTCGGTAGGTCTGAGAATCGGTCGTAATCTATTTTTTCAACCCCTAAATGATAAAATAATATATATGGCAAAACAACGTTTGCCGGGTCATCTAGTATTCACATAAGATTCGAAACAATGTAGCAATGCAGATTATATCCAGGGCAGGCATCCAGCACAAAGTATCCGCGCCGTATTCAAACATAATGAAACTCTGTATGTCCTCGCGCGAACAATAGTAAGCCCGCGATTTGTATGCGCGCGCGCAGCCAGCTGTATTGTGTTTGTAAATGGCCAGCGAATTAATGTAGCGGTGGACGACCGATTGGCGTTATTGGCTTCTGGATCACCATCAGTATAGCACTGTAACCGCGGTGGAGAGGCATCTTAGAATGTTTCATGTCTCCCTCGTACCTACTGGTACTTATAAGAATCGACCTAGAATGCATGAAGTTTTGTTTGTTTTACGCCGCCCGCGCCTTTTCCCGCGGTTTCCAAGAAGATAACAATAATAATAATAATTAATCACTTAGCGAAGGCACTACAAGTGGGCTGGAGATAGGGTTATCACTTACTACTAATTTCAAAGTCAATTTCAAGATAATTAAAAAAAAAAAAAAAAAATGTTTCGAACATGGCAAGTATCAAAATTGTAAATGCGTAAGCAGAAAAATTCATACAAACCTGCTGGTGACAGATCGTGACCACTGTAATGACCTCCTCATTTTGGAAGTCGGTAAGAAATATATATTGTGTGGATTTAAACGCCGAAGGAACTGCGGCAAAAAATGACATAAAAATCCTAGTGCAGCGGTGCGTGTGTAAGCGTTCTTAAGCCCAGGCCAGAATAAAATCGTAAGGTAAAAATTAGATTACTTACTGTTGACAGCCCTGGCGCAGCTGCCAACTTTCAAACAATTACCATGTGTGGATCAATTGTAACCCAAGTTAATTGTTTCGTGACTCCGGACGCTCCCTGGAACATCACCCACACACTCGGTGTTTTTCCTTCATTTTCACATTTCATTCCAATTAACTTAATATTCTCAGAAGTTAGAACACCAACACGTAGTTTCATATAAAGTAATTCGTTCGAGGGAATTAAATTTTTAGCAGCTTGACATACTTACTATTCATGTCATGTTACTATTTTTCACCCTCAGAAGTCAGACCAAATAAAAAATGTTTTGCAAAACATTATTATATTATGTAAGTATATTTGTCTCCGGCCTGACCGAGCATATCACCCGTCGGTCGGAGATAATATCCATCAGAATTCAGATCTTTTGTACATTATTTATGTTGTGCCTTTGGGGCATCCCACATTCCCACAAGTTTTCGTTAAAGAAGCGTTAGTTTTAGTTTAGCTCTTGCCATGTATGTATAATAACTATACTTATAGTACATGGGTAACCGAGCTTTGTTCGGAGTTCTGATAAATTTAAAAATAAAAAGAATCAAAAATATTTATCTGACCGGGATTCGAACCCACCCACATTCCAAATTTTCAAACAAAGCAAAAATTATACATGGTCGCCTACCAAACTGCTAATGGGACTGACATAGGAGATTCGAAATTATTGATATATTGTTGCACGACGAAAGAAAAAACATATTACCTATATATATATAAAAAATGCGCAATTTCCGAGGGATAGGACCTAGCTAGATCGATTTTTCCCCTAAAATTCCCTGCACACTAAATTTCATGGTAATACTTGCAGCCGTTTTCGAGATACCAATTATATAATATATACAACATTGTCTCGTTTAAACTTTAAAGTATAAGATAAACCTCTATCCCTAAGGATATCCTAGTCGAGGATATAGTTTGTTAATAGTGTTAGCCCTACCAAAAAAAAGGTAGTACCTAGGGATTTTTTTTGTCTTTAAATCACGTCACCTACGACCATTTTCACACCAAGTTGCGGGGAATAGCATTGGATCATCATGTCAAAATATAATTTAAGATAACTAAGGGCCTGTCCACGTGTCATGTATAGTCATGTACCACGTCACGATGTCGTCAACGTGAAAGGGCGCGGTGCGGATCGTAGAATAGTGCGTTGCCGCGTCGTGCGTCGTGTTGTGCTAGTTCACAGTAGGGCGAGACCGCAACACTGCGTTAGGGCCAAAACACGTCACCGCGTTGCGGCATCGCACCGCCAAAATCGGCGCGCGAAATGCATTTTTACGCGACGTCAATTTACACGACGTCAACCCACCGTGCCGTGGTCCGCGACACCACAGATTAAATAAACAGGCACAGATAAACGGCTACATAGTTAGCTTTCGATTTAATTCCACTACTACAAGCATACGACGTGTCTACGATTGTGTGGAAAACCTGTAGGGGGTTGAAGGGGACTAAAAATTTACTAATTTTGATCGATTTGGATCGTTCTAAAGCTGTTTCCCTTTACAAAGGTATATACAATACAAGCTGACCCGGCGTACTTCGTACCGCCATATTAAAAAAAAACATACAAACCTAACAATAAAAGAAATATTGATCCAATTTGGTGCAGACGTTTGGAAGTTACACGCGTACAGACATTTCGGTAATAAATTTTTATTTATATAGATTTTCTACTCTGTGGCGACACCGCACGGGTTTATGTTGACGCCGCGACGCCGTCGTGACGTGGGCATGTGGGCATGTGGACAGCCGTAATAATAGTGTCGATGTCCCATCACGTTACTGTCGTTATCATTCGCTGATTGTCTCCGCACGCCTGGAGTCTGGATCCCTGTAGCTGCTCTATTGATAAATGACACTTCGTAACCTATTCACTTAGGTACTCAATTGCTGGAGAATTGGAATATTTTTTTTGAGTATTAACTTTTTAGGCCGTAGTTAGAATGTACAGAGGCTGCTCTGTTTTAATCGAAGGTTCCTGATTGCTGAAATATCAGATGACATGGTCAAAAATCCATAAAAAAAGTCGACAGCGTTGTTTGGCAATGAAAATGAAAAAAATGTATTTCCAAATGAAACTTAACATGCTTATTTTTTGTAAAGTCAACAGAAAAGGCTATCACCGGATTAACACTAACCCACAGAGAGAAACCGGCGTAAGGAAGCACGGGGCCATCTTTTAGCAAAAGGATGGAAAATTATTCTAAAATATTGTCAATGGGTTCACTTTAATTTTTAAACCATATTTGATGTCACCAAAGAGAGAACCCGCGAAATACGCCGGGTATAGAAGTTATCAGCACGAACAACATGATATACCTACCTACATATAAGTTTGGTGACATTGGCAACCATTTCGTCACTGTCGCTTCTGGGTCCATTTTTGCGTAAACGATATTATGAGGGATCGGGGATATACATTAGAGATTAGACTGTAGACCATCGTCGCAGCAGAGACCTAGTAATGATACAACCGCTAATTAGTATATGCCAGCTGCAGCGGTTAGGCCACTTTTACCAAGTTCTACATGTTATCGGATCGCATCTGATAGTGCGCACTAACTGTCAACGTAGGGCGCGGCAACAGGGTTGCGATAGTACCTATAACCTAACCGAGACCATGTCAGAAATCAGGATACGTCTAAGAAGGGGTTTCGTTACTATCAACGCGCAATAGGTTTTCTTTGAATTACTTTAAAAGTTATTGTCCCGATTTCGCTCAAAATAATTTTCCTGAAGAGTTTTTTAGCATGATCTATCGGC
This sequence comes from Phengaris alcon alcon, assembly GCA_037179445.1. Taxonomy (NCBI): domain Eukaryota; kingdom Metazoa; phylum Arthropoda; class Insecta; order Lepidoptera; family Lycaenidae; genus Phengaris; species Phengaris alcon. The sequence goes on along the minus strand of JAYRCH010000139.1, from coordinate 531,227 downwards.
ATGGAAACTACAAGTTTCTATCTCATAAAAGTAGTTTAGAAATGCCAGGGGGGGAACCAACCTATAACCACTTCGGAGGCCGATTACTCGAAAATGGTTGACTTTGTAAAAAAGTCATATATAAAACCTTGTCTTTATTTAAAAAGATCTATTCGTCGGTGCCCACCACAATGGATTAGAATAACAGAATATTTTTCATCTACAAATTCACATGTATGGAGAGCCCCCCCCTAAAATATAAAATTATTATTATTTTATGATGCCAAAACGGAGATCTATTAACAATATATAACTATACCAGACAATTGTGAGAACTTGTTATTTTTAATTTTTAATAAACACACATTTTCAACACAAACCTCACAATCAAATAACATTTAAAAAAAATCAACAAACGCACTAGTAAAAGCAAATCACTACAATTATTATAGAAACTCAGTAATAAACTGTTAAATGTACACACTTTCAAATGTTAAAATGAAAAATCTTTTAAGAAAACTATAAATAAACTGGAGCAATTAAATTGTAAACAATGCTTATCACATGAAATATGCAATATGGCTCCCGCGAAACACAAAACGTTTCTTCTATTTAAATAAATAAAACCTTACTAAACAAAAATGCATAATGTGCATACGTGATTTATTAGATTTCCGTCTATTATTTTTACTCGGATTATAGGCAACGAATAATTTCCGACAAGCCAGTTCGGCGGTTTTCGGAAACCGAGTGCCATCGCCTGCCGCGGGAGTTGTCGCTATATAATCATGTCGATATTCATGGGTGTGTGCGTTTGCGAAGTATGAAAATTACACATACATGTGATGATATTTCCTGCAGAACGCAACGGCATGAGATGAGTTGCTATTTATAAAATATTAGGCGTTTTTAATTAAAATCATCTAAAACGTACGAACGTTTTATTAAAATATCTGTGAATGACAAGTAAAGCACTGCATTTCTGCCTATATGGAGCGCAACGCCCCTGATGTTGCCACAAGATCTCTAGATCACCAACAATTTCTATTATTCAGTATGCTTGGGTGTTGGAAACTATACTTAAAACCACGAGAGCAAAATTAAGTAATTTTTGGTTAAATCAATGTACCTGCTGCGTTAAAATGATCCTTAATGGAATAGGGATGTAGCCTAGTGTGGAATATCGCATTTTTACACCTTAAATTTTAAAATTGTTGAATAGAGATATATAAATCTAAAAGAAATAGGTATTCAGGTTGACCCGATTAAAAATTATAAGCAAATAAAAAATATATTGCACATCGCTTTCTTGCAAAACGATTTGTTTCGTCACAAGCTGCTATTTTTTAGTGACAAATGTATGGCGGGTGCAACTCGTGACGTCACAGGCCTAGATATCGCTCTTTTTCATATTGTAAATCTAAATTGTTTGTATCTTCGTTATTTTGTAAGATATACGAAAAAGGGTTTCAGATGGTTTATTAACATGTTGTCTAACAGCTTGGCCACGGGACATTCGCGCGGCGCGAAAGGCGGAGCGTCCAGCGACTGAAATAAACGCATAGCATGTACTTATCAAGCCACGCGCAACGGCGACCGGCGAAGCGGCCGGCGAAATGTTCCGAGCGAATCGCGGCGGGGCGGTTTGGCGCGGCGGGCGAGCAAAACAAAAGCATGAATCAGTACGGCGCGAGCCACGGAGTTGAGCGGCAGTCGCGGCAAAAATTGCAGTGATCAAACGAGTTTAGTTGTTTTCGCCGCGAAAAATGAAAACCGAGACTTTTTCTGGATATATTCTGTATTTCTCGTACTTCTTGTGGAATTCTCCATCTATACCGCGATTCTTATTCAAATCATGTACTCCACATCTCTTCCAAATATTAGGTCTTGAACCAAAAAACTATTACTTTCTAAGCAATATCGAGATAATTTCGATACAGACATTGCGCTGCCGGACTTGCTTACTGGTCACGGCGCGAACGCGACTCGCCCGTGGCCTGCAAACGGTGCCGCACGAATGCTCGCCTCGACCCCCGCTTCGCCGTTCGCACCGCCGATCCCCGTGGCCAGGCCAACATCGAATAGACGAAAAAAATAATTTTTGCCAACATGCCTATTACGCAATATATATTATTACAAAGTGCACGTGTGAGGTGACACGTGTCACTTTGAAATTAATTAGCAATTTCACCTTCACCTGGTCACAGATCGACAACATTGGGTAATGGGTATTGGGTAGACTGTTTGTCCCGGCTATTTTTATGTAAAGTCAGATGCGTTATTCAAGTTTATTAATGACGAAGCGCGAAGTGACGAAACTGCTTTTTTTTTTCAATTTGAACCCCCGAATCTTTCCTTACATTTTTTATTTATTTTGGTGAAGCCGACTTTACGTATATTTTATGCTTGGTCTCTTCCAGGTGACGTCAGCTCTGTACCTGTCCCTGGGCCCGGCGTCCTGGGACCGGCTGGTGGCCCTGGCCGAGGCCTCCGACGTGCTGATGCTGCTGAACTACGTGCTGAACCCCGTGCTGTACGTGCTGATGCGCCAGCGCCGCCTCACGCCCGCCGACATGGCGCGCTGCGCGGTCGTCTGTTTCAAGCGGGTAATGTCCCATTCACTCTCAAAGCGAAGCTGAGGATCACCCATGTGGGACTAGTGGGTAATGGGAACGAAACGGCAAAGGAAGATGGGACAGACAAGACAAGACAGCTCGACACTAGACACTTCGATTTTCACCTATATTGTATTAGCGCAGAGTTCTATTTTCAGTGCTTTGAAATTTCCCGGGCCCGCTGGATTCCGGATCATATAGTCCCGGCCTTAGGCCCGGTCAGACCTAAACCTTGCACTGTAGTCATATACAGCGCCGAACTGAAATAACTTCAGATACGCGTTTCAGGACTGTGCAGTGTGCATTGATTAACCTCAAGATTCTATGCACTAGGCTAGAGAAAAGTACACTTTTACAAGCTCATGAAAATAACTAAAATGGAGGCACATAATTTAACCGCAGAATGTCCATGTAATTCCAGAAACACAAGTCGTCCCGCGAGTCGGGCTCGTGCTGCATGCAGGAGACCACGGTGGTGGTCAGTGACTCCGGCAGCGAGCTGCGGCCGCTGGCGCCGCCACACGTGCCCACTGCGCGCCTGCTCCCCACCGACTGACCCGCAGCGCAGCACAGCACAGAAGGGTGCAGCGCAGCACAGCACACTACATCGTATCACAGCTCAACACCTGCGTAACGAGCACTGCGCGAAGCTCGACAAATGGTCGCGTTGACCGTGAAATTAGTTACCAATGAAATAAAATAGCGGAGTTGATAAAAGAGTATTCAAAAAATGTTTTATGACATACTTGTACAAAAGTGATGAATGCAACGAAATTAAAATAATCTCTACAAAATGTATATATATATATATATATATATATATATATATATATATATATATAAATTTAATTGTAAATGTAATCTTTGTAATGTTTGTTTCTCGTCTATTTTATGTTTGCGTAAACACCAAATACAATATGTCTGTAACATAATATTAATAAGTACAAAATCAGAAGACAATATATTTTGAGCAGCTTGATATAAACCAAAGTATTTAAGCGATCTGAATGCTGATAAAGCTGTAGCTCTAATAACCATTTGGATCTCATCAGCTTTTAAATAAAAAAACCGTATCAAATTCTGACTATTCGCACAGGAGCTACGATGCACCAGACAGACACACACTCAAATGTAAAGTTATAACATCCCTCTTTTAACTGCAAAGCCTTTGAGAAAAATTTTGAATTTTTATTTAAATCCAATCTTATTGAGCTTTTGTAGGCAGTAGGCTCCACACGCGCGCGCGCGATATCGCAATCACCATTTAGGCTGGGACTATATTGTCCGGAATCCGGAAGGCCGGGGAAATTCAGAGCATTGAAAATAGAACTCTGGACGAATACTATGGAGTTGAAAATCGAATACATGAGTGTAGAGCTGTCAGATTTGACTTGACTTGATTGAGTTTCAATTCTATTGTATTATTCCAGAGTTCCATTTTAAATGCTCTGAATTTTCTCCGGTCTTCCGGATTCCGGACAAAGTAGTCCCAGCCTTAGGCTGAGCTACGGTTTTTAATCTGTCTATCCCGTTCTGTACATTGATTGAGAGCGAGAGAGAGATCGAATCCGTGTTTTTTTTTTTTTTTTTTTTTTTTTTTTTTTTTTTTTTTTTTTTTTTTTTTTTCTTGTTCCCCCTACCATAAGCAGGGCCAATTTTTTGCTTGTTTCTTTTATTACATTGCAATTACTTATTATTTATACATTTCCTTCTCCTCCTACATCTTATTCTTACATTCCTTTTCTTGCATTTATTTAACTAATATATAACATTCCTTTTAACTAATATATAACATTCCTTTTTCCTATTTTAAAACAACTTCGCATTAATTATTCCTTACAATTTTTTCTATCCTTCTTAGTTTACATATCTTTCTTATTTATACATTTCCTTCTCCTTCTATCTCTACTACATCTTATTCTTACATTCCTTTCCTTACATTTATTCCTATTATTAAATTCATACAAAACTTTACATTAATTATTTCTTAAAATTATTTACTATCTTCATTACATTTATATCATTTATCATTTTTTAACATTTCCTTTTCATTTTTTACACTTACAGTTACAATTATTTATTATCTTTATTACCTTTTACACTTCCTTTTCTCAATTTTAGCTTAACATTAATTATTTCTTTTAATTTTTTCCATCTTTATTGCATTCTTAATTGCTTCTACAACTTTACCATTTCAAACTTTACATTAATTATTTCTTAAAATTATTTACTATCTTTATTACATTTCCATCATTTATCATTTTTTAACATTTCCTTTTCATTATTCACATTTACAGTTACAATTATTTACTATCTATTACATTTCCATCATTTATCATCTATCCTTATTACACTTCTTGTTACTTCTGCAACTTTACCCTTACACTTTTTTAGCCCCCCTGCGCCCAGGTCGAAGTGTCCGTCCCGACAATTAGTATGCTCGGGATTCATATTAATATGAATCCTTTGCATGCCTTGTGGGACTCCATGGCGCGCGCATACGCTAATGGTACCAGATTTTGGTTGCTATGGGTACATATGCTACCTTATGTCACCATAATCATATGTATCCCCAGCTTCACCCCAACAGTGTCGCACCGCCCACTTATATAGTATCTAATTAGTGTTTTAAAATCTAAATTTAAATTATTTAAATTATTTAATTGTTCAAATTATAATGGACAATATTTTTGTTCTTATACTTAAATTGATATTATGTATGCTGAGAAACTGCACAACTTATTAATATTCCATGGAAGCCTCCGTAATTCGAATATAAACTAGTCGAGGATTTTATGTCATAAACCAGCTTTAGTGCAGTAAGTAGTTACTTTGCATATTAGGTTATATTTGATAATAATATAATTGACCATAGATATATTATATAATAATGTATTGCATACAACTGTAGGGAAGTTTTTATTTTTCATATAACATGGTGCGCAGAACGGGCTCTAAGGCCCGTATTAATAAACCGTTCTCAAACTCGTTCTCGAGACCTTTCTTGGCTGAGACAGTTTCAAGTAACGATTAGCTTCTCAAGATGGTATTTAATTCATAGTATGATCTCAAGACCGTCTCAGTTGATAACGTTATTGAGATCACTCAACTTTTAAGCGTCATCTACACGACAAAGAACGAATAAAATAACGTTTCGTTTACACTTCTACAAAGAACGGATTTATTGATTATACATTCCTTCATATTTCTTTTTAAAAATGTAATATTTAATAATATAAATACCAAAAAAAGTTTAGTCTGAATTTTTTTATTGATAAAACTGATTTTGATTAATTTTTACGTAGAGTGGGTTACTTATGAGTGGGTTTTATGAATAAACAAGGGCACGGTGTACAGGAGGAAGTCTGTTGAATAATCTAAAACCTAGAACAGACACAAACATTTAGGGCCAGTACCACAGTATGTACATAAAGTTTCAGTAAAAGGAGTATTTACAAAACACAAAACAGATTTAAGGTTGATAGGGCGAGGAATTGTAGGACCTCCCGGATCATATAATGAGGATTGTTTTTTGGGCAGCGCAAAAAAGTTCTGCTGTCAAGTGTCAAATCAAGTCAATTAATAAAAATCAAATAGGTAATTCGTTTTATATAAATATATAAATAAAATCGAAAATACTTCTACACTGTCAGAATGGTGCAAAACCAACCGCGATTACCAAAAAAAAAAGAAGAATAAGTATCAATAAGCATCTTTTTTTATAACATTATTTTGTGTTGAGTATGTAGTGTAAATTCTGAGTATGTTTAATCATAAGTATTTAGATTTTAATTTACATAATTGTAACACACCCAAAAACACCACAAATAATAATGTAGGTACTATATCCCAATTTCCAAGCAATCCGTTCTCAAGTCAAGGTTTGACTGTACCCACGAAACCGCGTCTCAAGTAACAGTAACCTACAATAACAGCAATGACGGCGTACTTGAGTAACGAGTTTATTATTACGTTCGCACTCACTTGATACGCCGTACCTACAGCTGTACTTAAGTACGGTCTATTAATTAAAACAACATCTTAAGTATTTTCTTGAGAATTGTCTTAGAGATAAGAACGCTTTATTAATACGGGCCCTAGATGGGCGTAAAATTTCCTAAAAAAATAATGAGTGTCATCTTTTTGTGACTATTTTTTTTAAATTCTGGCTTTGATTCCAGTATTTTTGTAATTGCATAGTTAAAAATTGATCGAAGCACCTCACCTAACCTAAAGGACACCTACGAATACGTAGGTACAGGCTGCGACAAACCCGGTTTGTCACACTTCGATCTTATTACAATGGTAATAAGATTCAAAAGTTCACTGCGGTTGACCACGTCCATAAGGTTTGGTAAAATCAATTACAGATATGTATTTTGGAAATGTGATCTTCTGTCTATGTAAAGACGTTTAAGCATAAAAATATTTTAAAAAATCGTAAAAAAAATGATATTACGTTCTGTATGGCATATGTGATAGGTACGATTATTTTGCACATTTCAAAAGTTAATAACTATCTTATAATGTATATTATTATAATAACTAAGTAAATTTTACGATCATGTGTGGCACCCTTAACTTAATTATAGTATTTAATTTTTATAATTTATACTGCACAATTACTGTATTATTTATCTCTTATAATTAAATAATTAAATAGGTTATTCATTATTATTAAAATATGTAGAAGTTTTTAAATAACACGAATCTGTGATTTGATTTGTAAAAATATTATTATGTGCCATAAAATATCCGTTTAATAAGTGTTTTTTTTTATTATACAATATTTTTCTTTATTTATTATATATATATATATATATATATATATATATATATATATATATATATATATATAAATATTCTTAGGGTTTCGTAATACTCATACGTCCGTCCGTCTGACTGTCTGTCTGTCTGTCCGCGCTTCAAGCTTCTGTAATTATTGATACAAATGGATGAAATTTGGTACATTTAAAGACTGTATATAGATTTCGGTTTTGGAATCATAAAATAATAATATTTTTTACATTTTAGGGGTGGCTCTCCATACATGTGATAGGTGTTTTTCGGGTATTGTCGAATAGGTGTTTTTTTAATGAAGGCAAGGTTTCATACATGACTTTTCTACAAAGTCAACTATTTTTAGAGTAATCGGCCTCCAAAGTGGTTTACAAGTTAGTCAACAACAACAACAACTGGCAACAACTTGCCATTTTCCATGCGATAGATCATACTAAATATTCTTCAGGGAAATTATTGTGAACAAAATCGGACAATAACTTTTGAAGTACACAATTTGAAAAAAATACCTAATGCACGTCATTGATAGTTACGGAACCCTCATTAGACATGTCCTGACAGTGGCGTGCACAGGATTATGGCACTGGGTATGCGGCAAAGTACTCGGTCACAAAAACTTTTTCGTTTATAGATTTTTAGCATAGCTACAGCCAAGCGTCGGATCTCGTAAGTCGAAACCATGCCAACAGAGCAAGTCTTAGATGTACTACTATTCATGTATATCTTCTACGGCAACGCAGACAAAACAGCGATCGATCGTCGCGGCGGAAGAAATTCTAATAAGTAAAATAATAAGCATATTTTAAAATATTATAACTACTCACCAGTCAGTCAGCTTCAATTTTCACATATTCTAGGTTCCGGTTACTTGAGATTACTATATCCCGATGTAAACAATATAATTTAATCGTGTGTACACAACCACACAGCCAGTTATACGTTTCATAACTTTTAACATCTAATGAAGTACACGCTCAGTACGTAAAGATGTCGCTACGAGTAAGCATTGTGAACCATGGAAAAGTAAATCACATTAAAAGCACAATTAAACCGCCATGTAACTTGTTTTGATTTACGTCAGTGATTTATTTAGTTTTATTCTTCAAAATTTTCAATGATTACTGAATAAAATATGAATTTATAACAATATTTTATTCATACAACGCCCTCTTTTTTAAAAATTGAACTGATAAAGTACATCGGCACTACGGGACTCTTCAAATTAAATATCGTCAATTCACGATAGATGGCGGCCTAGTTAAAACGACGACGCAACGCGCAGACGGCGCTATGGGCGCTTATTTAACAATTTATCTTTATAGCACAGAGATAATAATATACTACATTAGTACGTAGATAATAATATACTTAGTTATGTTTGGTTATGTTCGTTCTCTGAAAATAGTGTTATTTATAATTTCCACGTAAAGTGCCATCTAGTAAGTTTTCTTAGTAAATAACATTATACTGACAATCATAGAACTCGTTGTAGTACCAAGCTCGCGCCACGGGCGCCCGAAGCCGAAGGCCATCTAATGCCGCATGAGTTTCGTCTATATAAACATGTCGATATTCATGGGTGTGTGCGTTTGCGAAGTATGAAAATTACACATACATGCGATGATTTGTCCTGCAGCACGCACCGGCATGAGTTGCTATTTATAAAATATTAGGCGTTTTAAAGTTATTCTATTTTTTTAATTAATTTATTTACTATTAATTAAAGTCATCAAAACGTACGAACGTTTTAATAAAATATCTGTGAATGACAAGTAAAGCACTGCATTTCTGCCTATATGGAGCGCACGCCCCTGTGTCCTGACATGCTCTTGGTTAGGTTTTTTTCTAAATAACTTAATGTTCCTAGAGATAACTAGCTAGCCAATAATTAGTAACGCAATTTGAAAAAAAAAATATTATTATATCTTGGATTTATAGTATATTTCTAGATATATTGTAGTAAAGTTAATCTTTATATCTGAACTACATATTATGTTTTTTTTTATTATACAATATTTTTCTTTATTTATTATATATATATATATATATATATATATATATATATATAAATATTCTTAGGGTTTCGTAATACTCATACGTCCGTCCGTCTGACTGTCTGTCTGTCTGTCCGCGCTTCAAGCTTCTGTAATTATTGATACAAATGGATGAAATTTGGTACATTTAAAGACTGTATATAGATTTCGGTTTTGGAATCATAAAATAATAATATTTTTTACATTTTAGGGGTGGCTCTCCATACATGTGATAGGTGTTTTTCGGGTATTGTCGAATAGGTGTTTTTTTAATGAAGGCAAGGTTTCATACATGACTTTTCTACAAAGTCAACTATTTTTAGAGTAATCGGCCTCCAAAGTGGTTTACAAGTTAGTCAACAACAACAACAACTGGCAACAACTTGCCATTTTCCATGCGATAGATCATACTAAATATTCTTCAGGGAAATTATTGTGAACAAAATCGGACAATAACTTTTGAAGTACACAATTTGAAAAAAATACCTAATGCACGTCATTGATAGTTACGGAACCCTCATTAGACATGTCCTGACAGTGGCGTGCACAGGATTATGGCACTGGGTATGCGGCAAAGTACTCGGTCACAAAAACTTTTTCGTTTATAGATTTTTAGCATAGCTACAGCCAAGCGTCGGATCTCGTAAGTCGAAACCATGCCAACAGAGCAAGTCTTAGATGTACTACTATTCATGTATATCTTCTACGGCAACGCAGACAAAACAGCGATCGATCGTCGCGGCGGAAGAAATTCTAATAAGTAAAATAATAAGCATATTTTAAAATATTATAACTACTCACCAGTCAGTCAGCTTCAATTTTCACATATTCTAGGTTCCGGTTACTTGAGATTACTATATCCCGATGTAAACAATATAATTTAATCGTGTGTACACAACCACACAGCCAGTTATACGTTTCATAACTTTTAACATCTAATGAAGTACACGCTCAGTACGTAAAGATGTCGCTACGAGTAAGCATTGTGAACCATGGAAAAGTAAATCACATTAAAAGCACAATTAAACCGCCATGTAACTTGTTTTGATTTACGTCAGTGATTTATTTAGTTTTATTCTTCAAAATTTTCAATGATTACTGAATAAAATATGAATTTATAACAATATTTTATTCATACAACGCCCTCTTTTTTAAAAATTGAACTGATAAAGTACATCGGCACTACGGGACTCTTCAAATTAAATATCGTCAATTCACGATAGATGGCGGCCTAGTTAAAACGACGACGCAACGCGCAGACGGCGCTATGGGCGCTTATTTAAAATTTATCTTTATAGCACAGAGATAATAATATACTACATTAGTACGTAGATAATAATATACTTAGTTATGTTTGGTTATGTTCGTTCTCTGAAAATAGTGTTATTTATAATTTCCACGTAAAGTGCCATCTAGTAAGTTTTCTTAGTAAATAACATTATACTGACAATCATAGAACTCGTTGTAGTACCAAGCTCGCGCCACGGGCGCCCGAAGCCGAAGGCCATCTAATGCCGCATGAGTTTCGTCTATATAAACATGTCGATATTCATGGGTGTGTGCGTTTGCGAAGTATGAAAATTACACATACATGCGATGATTTGTCCTGCAGCACGCACCGGCATGAGTTGCTATTTATAAAATATTAGGCGTTTTAAAGTTATTCTATTTTTTTAATTAATTTATTTACTATTAATTAAAGTCATCAAAACGTACGAACGTTTTAATAAAATATCTGTGAATGACAAGTAAAGCACTGCATTTCTGCCTATATGGAGCGCACGCCCCTGTGTCCTGACATGCTCTTGGTTAGGTTTTTTTCTAAATAACTTAATGTTCCTAGAGATAACTAGCTAGCCAATAATTAGTAACGCAATTTGAAAAAAAAAATATTATTATATCTTGGATTTATAGTATATTTCTAGATATATTGTAGTAAAGTTAATCTTTATATCTGAACTACATATTATGTTTTTTTTTATTATACAATATTTTTCTTTATTTATTATATATATATATATATATATATATATATATATATATATATATATATATATATATAAATATTCTTAGGGTTTCGTAATACTCATACGTCCGTCCGTCTGACTGTCTGTCTGTCTGTCCGCGCTTCAAGCTTCTGTAATTATTGATACAAATGGATGAAATTTGGTACATTTAAAGACTGTATATAGATTTCGGTTTTGGAATCATAAAATAATAATATTTTTTACATTTTAGGGGTGGCTCTCCATACATGTGATAGGTGTTTTTCGGGTATTGTCGAATAGGTGTTTTTTTAATGAAGGCAAGGTTTCATACATGACTTTTCTACAAAGTCAACTATTTTTAGAGTAATCGGCCTCCAAAGTGGTTTACAAGTTAGTCAACAACAACAACAACTGGCAACAACTTGCCATTTTCCATGCGATAGATCATACTAAATATTCTTCAGGGAAATTATTGTGAACAAAATCGGACAATAACTTTTGAAGTACACAATTTGAAAAAAATACCTAATGCACGTCATTGATAGTTACGGAACCCTCATTAGACATGTCCTGACAGTGGCGTGCACAGGATTATGGCACTGGGTATGCGGCAAAGTACTCGGTCACAAAAACTTTTTCGTTTATAGATTTTTAGCATAGCTACAGCCAAGCGTCGGATCTCGTAAGTCGAAACCATGCCAACAGAGCAAGTCTTAGATGTACTACTATTCATGTATATCTTCTACGGCAACGCAGACAAAACAGCGATCGATCGTCGCGGCGGAAGAAATTCTAATAAGTAAAATAATAAGCATATTTTAAAATATTATAACTACTCACCAGTCAGTCAGCTTCAATTTTCACATATTCTAGGTTCCGGTTACTTGAGATTACTATATCCCGATGTAAACAATATAATTTAATCGTGTGTACACAACCACACAGCCAGTTATACGTTTCATAACTTTTAACATCTAATGAAGTACACGCTCAGTACGTAAAGATGTCGCTACGAGTAAGCATTGTGAACCATGGAAAAGTAAATCACATTAAAAGCACAATTAAACCGCCATGTAACTTGTTTTGATTTACGTCAGTGATTTATTTAGTTTTATTCTTCAAAATTTTCAATGATTACTGAATAAAATATGAATTTATAACAATATTTTATTCATACAACGCCCTCTTTTTTAAAAATTGAACTGATAAAGTACATCGGCACTACGGGACTCTTCAAATTAAATATCGTCAATTCACGATAGATGGCGGCCTAGTTAAAACGACGACGCAACGCGCAGACGGCGCTATGGGCGCTTATTTAACAATTTATCTTTATAGCACAGAGATAATAATATACTACATTAGTACGTAGATAATAATATACTTAGTTATGTTTGGTTATGTTCGTTCTCTGAAAATAGTGTTATTTATAATTTCCACGTAAAGTGCCATCTAGTAAGTTTTCTTAGTAAATAACATTATACTGACAATCATAGAACTCGTTGTAGTACCAAGCTCGCGCCACGGGCGCCCGAAGCCGAAGGCCATCTAATGCCGCATGAGTTTCGTCTATATAAACATGTCGATATTCATGGGTGTGTGCGTTTGCGAAGTATGAAAATTACACATACATGCGATGATTTGTCCTGCAGCACGCACCGGCATGAGTTGCTATTTATAAAATATTAGGCGTTTTAAAGTTATTCTATTTTTTTAATTAATTTATTTACTATTAATTAAAGTCATCAAAACGTACGAACGTTTTAATAAAATATCTGTGAATGACAAGTAAAGCACTGCATTTCTGCCTATATGGAGCGCACGCCCCTGTGTCCTGACATGCTCTTGGTTAGGTTTTTTTCTAAATAACTTAATGTTCCTAGAGATAACTAGCTAGCCAATAATTAGTAACGCAATTTGAAAAAAAAAATATTATTATATCTTGGATTTATAGTATATTTCTAGATATATTGTAGTAAAGTTAATCTTTATATCTGAACTACATATTATGTTTTTTTTTATTATACAATATTTTTCTTTATTTATTATATATATATATATATATATATATATATATAAATATTCTTAGGGTTTCGTAATACTCATACGTCCGTCCGTCTGACTGTCTGTCTGTCTGTCCGCGCTTCAAGCTTCTGTAATTATTGATACAAATGGATGAAATTTGGTACATTTAAAGACTGTATATAGATTTCGGTTTTGGAATCATAAAATAATAATATTTTTTACATTTTAGGGGTGGCTCTCCATACATGTGATAGGTGTTTTTCGGGTATTGTCGAATAGGTGTTTTTTTAATGAAGGCAAGGTTTCATACATGACTTTTCTACAAAGTCAACTATTTTTAGAGTAATCGGCCTCCAAAGTGGTTTACAAGTTAGTCAACAACAACAACAACTGGCAACAACTTGCCATTTTCCATGCGATAGATCATACTAAATATTCTTCAGGGAAATTATTGTGAACAAAATCGGACAATAACTTTTGAAGTACACAATTTGAAAAAAATACCTAATGCACGTCATTGATAGTTACGGAACCCTCATTAGACATGTCCTGACAGTGGCGTGCACAGGATTATGGCACTGGGTATGCGGCAAAGTACTCGGTCACAAAAACTTTTTCGTTTATAGATTTTTAGCATAGCTACAGCCAAGCGTCGGATCTCGTAAGTCGAAACCATGCCAACAGAGCAAGTCTTAGATGTACTACTATTCATGTATATCTTCTACGGCAACGCAGACAAAACAGCGATCGATCGTCGCGGCGGAAGAAATTCTAATAAGTAAAATAATAAGCATATTTTAAAATATTATAACTACTCACCAGTCAGTCAGCTTCAATTTTCACATATTCTAGGTTCCGGTTACTTGAGATTACTATATCCCGATGTAAACAATATAATTTAATCGTGTGTACACAACCACACAGCCAGTTATACGTTTCATAACTTTTAACATCTAATGAAGTACACGCTCAGTACGTAAAGATGTCGCTACGAGTAAGCATTGTGAACCATGGAAAAGTAAATCACATTAAAAGCACAATTAAACCGCCATGTAACTTGTTTTGATTTACGTCAGTGATTTATTTAGTTTTATTCTTCAAAATTTTCAATGATTACTGAATAAAATATGAATTTATAACAATATTTTATTCATACAACGCCCTCTTTTTTAAAAATTGAACTGATAAAGTACATCGGCACTACGGGACTCTTCAAATTAAATATCGTCAATTCACGATAGATGGCGGCCTAGTTAAAACGACGACGCAACGCGCAGACGGCGCTATGGGCGCTTATTTAAAATTTATCTTTATAGCACAGAGATAATAATATACTACATTAGTACGTAGATAATAATATACTTAGTTATGTTTGGTTATGTTCGTTCTCTGAAAATAGTGTTATTTATAATTTCCACGTAAAGTGCCATCTAGTAAGTTTTCTTAGTAAATAACATTATACTGACAATCATAGAACTCGTTGTAGTACCAAGCTCGCGCCACGGGCGCCCGAAGCCGAAGGCCATCTAATGCCGCATGAGTTTCGTCTATATAAACATGTCGATATTCATGGGTGTGTGCGTTTGCGAAGTATGAAAATTACACATACATGCGATGATTTGTCCTGCAGCACGCACCGGCATGAGTTGCTATTTATAAAATATTAGGCGTTTTAAAGTTATTCTATTTTTTTAATTAATTTATTTACTATTAATTAAAGTCATCAAAACGTACGAACGTTTTAATAAAATATCTGTGAATGACAAGTAAAGCACTGCATTTCTGCCTATATGGAGCGCACGCCCCTGTGTCCTGACATGCTCTTGGTTAGGTTTTTTTCTAAATAACTTAATGTTCCTAGAGATAACTAGCTAGCCAATAATTAGTAACGCAATTTGAAAAAAAAAATATTATTATATCTTGGATTTATAGTATATTTCTAGATATATTGTAGTAAAGTTAATCTTTATATCTGAACTACATATTATGTACCCCAAGTGCATAAGGCTTTTCAGACAGAACCACACAGTGAGGCCGGTTTAAGCTACACATCACCGTGTCTTTACGCTCTTTGTGTCAGAACGCACAAACATGTAACGAAACTACGCCTTACCTTGTAAGGGTTGCTGTCACGGTGTGTGATTTTGTATGTAGGTGTGTACTGTGTGGTACTTAGTGCGTTATTACACGCACCAAAGCGTGCAGTAAGTATGTAGTAAGTTAAAACTCTCACTTGGGGACTAAAGTACGGATATTTTAAGCTGCAACATTATTTGAGCTATCGAACTCAAAATGCACGTTCATAAAGGTGCTTTTCGTCAAGGCAAAATTATAAAAAACTGTCAAAAGAATAGTTGCATTTATTATTGTATATACAAATTTTTTCAAGATATAGATATATATATATATATATATATCTTCCATAGTGTTATTCAGGTTCTTAATACATATGTAATAGAATATGATAAAGTGTGGGCAAGTGGTACAACTTCAAAAAGCGTGGTATTTCGTCTCCTCTCCATAATTCCCTAGGATGTTTCAGTAAAGGGATTCAGTGAATCGACTAACTTGACTACAAAAGATTTAGAGGACGACTCCCGAACACTTCGCTACCCACGTCGCAGACAATACGTGTTTAGTGTTAGTTTATTATATATTGTAATATGTATGTTAGTCTTTATGGTATTTATAATATGGACCTATGCAGCCTAAAATAAATAGTAAGTATTTAATTTATTTAATTTTAATTTTGATTAAACTTTGGACTTGACGTTTTAGAAAAACTGTTGAAAATATAAACAAAAATTCTAATTTCCCGGCTTTAAGCTTGACACTGGCAATAGTTTTATGCTATACTGCCATATTTAGAAAAAATTGTAACGCCATTGTCAAAAATATTTCACTGTCTTCTGCAGTGGTCTCCAACCTACCGATGTTTCGGTACTTCTACCGATATGAGCTGTGCTCTTCCGAAATAACGGAATGCAACGATTTTTCCACGATTTCCAAGAATATATGGAAATTCTCCCGATTTTTCAACTAATTTGATGTTTTAACAGTTTTTAAATTATCAACCGTTTTCATAGATAATATCAGGCACTAACCTACCATCTAAAATCAGTATATTTGTACCGATTTTTGGTACAAATATACCGATTATGGCTAATCTACCGATTTCGCTCTTTGACGTTCGAGACCACTGGTCCTCTGTCAGTACCTACTCAGTAGGAGTCAGTTTGACGTCTTAACATGTGACAGCCGGTCAGTCGCATGTTTTGTGTTTAGACTTTAGATTAAAGATTAATTATTTTAATCATTAATGCATTTGAAAACATATCAGTTGGGATTGTTATCCATATCTACTATTAGGTAGTATCACCTGAATAACACAGGATGCGGTCAAGGATATTTATTGTGTGAGTGTTGTCCATGATATCAATTTTGCCTATATAAAGAAATGCTAACGTAAACACAATATACGAGGCCATGCTGCTTACGTATAGTTTAGATACTTCTTCATGTTCCTCTTGAAGTAAACTATAAATTAAAATATGAAGATTTTCACTAACTGAACACTTTTGTTTCATTAATCTAAAGCTGACTTGTTTGCTAACAAGAATACAATGGCTTAGTTAATTTGCAAAGAAATAAAACAAATTTAAATTTTTTCCTCTTATTTCAGGGTTGTATTACTGTTGTTTGTGTCTGCGGTGTGGTTCTTTGGTCATCTGTACAGAGAGCTCCTGAGCGTGTATGAGCAGTACGGTGCACTCTCAGACACCGATTACTCATGGTCAGCAATGAAATTTTAATTTTATAAGTGTTAAAGCATAAGATTATCTTAATTGAAGATTTTTAGAGGTGTTATATACATCTATATTATGCAAGAATTGTCTTTAAGATTATAACAGAAAGAATTTCTGGAAGATCATGAGATCTGTGGTGTCCGCTGACTCCTGTAAAATATGAGTGTTTGTATGTCTTGTTAATGTAGGATTATAATAAACATTTTTTTTTTTAAATCAACACCATTTACTTTTGGAAATAATTCAATAATGTCACATAAAACATTTCATTCATTTATAGTTCCATACACTTCACATCACTTTTTGACTTGTGTATTTCTTGTAGGTTGATTTCCAACTGATTTCCCTACATCATGCTGAGCTCCCACTCCTACTCTTCCCACTTAACGGATGTGGAGTCATTTAATTAATGAAATCAATAAAATCCAACTGTAGGAAATCTAAATATTGACATTTCATTTTTTCACTTTGCAAATAACTTATATAAATTACTAGATGTTGCCTGCGACTTTGTGCGCGCAAGAGGAAACACAGCGGGGACCGTACATTTTACGGCAATAAAAAGTAGCCCATGTCCTTCTCCATGGTCTACTCTATATTGTAGCAAATTTCATCAAAATCAGTCAAGTAGTTTCAGAGCTTATGCAATGCAAACAAACAAACAAACTTTTCCTCTTTATAATATGAGTATAGATAACAGTTGTCACTGTACAAACATAATTAATAATAATATCGTTAGGATAAATTATGGTAGCTTAAGATTAATTCTTTAATATGCTTACATTACTAAAATGTTTCAGGATTTTTCGGTTGATGTTGAACTTTGTGGGTTACTCCACAATCATAGTGCCAGCCTACGCTCTGTACAAGTATCTTGAAAAAACACACTACTTTGACAAAATATGTGAGTAAATATCTAATACAAAACTGGAAACTTCTACTGTAGGAATACAAAATACAAAAACTTTGAAAATATCATTTTGTGGAAAATAATATTTTCAAAGTTTTTTGTTTGGTAAATTGGGAGTGTTTTACGTTTTCATATTTCACATAAATAAATAATATCCAGTATGCTTTCTTATTTATATTTTTCAGCAAAAAACACATGGCTCTCCCGAGCACTGTTTGCCATATTCGGAGACCAGGAGCGTCTGCCAGATAGCGTGAAATCTGTACAGGAGGAGGAGAGTTTGACCAATGAGGGCCTGGAGTTAGCATTCTGTTTCATCGGCCTCATGGGCGCCTACCTCGTGTGGGGACTGCTACAGGAGAAAATTATGACCCAAGTAAGTTTTTATTATAGATTAAAGTAAATCCCACAGGAACCGTAAATTTACCGCTATAAAATGTAGCCTATGTTCTTTCCTGTGGTCTATTATCTATAACCATATCTGTGCCAAATTTTATCAAAATTGGGCCAGTAGGTGAAAATAAAGAAAGAAAAGAAAATTGTAAAATATAAATACATAAAGCAACAAAAGTTTACCTAAAAAAATTGAATTCTTAAGCAGGTCTGCTTATGAACTTATCTCTTATGCTGCTATATGTAACTATCAGTGATTAGACTTTCTTGACATTTAGAACTAGTTTAAAAAAATATATTAAAATAATATGTCTCCATATAATTCTTAGTAATGCATTTGAAATTATGATTAATTCACCAACAAATCCTTGGAATATTATAAATGCGAAAGTTTATGAGAACAGATGGATGTATGCAATATACATGTTTGTTATAATTTTATTTCCAAACTGTTAAATGAATTTAAATATTTGAAATTGATATTATAGTAGATAAATGTTCTTGAATAAAATATATAGGAATGTAGATCTGAAGCCTTTAGCCTGCTAACACACATAATGTTTTATTGTATCAATTAAAATTATTATTATTTGATGAGAGTTGATAATTATTGTCGTTTATCGTTTACGTAAACTGTACCATATGTAGGGCGGTATTGGGGATGAAATTTGCACAGCGCTACGATAAAAAGTTATGTGTATCACGGGCTTTAGTCGTAATGTGAGCTAATTGTTTTATTATTGTATATGTTATTGATGTCTCGAAGTAACTATTATCCTCTCCCAGGACTATATACTATCAGACGGCACCAGCGTCCGCTTCAACGACTCCCAGTTCCTGGTCTTCGTCAACCGTCTTCTGGCCTGTAGTCTAGCGGTGGCGCGGCTGCTGTCGACGCGCCGCCCGCTGCTGCCGGCGCCGCTGAGCCGCTTCGCGCCGGCCGCGCTCACTAACGTCGTGAGCGCCTGGTGCCAGTACGAGGCGCTCAAGTACGTCAGCTTCCCCACGCAGGTACATGTCGTCCGCCGTCGGCCACTGCCACTGTTCGAGCTGTGGCAACTGCTGGATAATTGATGATTTTGACGGCCTCAGTGGTTAGCACGTCTGCGCTCAAGCCGGAGGTCGCGGGTTTGAATCCAGCCGAGAGAACAAAAAGTTTCCAATGTTCCCGGGTCATTGATGTATATTAAGTATGCTTATAATTTATTAAAAATCTTATATATAAGTATAGAATAAAAAGTATTAAATATATTTCCAATGTCTGGTACCCATGACACGAGTTCTTCGGATACTTACCACGGGGAGTGGTGTGGAAGCGTCCATATTATAATATGATTGTGAGAAAATTACACACAGATACAAGCGAGACTTTCGCAAAGGCGCTAATGACGCTAATGAACCTACCCAATGAGTTTACCCCGAAAACCAAAGTTCTCGTGGAACAATTATTACTTTGACGAGCTACAAAACTCCATTTGAAAAGGCGCCATCTGTGAACAAACTTTTGTATTAATTACAGAAGATCGATTTTGCTAATTAAATCCTGCAATAATACAGTTACGATTCAGTCTCGATACCTTAAAACAGCAAAATGGTATTTTCTTGAACGTAAAACGCGTTTTGATTGGTCCAACAATCAGTTTATGCTATCAAGACGATTCATTTAAAATTCGTTCAAAGTAAATTAAAAGTCTAAGTTAAATACGAGAATTAAATCCGTAGTGGTCCCGCCCGCGTAACCGAAACCGAAAAGCGCCATCTATGAACGCCCTACTGTACTAAGTAATATCTCCAAAAAGCGCCATCTATGAACAGCCGTATCAGTGGCGAAGGGTGGTTTTACTTCGGAGGGAAGCCCTAGTCGCTAGACGTGAGCTGTCCAAGTTTTTTTGAAAGGAAATTTAGCACCATATTTTGTATGATGTTCAAGGTGCAAAGACAAGCGTGTAAAGTTGTGTCGTGTCCGAGAGAAATTGAAAATACTTAGGTAGCTATTCTTATAGTTATACCTATGGTTCCTATTCCTATAGTTATATATACGGTATTCTTATACCTACAATTAGGTAAGTATATATGGAAATATTGTATGTGTTCAAAATAGGAACTTAATAATACAACGTTTTTCTGTGTATTAATTAACTATTGTAAGATAATAATAACAGTAAAATACTTCCACGGTACTACCGCCTATTAAATAATAATATATAATATTATGATCGTCTATTATTATGATAACTACAAATTACAATTGATAGTAGGTACGTATCCAACTTTCCGCTTACCGTAAAAGTCAATTTATTGAAACGATTTATCACCAAAAATAAACACAACACAAGTAATCTCACATTCAATATTCACATATAAGTACATAAACACTAACTAAATACTAACTAACACTATTAGTTAGTATTGAGCAGTGAGAAGTGATAAATATAAACTTTAAGACGAATTATATTTATCACTTCTCACTGCTCAATATAATTTCAAAAATAATAGTTGTACAATAATTATAATTAACGTAATAACATGATTTTACAATTTACATCCAAGGACGCGCGGCCGAGGTACCGCCGAGCTACTTTTCAAAATTCATTCGTCTCATGATGCACGTGATATTCACTAATAACGGCTCCTCATTGGTGAAAGCTACAAAATTGCGGGTTAATGTCACAGAAAAATAGTCCATAATTACTTCGAACTGTCATCGGACAAATCTTAATAATAATATTGTTCTTTAGTTGGCCAGCCCGCTATTAAAAACAAGTTTGATTTTCAACTTTATTTCTAACGAGATAAGGTTCCTATGATCTCCCACCATAACTCCGAATATATCGGACGTAGTATATTATTAGCTCTGTGATATTGGGCTATAAAGAGATCTGTGATTCCAATTAGACCCTTCGCCACTGAGCCGTATGTATTTGCAGGTGCTGTCGAAGTCGTGCAAGGTGATCCCTGTGATGATAATGGGCGCGATCATCTCCCGCAACAAGTACGAGCTGTACGAGTACGTCACCGCGGTCGCCATATCGGCCGGCATGGCGCTGTTCATGATGAGCAGCGGCACAGGCGCAGGTGAGTGAACGAGCAGTTAGATCGGTTGACGAAAGGAATGACGGACGATTGAACCGCCGCTCATGTAAACCCGAAACTGAGAAATTGCAAAGTGACAAAACCGGAAGACTCCGAGGGTTTCTCACTTTGCAATAGGCTAACTTCACTTGCTTGACTCATATTTAATTTCATACATTGAAGGAGTATTTCCTTTAGTACTTGGCTTAGGAAAACGTATTCTAGCAATATCATAAAACTTAAGATTGATAAATAAAGTTGATTATAAATATGTATATTTGTTTTTTAACACCTCCAAGTAACTCCCCGCAAGGATGTGACATCACAAACACACTAAACACATACTTAGTAGTGAAACGGAACATTTATGTAAATAAATAGTTCATGACATCTTTTAAAGTTATTTATGTCAAAACATCAAACGGAACGTCATACCGCCATTTTGTCTGAGCGGACTAGCACAGACTACAAATAGTATTAGTATGACGTCACAGCACAGATAATCAACAACATGTCGAATAGTGTTTTCGACGGTTTTTAAAAAGTTTATTTTTAATATATTTTATGTAGGTTTATTTTAGGTAGGTTTCAAAATAATGTAAGATTTTTTTGTGTAATGAAACAATTATGAAGCGTTTAGGACATAAATATAAACAAGGTCAAGTAGCCTATTCTCTTCTTGTCTTCTTACGCTAAGAACTCACGGAGCGTTTTTTTCCCGTGCCCGCCGTGGTCGTGGAACTGCGGTTTTATTTCGATACTCACGAGACCGCGGTTTTGCGGGCGCAGCCGTCGCGGTTGAGATTATCGCTCGCAATTGTGGCGGGCAAAGATCGCAGGACGCGCGGTTGCAAAAAGGCAAATACATATTTACAATAGAATTTGTGAATTTCGCCCGCAAACCGATCGCAGAGCGCGCGGGCGCTACCCGCCGCCTGCGGGCGATTCTACAAGTCGCCCGCCCGCGCCGGTGCAGCGGGACCCGCGAACAACCGCGCGCGCCGCGGGCGTAAAACGCGCCGTGACTTGTGCTTTCATTTTTTACATACATATCTGCATTCTACAGAAGCTGCGGGCGCGGGTGAAAACCGCTCCGTGAGTTCTTAGCCTTAATCTTCTCTAGTCAGTTTTTGATAGACTCACTCGTTTGATGAAACACAATGTTAGCGTTATTACACGTCGGTTTTCTTAGAAGCTTTAGTAACTTTTCGGTCGATTCGACCTATTCCTGCCGCGGCATAGATCTCGTACGATTAAATAGTAAAACATATTATATTCAACAGCATTTTGAACATTGCAGGTAGCAGCACAACCACCGCTGCGGGCGCGGCGCTACTCGCGCTGTACATGTGCTGCGACAGCTTCACGAGCAGCTGGCAGGCGGCGCTGTTCGCCCGCCACGCTTCTCTGCGACCGCTACAGATGCTCGCCGCCGTCAACCTGTGCTCGTGCGCACTCACCGCGCCTGCCGCGCTCGCCGCGCACACGCCCGCGCTGTTCACGCCGCAGTTCATGTTCGACTGCATGCTGCTGTCCGCCAGCTCCGCGGTCGGTCAGCTGCTCATATACCGCACTATAGCGCGGTTCGGCGCCGTAGTGTTCACGATAATAATGACGCTGCGGCAGGCGGTGTCGATCCTGGTGTCGTGCGCGGTGTACGGGCACGCGGTGTCGCCGGCGGGCGCGGCCGGCGTCGCGCTCGTGCTGGGCGCTGTGCTGCTGCGGTTGTACTGTCGCGCGCGACGCAAGCAACAGCGCGCGCGTGCCGTCCGCACATAGGATTATCGGTCTTGTTACAATGACCTTAGGGGTCAAAAGTCTTTACGTGCAATACACGCACAATAAATTGTTACGCACGCGTAAAGTCATACGTGTACGCACACGCGACGTAATCTGCGCGCCCTCGGTGTCAAGTATCAAGAATCAAAAAAAGTATCGAGACACTCGAAACGCACAATTAATGTAAATTAGACGAATATTTATCAGACGGATAAACTACAATACATTCAACAATATAGAAAACAAAACTTTTTGTATTATAATATTATGTGCAATAAACTTGCTATTTAATCCAAAACAAATTATTTTCTTATAAGTAACGTAATAGTTTAAGCATTGTATTGTTTACCGCCGCATCAAATGAAAAGAAGAATCATAATTATTTACTTGACCAGTCTTCTCTGTCTCGACGAATGTAAAAACTATTAGAAATGTTTGTATGTCAACAAATAATATAATATAACGTATACTTGTATACTTTCCTAACATAAGTGTATTGGATGTGATGTATTTCTAGGGGCTTTCAAAAATAAGGGAATCACAGTATGAAAAAAATCCCTTTAACACAGTATGGATGGCGCGATATATCGATCAAAGCCATCTATCCGCAAGTTATTAAACTAATTTTGAGTAGCGATGAAAGACAACCAACATGCATATTTTTTAATTAAAGTTTTACTTGTATCGCATACATTGGCCCTTATTTGAACAGGACCAGGCCTATTTGAATATTTTAGTATTTAGGGTAAAGGTTCAGCCCTTAGGACTGTTGTAATAGGTAACTTTTCTGTTGTTCAACTGCATTCTGTTGTTGTGATGTTCGGCCTAAACTTAGGCTACCTAGTGTTGTTGTGAATTGACTTAGGCTCTATTTATTATATTGTACTAGTATTATTTTACAATGTATTAGAGTATGTAATGAAATAAAATATATTATATTAAATCAATTGTATATTGTCTTATTTTTTACATTCCAGGAGAGAAAACGAGGATAAAGTTATTGTTGAAAATGTATATTATAATAAGAAAAAAATGTGTATACTATTATTAGAGGACCTTCTTTTAATAAGACAATTTTTCAAAATAAGGATACGCCAACGAGTATGCTGTCAAATTAATCTTGACATTTCTGTAATATGACATAAGAAATGGCGATTTTTTATTGAAAATGTACAAAAAAATATAAATTCTAGCAAAAAAATGTTTTCCCTTAAAAATTCATTAAGTCTCAATAACTTTTTCGAATTCGTTCGGTATCAAAATATGGTCTATGCCAAGAAGACGACTTCCTAATATTACGTAACGTCTGTTCAAGTATGTCCTGTTATTTTTGTGTAGGGCCCCTACAAACAAGGGAACAAACGGGCAGTTAGATTCCCTAATGGAAATCGATTAATTATGTGCGGTCGACTGGTCGCCACTGATTACTAAATAGTGACTACGTGTCGCCGTGAATAAGCCCGTCGCCTGTTATCTATATTAATCATTTTGGCCTACTTATAAGCGGCTTGAAATAAATGTTGTTCCATTTAATCAATGTAGGTTCATCCATTTAAACCCATTGTCCAGGTGCTCTTAATATATTATGGTGTGGGGCCTGGTGTGGCTGGCTGCGGGCGCGGCGCTGCTGCCGTGCGTGCTGCAGCGCGCTTGCCCCGCGTCGCGCACGCCGCGCGCGCCGCCGCCGTCCTCCGTGTGCATGCACCGCATACCCGACCCGTATGTCGCCACTGTCTGTTGTACTTCGTGACGCACACGATTTACACAATAAGCACTTCAGGCAGCCATCGTATTTAAATAACACATAGGCAAAAGGATGCTAAACGCTCTATAAGAATTCCGTTGACATCTTTACAATTGCCTTATAAATAGCGTTCCAAAAGTACCAAAATATTTCGCGTTGCAAGACTAAGCTCGAATTAAGTACTTAATATTTACCTAATTATTTGTTCCAGAAATCTAAATAAAGGCACACGATACTAATCTACAAACAATCTACGAAATTCAGCAACAAGATCAACGTACGACTGAATCAATTAAATAAAAGAAGCAAGAAAAAGGTAATTGTAATATTATTTTTTGCATTAAGCAAGTATAAAGGAAGACCACTACTAAGCGGCAGCCCAGCGACGCGACGCGTCCCTACTAGTAATACCGCATTGGAGTGCCGCGTCGCGTAGTTACGCCTAGTGCGGTCCCGTTAAGTAAGCACGTATACAGTGTCAGTGATGATACCGCAAAGATTATATTAAAATAACGATAGTGGATAATTTAAATACTTATAGTATTCAGTGTTTTTTGTAATTACAGAAATTACGAGTCTGTAGGTCTCAGTGAGCGAAAAAGTACGCCTGCGGCGCCCCTTTTTATAAACAGGCAGTCTTATATTCTATCAACATAATTTCACACAGTAACTACCCGCCTTTATGACTCCATAATATTTTGATCGAGTTAATAAACAGAATGGCGTCATGTATGGGATGTTATTCAGAATTACCCGCTTGTTTATATTATCAACACATTGTCCACTACTGGCAATATATTCTACCTCTACCACTGAACAAAATGCTTTAATATCTACCGTATATAATTTGCTATAGAAAAAGATACGTAAGTAATGCCGAAAAAATAAATCGAAGTGTCGAGCTGTCACGTATTATGACATTAATGACATTTGACTCGACACTTGTGTGTTCGATTTTCAGCCCTATTGTCTATTAACGCAGAGTTCTGTTTTCAATTCTCTGAGTTTTCTCGACCATACGGATTCCGGACAATATCCCGACGTAAAAACGGAGCGTGCTTGCACTCAACGTCATCTGTCATCGGCACATAGAACTAATTTTATGTGACAATTTAAAAATAACCTTAGGCTACGCGCTAGACGCTAGTCCAAAAGAGCTGAAAATCTGAGTGTCGATTTTCAGCTCTATTGAATTAACGCAGAGTTCTATTTACAGTGCTGTTTTTTCGGTCGCGATTACTATAAACCTCTCGGTACGCGACGTAGCCTTAAGCCACATTTTCACGGTTTCACGTGTACCTATCGCGTATTTAAACTGCAGACATGCTATTATTTTATTTATTCGATCCTATAGCTTGTTAAAATATGTTCCCTAGCACCGTGGTAGGGGCGATGCGAGTAGCGCGTATAAGTCGCGCGGCGCGGGGTGGCGCGCGTGAGTGTCGCTGCCGACGCTGCTTGGGCTGCGCGTGGCTGCTGTGCTGCGTGTCTTGCCGCTGCGCCTGCACCACTGACGCCGAGTGACTGCGGAGACATGACGCGCGTGCTAGGGCTGCTGCTGCTGGCTGTCGCTGCGCACCAGGTACCTGCCTCAACCGCTGACATGAGTCCGGGTAAAACGGTACGGTACTGGTAGATAATCGAACGGATCCTGCGATGGGAAACGATTACTGCTGCCCATGGACACCAGTAAACAGTATGAGAAGCTTAATAGAAACTATATTTTGAACGACGTCAACCTTAAGTTACATTATTGACTTATAAAGGGATGAGATCATGAGATCTAACTCCTGAACAATAACAAAGAACTTGACTGTTTTCAGGTGACGGCTAATTGCAAGAAACGCGTTGTAAGTGTTTTTCATTGAATTGTATGTACCTAAGGTAGGTAATTAAATCTAGATCACTTACTTTTTGTTCAGAACACATTACACATAATAAAATTTGCTGACATAAATAATGAAAATATTTATGCCAAAGCTTACATCAAAACTTAGTTACATGTAAGAAAAATAGTAGTAAACATCTACTTCTGATAATAAAAAAGAAGTACTTATGATACGCACTCCACATAAAATGAATAGAAAATATCTAACTATGTCAATTTGCATCCAAAGTTTCTCATTTTTAGTTAAGCAAGGACGAGCGAGCGATGTTCCGCGCGCACTCTGACGCGTGCCTTACAAAGTCGCGAGTAGAGCAGCAGACCGTAGACGGTCTGCTGCGCGGGGAGGAAGTGGACACGCCGGAGCTGAGGAGACACGTCTACTGCGTGCTGCTGCAATGCAAGATGATAGGCAAAGACGGGATGCTGAAAAAGACCGCCTTGCTCGGCAAAATGGCGCGCGGCATGGGCAGGAATGTTACCAAGGCATGATATTCTTCTTTTTAATCTATGTTTCTGACGTACATTTGTCGGTAGTTTATTGTTCATTAGTGCTATTGGTTCGATAACTTGAACAAAAAATTTACAATATGTTAACTTCTTCACGATGTTCTTCACAATACGTGGGATAGCCATGCTTCGGCACGGATGGGTTGGCTCGATCGGCCGAATACCACGCCCTCACAGAAAACCGGAGTGAATTAACTTTGCGTTAAAGCGTGAAATAACGCTCTCGTTGTGTTTCGCCGAGTGAGTGAGTTTACCGGAGGCCCAATAGGTGTTAGGGATTTTCAGGACCGAACGCAAGTGCGCAACACCACAGGAGTTACAACTGCTCTGGTGTTGCGAGAGTCGATGAGTGGCTTAATCGCTTACCATCAGGTGATCCGTCTGTTCGTTTCCTGGTCCATTTCATAAAAAAAAAAATTAACATGAACTGACCAATGTGGTTCGTTCTGTGGGTTCGTTTATCGATTCCTTAACTCGTAATTGACACTACTACTAATAGATGGCGCTGACACAGAAAGGAATTAAAAACTTTACATTTCACTCCCAAAGTAACAAAATATGTTTTTCATAAAACTAGTTATATTGCCGAATTATAGGAAAACCAAATTAATTTAACCTCGAATTTGAAAAGATGACTAGTGACCACTAAATGGATCTTTTGGGAGTTCATATATCTATCAGAAACCGGCCATTAATGAATGATAATGTTTTTTATTAAACCGTGGGTGAGAATGGGTGAGCGTGGGTCACGGATGAGTCGTCTCGACAGGAGATATCACTGCTTTCCAGAAAATCTGCATCAAATAACGATTTATATCAAAAATCTAAAAAAAATCTTTGTGGGTTTCGGTCTGCTCGTTTGTCGGTCTTATTCCACATTAAACAGGTTACATTCGTTCAACAGATGGCGGAGAGCTGCACGGATCAGTCCGGGAACAGCCCCGAGGATTTGGCCTGGAGCCTGTTCCGCTGCGGGTACGACAAGAAGGCGGTGTAGTTCGACGCCCCATAACACAACGACGATGCCGAGTAGGTGTTAACAACGGTGGAAATGTTAAAAAAGAGTGTGGTGGTGTTTATAACAGTGCGTAGTGCTATTAACAACACCGACGACGATTCATGGCGTTGTTCTGACAAAATAGGTATGGTATGAATAGTTTAAACAGATACAGTACGTATCATAGATATGTAGTCGTCATTTGTTTTTAATAATCTCTGGTTCTATAGTGTCATTAAAACGCCCACTAGACGATAGATGGCGTTGCTAATGAAACATTGACAAACAACATGAAATTGGACAGGAGCCAAAATCAATTAATAAAATAACGGAAACAATATGACTTATTGCACATAAAACTAATATTACGGAGTTCATTTTCAATTTAGTTTATACCGTGATTTAGGATGCTTCACAGTGAGCGCTCATGGGAGGACGAATCAAGGTCGGGCTCGCGGTAAGCCGCGACAGAATCTGAAAAGTGAAAATTTCGTTTGCAGTGGCCAATGAGTAATTATTATTATAATATTCGCCGTATAAACGTAAAATCAACCTTTATCCTATTTTAGTTAAATAGTTAATGGTGATACATGAACTTATGAGAAGAAAATAACTTTTTATAATCAAGAAACAGATTTATTCTTCAACGAATTTTGCCCAGCATGCGTAGTCGGTGTTGTTAAAAACATTACAAAGATGGCGCTAAGAGCAAGTATTTTAAAATTACATAATATACCTATTAAGCAGCTTTTTATTAAAGCTATATAACTATGTAACGCTTGATTTTGTAACAAATAATAAAAGATATTTTCATATAAGTATTGTATTAGATTATAGTTTTATTTGATAATATACCCCTTTAAAAGACCTAATTTAAGATTAATATTATAGCAAATTTATCCCGAGAGCCGTATGTTTTGCAGGGATTAAAACGAAGCCCCTTAATGCAGGAAACAGGATATAGGTTTTTTTGTCTGTCGGTTCAGCGATGACTTATCTACTAAAATATTTATCCATCTTCACAAACCATCACATTAATAATATTATTCTTAATTGCTATTTGCTAGTTATTAGCTGATATTATTGAATAATTAGTAACAGGATAATATTAATATAGTAATGAATGAACCTAGAATACTGATAGTGTCGCAATTATTACGCATACAACAATTTTCCGTTGCACACCTGCATCACCAGTAAGTGTGAATTACATGAGAGCTGAGATCACAGGCTGTAGGCGTAGACCCGCGGCCGCTGCTGGCAGTATGCCTGCAAACCTTTGCCGTCGCGTACCGCAGAGTAAAAAAGAATGAAATCGCCCGCCGCTTTCGTTTAAATTTCGAATGGGTGAAAACTTTTCATGAAACTTACGATTGTAATTTTTTTGATAATAATTTAAATGTTGTTTTTTTATGTATTTAATTTATGTTTGTAATTTTTTGTTTTTCGAAGACATTAGTGTTTACTGTGCTTTTATGTGAAAATGAATAAATCAATAAAAGTGCCTAAAGTTTGGATTTCAAGCGAAGCTTAAAAATATTATTATTATTCGTAAGTAAATTATATTATGGTCTCGCCTAAGTTACTTTAAAATATTTAGGTAAAAGGTACACAATATTATCATTGTAACTTCGCGCAAATATTACGATTTACGTCGAATCAACGAACCCAACGGACTAAATTTTTCTGCTTTTCATGTTTTCATGCCCAAGCAGAGAAAATAATGTTAGGATGATGATATTAGTATATTAAGTACCTATTATGTAATAGTTATTACAACTTACAACGAGCCGGAGGCATCAGGCAAGCCACCAAAAACATGGTAAGTCTATAGTTGTGCTCACAAAATATTTTCTATCAATTAAGAAAGAAGTATAAAAATACGTGATAACCTTTCACTAACGAGGAACGCCGGGCGAGAGACTAACCGATGTCTGCGCTAGGGACTAGAGTTTCTATGTATACTCTGTTCAGACCCAATATAATCCAAACGTAAAAATATCAATTTCGGCCAAATTGTCATTGAATTTCTTGTTGCACGCTAAATAAGTTATTTCAATTGTATTTCAACGGAGTAGGTGCATATTTAAATTTGCAATAAGTATATCCATTATGGTTAGTGGTTAGTGGTTAGGATCATCAGATGCACTCTAGTGTGACTCCTATCTATTACCTTGACCAGTTCGGGCCGTGCACCGTAATCGGCCTGCATCATAACGTGCATAACACATTTTATCCACGGCTTAAACTACCGACTACGCACTAGTTGTTGCCCGCGGCTCCGCCCGCGTAAATGCTGGATCCTGTATCCCACGGGAACACTACTTTTTCGGGATTAAAAGTAGCCTACCTATGTGTTAATCCAGGGTTCAAACTACTCCCATACTAAATATCAATACACGTGACGGTTTCACGTGTATGGCTAGACAGTATTTACGTACCTTAGACAGTATTTACGTACCTAAGTGTTTGGGTAAGCTTATGTATACCCTGTGGGAAAACTCCGATATAAAATGTTAAGTTCCATTATGGATCCTGATAGAACTATCTGGATCGAAAAATGCCCAGATAAAACCAGATAAAAATTGACATAATTTCTATAAAGTATTTGGAATCCCTGTTTCAAACACACAATAGTTTACAATAACTTCTCATCAATTCCCATCAATCATCGTTTTTTATCTGGAACTTTCAGCAGGGTAACTTGGAACGGATTACGGAACCCAATATAAATATTAAGTCATTCGTCGTGACTAATAGGTTATCGGCAGTCGGCGCTCAGAAGTTGTAAGGGCCTACTAACTAGTAACAACAATAGCTATGGTAAATAGATAATAATTATTTAGTCATCATTAGACGTACATAATAATATGTCAATTGATTGTGTAATCAAGCTTTAGTTAGCTCGGTATATGTATAATGTCTTTAGGCACAGATCACATACTAATGTATTATGTATTATGTTTGAACTAAGTATATAATTTATTCATCTTCCTAAAATGTACATTTTGTGACAAGGTTGTGACAGATTGACAAACGTCAATGAATAACAAAATTGTATCTGTCAAATACACGGTAGTGTGTGCTAATAATTGGAGGATTACCTCCAATTTCACACATTAGTGTGTTGCTGTTATTTTTATACATTTTATGTATTTCTAAGCATTATAAAAAATTAGCTTTCTGCACACCCTCCACAAAAACTTTAACTGTGCCAAATATCATACTCCTCCGTTTGCACAATTCTCGTAAAACTGGACTGAATGTTTTTGCTTCACGTAATATTATATTTAAAATGATAATGGTACCGATTTAAGTGTCACTTATTAACTATCGTAGATTACATAAATACAACGACAACACAGGGCCTGAGTGTGTGCGCAATACACAAGAGCACTCTCTCTTACTGTCGTAACCCAATGGAGCGGATGACCGACACAACTGTCGAGAGATCAGTTTTTTTACATGCCCATCCGACGCATGGATCATTTTTTAACGACTTCCAAAAAAAGGAGGCGGTTATGCATTCTGCTGTATAGGTGTTTACCTATGAAATTGCCGTTCTGCAGTACTGGCCATTTCAAATCAAAATAATTTTTGTTTGGCTAAGAATTCTAATTTCAAATTAATTTTATTTTAAAAACATGGAATTCTTTTACTAAAAGTAGTCATTTGTTTATTGATTAGTGTTACATTTTCATCGCTTTTCAATCTTTTCCGTCATCATGGATACGTTAAAAATTCGAGTAATTATGGAATGAGTACCGTCGTGGCAGCAACGCGGCACAAGCGGCACGCAACACGTTTACGGAGCTAACACTACAAACCAACGCACCACCTGTTATTGGTTTGCTCGCTTCCGTTCTTGAAATTTCGACCTGAAAAATGAACCTCGCGGTCGTCCGAAGACTTTGGTCAACAATGACGAATTATAGGCGATTGTGCTGATGATACACAATCTACGGCTGAATTAGCAGCAGCTTTCGACGTTAGCGTCAAAACAATATTGGTCCATTTGCGTCAAATTGGCAAGGTAAAAAAGCTTGACAAATGGGTGTCCCACGAACTCAATGATCGCCAGCGCGAGGTACGCATCGAGACGTGCCTTGCACTGCTCAACAGACACACAAATGAAGGAATTTTGAACCGCATTGTTACCTGCGATGAAAAATTGATTTTATTTGATAACCGCAAGCGCTCAGCAAGTTGGTTGGATCCTGGTTCAGCACCTAAACAATGCCCTGAACGAAAACTTACCCCTAGAAAAGTGATGGTCACTGTTTGGTGGTCTAGCGCCGGTGTGATTCATCACAGCTTCTTACCAAACGGGGTGAGCATTACTGCAGATGTGTACTGTGAACAACTGAACACAATGATGGAGAAGCTGGCACATCTCCAACCAGGATTGGTCGATCGCTCGTCTCCGCTGCTCCTGCAAGACAACGCGCGACCTCATACTGCACAGCAGACGGTCTCCAAGTTGCAAGAACTGGGGTTGGAAGCTCTCCGTCATCCGCCCTACTCACCAGACCTTGCGCCTACAGACTACTACTTTTTCCAGAATTTGGATAGCTTCTTGGCGGGAAAAAAATTCAATACCCGAGAGGCAGTACAAAATGCCTTTAAATA
This sequence comes from Phengaris alcon alcon, assembly GCA_037179445.1. Classification (NCBI taxonomy): domain Eukaryota; kingdom Metazoa; phylum Arthropoda; class Insecta; order Lepidoptera; family Lycaenidae; genus Phengaris; species Phengaris alcon. The sequence continues at coordinate 498,062 of JAYRCH010000139.1, read as the reverse complement.
ATTTGTTGCCTCCCGTCCGGCTGATTTCTTTAAAAAGTACAATCAATAACATATTCTTTAAGAAGGGCATCAATAAACTGCCACTGCGTTGGCAAAGATGCATTGATTGCATGGGTGATTACTTCGATTAATACAAATAAAAAATACATGAAAAAAATTCGTTTAAATTGTTTCATACAAAACGGCAATTTCATAGGTAAAGACCTAATATTGTATATTTATTTATTTGTATGTTCAACGATAATTCCGCCGTCTGTGGACCGATTTTCTTTTTGTTGTAAAGGGTATAATCCCAAGTTGGTCCCGTTTTCACCAAAATGGTGACCTGATGATGGGATCCATGAGGAATCGAGGAAACACCTCGAAATTCATATGGACATGGTGATTTCGCACCAAGGGCTGGATCCAAAAGTACAGAACAGAACTTCTGATTCCTTATACTATACATGTTTGGGGATTCCGGCGTTGTTTGAAAAACTGCAAGCATATACCATCCACTTACACTAATCATCATTATGATGATCATCACCACCATCTTCACAAGAAACACCAACATATTATTATGATGACATAGGTACACACTACTCATCAGAGTTTTGTGCACCGATATCAATGTGTCATAATAATTAATAATATAGATAATAATTTTAAGTAACTAAAAAGAAAAAAAAAAAATATTTTAAACAAAAAATTAAAACCGAATTCAAAGTAATAAAAATGCACAAAAAAGTATGAAATAAACCTTATTTTCTAAATAATTCCCCTTTTAAATTCGGCTAAAATTTTAACTATTTCTCTACTCAATCTTCCTAATTTTGAAGTCAGTACCAGCAAATTTGAATGTGATTTCTATAAAATATTACTTACAGGATATTGTTTGAGCTGATACCGACTTCAAAACTAGGAAGATTGAGTAGAGAAATAGTTAAAATTTAGCCGAATTTAAATTGAGAATTATTTAGAAAATAAGTTAAATTTCATATTTTTTGTGCATTTTTACTTTGGAAGTCGGTTTTAATTTTTTGTTTGATCTTGTGATCAGCATGGATTGTCCTAACTCCTAACTACTCATTGTTGTTTCAACGCGGGGATCGAATCCACGATCTCTAAGCCACTGAGTCACTGGCGGTAAAGACTAGGCGTATTGACTATCGAGCTTTGCACAGCGCACTTTCGCTAGTCCTTGCTGCGTATTTACATAGCTATGATAATGTCGACTGTCGTGTGGGCGGGAGCGCCGAGCGGGACACACTGCCTCGCCTGCTAAATATTCTCCCTTATGCAAATACCTGCCATTACCATAATATTACTCTACAGTCAGCAGTACCTACTTACAATGAAATAGTTTCGCTAGTATCTAGATTCTAGTTTAATGTTCCCAATATGGTAGCCAACCGTGAACGCGATGCTCAAAAACCGCTCGAATGGGAGTCTGGCCACGCATAGGATAGGGTCCAGTCACCCATTTATGATTTTATTTTCGTTATTTTTCTACGAAGTTTTCCAAGTGAGCGTATTTTACAAGTTCATCTCTCTCTTCTCTTCTCTCTTCAACTCCGAGCTAACAAAGTTATCGAAGCCGAGTTTTCCTTTATAGTTCATCTCTTGGACTACCATCATGAATTTTACGAGCCAGCCGTTTAGCTTTTTTTAACAAGAAAATGCGCTTTAAAGTTGAACTAGCTTTTTTCCGCGGCTCCGCCCGCGTAAATTTAGTATCGGGTACCCCATGGCAATACTGTAGCTAAAACCTTGTGTTGTATTAACAGTTTTCTTATGAATTACTAGCTATTACAGCGGCTCCGCCCGCGTAAAGTATCCTACGCTAATACTGTACTTTTTCGGGATAAAAAGTAGCCTATGTTTTAATCCAGAGCCTAAACTACTACCGTACCAAATTTTATCGAAATCCGTTCAGTAGTTTTTGCGTGAAAGAGTAACAAACATCCATCCATTCATTCTCACAAACTTTCACATTTACAATAGTAGTAGGATATCTCACAAACGTCTTAGCAACCTCTCAATGGTTTTCAAAGACCAGGTCTAATGATACCCCACACCAGGCATGACCAACCAGCGGCCCCTGAGCTAATTTAAACAGCGAACCATCTAATCGGGATTGGATCGGAACACGGGAACCCTGTGTCTATTAGGTATGGTACGCCCGATATTCGCCCGAGCGCTTATGACAATATTTGGTAATGTTTGAGAAACATTGAATTTTGGCGCTTTGACGACGAATTGTGGATTTTTATAGTTGTGCGGTCCGTTAGGGTTTTGCTTAAATAAAAAATGACACGCAATATTGAAAAATATGATACTCACTTTATGTATGCCTACACAAAAAAAAAAAAACGATTATAATTACTATCATTAGCATGTATAGGTACATTTTTCTATCAACTTTGCTAATGGTTTTGACAATGTTCGTTTTTCTATAGAAATTGACAGACGATGTATGAAAATTGAAAAATGGCAACTGTCGTAAACCAGAAACATGGTCGCACTGTATGTTTTGGTAAAAAAATTGGCGCGTTTCTATGTAAATGCTCATTGTATTGTTATTACGATGTAACGTCCGACATAGCGCAGTGTGGGGATTGTGGGCGGCGGGGCCCGGGGGCTCGGGTTTTGGACCTCATCGCTCGGTTTGTTGACACCGGCCTTTAGTATTTACATACCTAATTAGCACGTGTCAACAGATAACACCCCGCGACGACAAATTATTTTAATGATCGCGACCTAATCGATGCAGCGTAGAGTTGTAGCGGAAATAAACAAAATTAATAATTTTAGGTAACCCCCGAATTGTGGAGCAGTAAGCGAGCCGACGATGATGAATTATAGCTAAGAACACTCTCGATCATGTCAACTTACAAACAAAAAAACTATATCAAAATCGGTTCATCCGTTTGGGAGCTACGATGCCACGGACACGCAGACAGACCCTCAACTTATAATACCTCTCTTTTTGCGTCGGGGATTAAAAATAGATCTGTAAGCTGATATAATATGTAGGTAGATTCTGCTAATTAGATCTCACAATAATACAGTTTCGATGCAGTCTCGATATGTTAAAGCAAAATGGTATTCCATTAAACGTCAAACCATCTTCACGTTTTGATTGGTCCAAACACCAAAATCAGTTTATGATTGATATCATCTATCACGACGATTCATTTAAACTTAATGCATTGAAAGTAAATTGAAAGTCTGACGTCCGAAACGAAACGATACGCGACATGGCGCTGAATTTTTATGATAACCTTTGAAAATTGAACTTTATATATATTACATTAGAACACATATTTTCATTGTAAGAGTTCGAATGTCATGCTGCACCGCGCTGTACAGCTCATGTGCAGTGTGTATGACTGATGTTGTATGAGACGTGTATATCGTCGCATATCGTCGGGGTGTGAACTGACCCATAGTCCTATGTGGATTGTGGATCGAGCCCACGTTACATAAAGTATCTTGCGCTAGTAACAGCAACACGGGGTATGTTATGTATTCGACAAATTTTACTATTCGAATAATTCGAATGGTGGCTAAACATTATTCGAATATATTCGCATAATACGAATATTGATAATAAACTATAAATTATAGTTTAAAAAAACTAAAAAAACACGCTTTTATAGAAAATGTAACTAAAAAATATAAAATAATTTTTAATAAATTTGGATTAAGAATAGTGTAAATGAAAAATAAATGTTTATTACTGTAAAAAAGTGTTTGTTTGTATGTAACCGACTCCAGTGGATTTGATTTTGATCCACTTCAAACGGTCAGATTTCGTTTAAAGTGATTTTTAAAATATTATCAAAGTGAAGATCCTTCTCATATATCTGCCAATAAAATGTTTATAACTATTGACACTATGCACCCCACGCTTTTTTACAATAATAAATATTTATTTTTCATTTACACTATTCTTAATGCAAATTTATTAAATTTTATTTTTTATTTTTTAGTTAGATTTTCTATAAAAGCGTGTTTTTTTAGTTTTTTTAAACTATAATTTAGTTTTTGCTTTTTAGTACGATTTGCCAAAGAGTAAGCCACGCATGATTATTTATTATAATAATTTATAATTTTAATTTTTTAATTAATTTTAACTATGGGTTTCTCCCTAAAATTACGGAAAAAATTCTCTGGGGATAGGATTTTTAGATTTATTTTTAGAGGTTTGTATTTTCTTGTTTATAAATAAATCAAACTATTGATCGATAGTTGGTAACATTCTTTTAAAAAATGGGTAGAACAACTTTAAAATCAAAAATGATCTTTTTCAAATTTCAACTTACGATTAATCATCTCTTTATGTTTTTAATTTTTTTCTTGATCGATGAGTCTTGTTACCAAGCGTGTGATGTTACGAACCGTTCGGAAGGTAAAGCGCAGGCACGAAGAGACATCAAACATCTGACAAGACCTTGTAATGTGTACTAGCACCCGAGAATACCGTTAAATTGTTTTCACTTCTTGAAAATCGACACTTAAACGCAGTTAAGTTCAGCTTATTCAGACCTGAAGGGACTGAATTACTGATAGTACAGTGAGAAGAATATTTGCTTATGCGAAACCCCAAAGACCAGCGAGTGGTCTCAACTCTCAAACTCGAGAGCCCTAGTATCGAGTAGCAACACTGATATGCCCGTCAACACATACAGTGGGATGAACGAGAATGGTCAAGAATTTTGTTCCCAGATTAGTCGATTTACTCACTTTAACTTCAGAAGTTAAAGTAAACTTCTGTAAGGAGGCTAAGTACAGGTGACCTGGTAGGCGATATCTTCAAGCCTACTTTTCAGTATGTTAAGGCAGTGTACATGTAAAATGAGCTGGCATACCTTCAGGTAGCCGCACAGAATATGTACCAATGTGGCCATGACAATTGGCACTCTAACTGGAGAAAGATATGCTCAAAAGATTCTCAAAGAGTATGCAAGGCCGTATTTAGAAAATATGGGTGATGGATCGATACTAACGCATTTTAATGTCCAGATCTCAACCCGATTAAGCATACCCTGAGATGAGCTTGGAAGGCTAGTAAGAAGCCGCAAAATGTCACCTCACACACAGTCAGCACCCTCACTAAAACACGCCCTGATAGAAGAATGGTAAAATATTGCATAAATCGGCTCAAAACCTCAGGATGACATACCGGCTTCAAGCTGTTGATAAGCCCCGAGGAATTATTACAAACCGCAATAATATGTAAAAGTAGGTACTTATAAAAAAGTAAATTCAGTCTTTAAGACTAAGATTAAAATGGTTATTTTATGTTTAAATATAAAAATAATATACTGATACATATAATTTACTAGTTTCATAGAAAAGGTTAAAAATTTAAAAGATAAAACTAAGTAGTTTTGCAGGCCAATGCCGTACTCTATTGTAATAATCAACTCAACTAGTATATTTTTTGTTTCAATATCTAGGAAATTAACTTTTTTTAAATTCTAATGTCCCGTTTCTATAACCTATCTACCAATAACTATTTGTTAGAAACGTCAAACTTGTATCGCAAGAAACCGCCAAATGATTGAATGCCGACGTATTTGACAAATAGTTATAGTAGATAGGTTATTGAAACGGGCCGTTAGTTTTTAGAATTTCGTAATACTCAAGGAACCTTTATTATTATAGTTTAGCTCTGTCTGCCCGCTCTTCTAGCTTCTGTAATTATTAATATAAATTGATGAAATTTGGTATAGTTATATAATTTCTCTACATCTCGGCTTTGGTATCATAAAAAAATATAATTTTATATATTTTAGGATGGCTCTCCATACATGTGAAGTGGGGATGCTAAATATTTTTTCATTCTACCGTGTCCGTTGCCGTCCGTACCGTCCGTTCACGTGTACATCGTGTGAAGTATCGTTGAATAGGTATTTTAAAATAAAGGCAAGGTTTGATACATGACTTTTTACAAAGTGAACTATTTTCGAGTAATCGGCCTCCAAAGTGCTTCCCCCCTGGCTGACATGCCCTTGGTTAGCTTACATAATATTTTAACATTGCGCGTGAGCGTGGCGTCCTTTCGCTGTTGTATGTAGGAAGTATGTACATTAATTATTTATTTTATTCACAAACAGATTTATATTCTTTCATAAACAGTGTAGTAAAATCAGTTTCAGATATCATTGATGACAATATTAATAAATAATAATATTAATGTATTAAATAACGTAAATTTTATAATAACAATAATTTTTTACTACATTTTTTTCAATAATATTAGTAACATATTATTAAAAAAGAATAAAACAATTCGTATTATTCAAATACTAAATCCAGTCATATTCGAATAATAAAATTGAGAATATTCGAATAAAACGAATATTTGAATAATATTCCCTAAGCAGCACCTAGTTTAAATCACAATTCACATCTAAATCAAAACTTTGCATACATTAAACTTCCCCATAACATTGTTATGTTAAAAACCATTGACTTATTTGTGAGTTACCGATATGGCAGTTAAGTTCTAAGAAGGTCCAACATGATTCACGACGTAGGAGGCACCCACACACTCACATAAGCACTCACTGTAATATTATTATAATTGATTTATACAGCTCCAAAATTGATAGTAAATATAGTGTTCGCACTTCTACAAGTATTTAGGATAATCAATTTGTACCTACCTACATGCTACCTCTGTAGACCTATCGTGACTTACTCGTTTTTACATTTAGGGTCAATTCACACTGAACTGAAACGATACGAGATGCGGCGCTGCATATTTAAGACGGCTATTCAAAATTGAAATTTATTTACTATGAACGAAACTTTATATTAAGATACACGTTTCTTTGCATGAGTTCGAAATTCGAGATTTCGAGTGTTGCCGTTAGGTATGATTCCTCTGAAATATTATAAATTATTTTCCTTTTAATAATTACGTATTGATTATTTTCATATGATATATTATGTTTGTTGAATTCGACTCTACATAAATGATAAGTTATGACTCAATTTTTGTATACTTAATGTTTAATTGTATTTTCGTCTGGATACACTAATTTTATACAAATGTGTCATGTGGTCGAGTCGAGTTAATAAAATCAACACTAAAAATAGTTATGTGACCAAATGTGAGACGATTAGTGTTGCCCAGCGATGTACTATTTCAAAGGATGTCGCACTGCCAAACGACAGTAAAATGTGGTACTCGCCGAAATATCAAGCTTAGCATACCATGTCGATTTGCCTTAGAAGTTGCAAAAGAAGAAAATTGCATCGTAGGTTGTCAGATCGACTGTATTTTTTTATCTTTTGTTGTTTTTTGTCGCCATTTATGGTGAAAACTCTACCTGTACCTATTGTACGTTGCCCACTTAAAAGAACCGTACATTTTGCTGAGATAGCAGCATATGTGTTATTCCAAAGTTTATACTAACTACTACCATACCAAAATCCATTCAGTAGTTACATTTTGCTGAGATAGCAGCATATGTGTTATTCCAAAGTTTATACTAACTACTACCATACCAAAATCCATTCAGTAGTTATTGAAAGAGTAACAAACATCCACACATCTTCAGACCTACAAACTTTCATTATCCATACATACAAACTTTGAGCTTATTATTAAATTAAATAGTAAGGAAGTAAGTAAGGATAATATTCTTAGATTTATAAGTATGTATTTATTAATATTTACATACTTATAAATCTCAGTAATATAAACGAATGCGACGTCTCTAGACGTATGTGACGTGTATCTCAATGGTACAGTCGATAATTCAAGCCTACAAGACAATATATTGGTGATACATTTGGGCAAAACTGAAGAGCTTTGCCAGATTCGGCCACAATATCATAAAGTATGCCGCTTTTGTCACAAGTGTCATAAATATATTCTCTACAAATGGCGATATAGGTAAGTTCTTTTGTTACAAGTAATATTTTCAGAAAGCTTACACCAAAAGGTGAAAAATGAATAAAACTCGTAGCATATGATTATGTACTTTGATATTATTATAAAAGATCTTGCTAGCAAATTGGATTGCTCGAGTTAAACAACTCTACTATCAGTAGGTATACCACAGATTAAAGAAAGCTAGGTCCAGATAAACAACTACATACCTACTTATCTAACTTTCAGTTAGATTGCACTACTACAAGCATACGACATGAGACGTGTGCACACTGCACAACTGTGCACTGCACAGAACTCCTGTCGCGTACGCGGCAATAGTGTCAAAAATAGGTCAAGATAGTGCGCAGTCGAAAGGACGTCAAAATTTTCGAATTTCGTGTTTGAGTTTTTATGTCATGTGTTGTTGGTTGTCACGACGACAAATAAAATTTTTTTATATTATATTTGTGTCCAATGAATGTTTAAACTTTATAATATATAAGAATACGAGCGGACTCGACAGACGTTGTCCTGCCGGGCTGATTTGTGAATCTAAACCATCCAGGGCGCCATCCAAACGCATACAAAAAAAATAATTCAAATCGGTCCAGCCGTTTAGTAGGAGTTCAGTGACATACACACGTACAGTAGAATTATATATATAAAGATTAAATACAAATAATATCAAACAGAAAAGTGGTTATTTATTGTATTGTGTATATAAAAAACAATAGAATAAATAAAAATATATCTTATTTTACCTATCAAATATTGTTCTCAAGGCAAGTCTTGCTTTATGATAAGAGCGTCCATGACTTATGGCCGGTTTCAATAACCAATCTACCAATAACTTTTTGTTAAAAACGACGTCATTCAATCATTTGCCGGTTTTTTGCGTTACAAATTTGACGTTTCTAATAATTAGTTACTAGGTTATTGAAACGGACCGTTAATGAATAGCCGTATACTGCCGCTAGAGTTAGTTTAATTTACGCCCATCTTCTGTGACAACCCTGACAAAAATTTGGCTCTTTCTATGAAAGGTGTTCCTCTGTACGTAATCATCAGGGGCGTGCGCTCCTTGTAGGCAGAAATGCAGTGCTTTACTTGTCATTCACAGATAGTTTAATAAAACGTTCGTACGTTTTAGATGACTTTAATTAATAGTAAATAAATTAATTATAAAAATATAATAACTTAAAAACGCCTAATATTTTATAAATAGCAACTCATCTCATGCCGTTGCGTTATGCAGGACATATCATCGCATGTATGTGTAATTTTCATACTTAGAAAACGCAGACACCCATGAATATCGACATGATTATATAGCGACAACTCCCGCAGCAGGCGATGGCTCTCGGCTTCGGCTCGGCTCTATCCGATCGCTTCCGAAAACCGCCGAACTGGCTTGTCGGAAATTATTCGTTGCCTATAATCCGAGTAAAAATAATAGACGGAAATCTAATAAATCACGTATGCATTTTTGTTAAGTAAGGTTTTATTTGTTTAAATAGAAGAAACGTTTTGTGTTTCGCGGGGGCCATATTGCATATTTCATGTGATAAGCATTGTTTACAATTTAATCGCTCCAGTTTATTTATAGTTTTCTTAAGAGATTTTTCATTTTTACATTTGAAAGTGTGTACATTTAACAGTTTATTACTGAGTTTCTATAATAATTGTAGTGATTTGCTTTTACTAGTGCGTTTGTTGATTTTTTAAAAATGTTATTTGATTGTGAGGTTTGTGTTGAAAATGTGTGTTTATTAAAAATTAAAAATAACAAGTTCTCACAATTGTCATTCAGTGAAAAAATTCAAATTCTTCTAAAGGTAGGTGTGTACCCGAGTTACAACAATTAAACCAGAAAAAAAATAATGTAACTCGAAAATTTCATATTAAGAGTTATGAAACGTATAACTGGCTGTGTGGTTGTGTACACACGATTAAATTATATTGTTTTCCTTGCATATTATTTAGTAATTTACATCGGGATATAGTAATCTCAAGTAACCGGAACCTTGAATATGTGAAAATTGAAGCTGACTGACTGGTGAGTAGTTATAATATTTTAAAATATGCTTATTATTTTACTTATTAGAATTTCTTCCGCCGCGACGATCGATCGCTGTTTTGTCTGCGTTGCCGTAGAAGATGTACATGAATAGTAGTACATCTAAGACTTGCTCTATTGGCATGTTTTCGACTTAGAGATCCGTCGCTTGGCTGTAGCTATGCTAAAAATCTATAAACGAAAAAGTTTTTGTGACCGAGTACTTCGCCGCATACCCAGTGTCATAATCCTGTGCACGCCACTGGAAATCATAATATAATTTTGTCGGGATACAAGGTAGCCGGTACAGTAATAACTATGTTGATTCTACAGTCTTGACAACTTGAGCCTTAACGTCCGTTCACACCGAGACGCGACGCGACGCGCCATTTTTAGGGTTCCGTAATACACAAGGAACCCTTATAGTTGCGCTCTATCCATCCGTCCGCCTGTCTGTCTGTCCGCTCTTCTAGCTTCTGTAATTATATTTTAGGGGTAGGTAGCTCTCCATACATCTGAAGTGGGAATGAAAAATATTTTTTCATTCTACTCCTTCGTGTGGGATGTCGTTGAATAGGTCTTTTAAAATAAAGGCAAGGTTTCATTTAAGACTTATTCAAAAAGTCAACCATTTTCGAGTAATCGACCTCCAAAGTGGTTTATAAGTTGGTCTAAGGCATTTCTGTAGACGGCAGAAATGGCATTTCTAAATTATGGGAGATAGATCACGCTAAAAACTCTTTAGGAAAATTATTTTGAGCGAAATGGAACAATTACTTTTGAAGTAATTCAAAGAAAACCTATTACGCGTTGATAGCTACGGAACCATCCTTAGACATATTATGTCCTGATATGCTATTGGTTAGGTTATTAATATAGCGATTCAAAATTGAACTATAAAGTTCAATTAAAACTGAAGAATCACTACACAAAAAGATACACGTTTCATTGCAAAAGCTCGGTAGCTCGGTTGCTCGGTAGCTCGGTAGCTCGGTAGCTCGGTAGCTCGGTAGCTCGGTAGCTCGGTAGCTCGGTAGCTCGGGCACAGGTTAAAGAAAGACGAACACACAAACAGCTACAAAGTTAGATTTCTATTTGAATGCATAATACAAGCATGCGGTGTGTCCACGACTGTGTGAAACAATTGTGGACCGTTGAAGGGGACGTCAAAATTTGGATCGTTATATGACAGCTGTTTCTCTGTAAATAAGTATATGTTCTCTACTCTGTGCAGCTTGAAAATCGAACTCTTGCAATGAAACGTTTATCTTGAGCAGTGAATAAAGTTCAAATTTATTTTGAATTGCTATCTTAAAAATATCACGTCGCATCGCATCTCGGTGTGAGCTGATCCTTAGCTGAATAATACCTAAGTTATCTATATCTATTAGCAATAACAAGTTCTTTGTTCCAAATTTTCTATGTTTAATCTTAATTAATATTTTGAACTCTATTAATATACCGGGACATAGGTTATCAAGTGGTCTCGTTTAGTTATCTTAATATGAGTTGATCTTGCGTCTTAACCTCCTGCACAGAAGTATTCGGCCAGCCCAGTATGGCGGCATGTATCGTGGATATGATACATGAACTCCAAAACACGATCCCACGCGGGCACACGTGTCGTCATAACGAATATAATGTACACCGGCTCCCGTACAAGGAATATTCGTAAATGGTATTAAAAATAAATCAAATAAACCTCTGACAAATGTACATACATAGGGATTGTTATTGGCTATTGGTATTTAATGGAGGGTGCATAATATGTAAGCAGAGTCTTGTGGAGCATTTATATTAATTCGTGATGCAGAAACTTTGTACGTTGCTATACGAAAATTATGCAAACGGAGAAGTATGGAATTTGACCGGTAAATTAAACTGTATGCGAAGTAAAGTGCAGAAAGCTAGTATTTTATACATAAAATTAATAAAAAAAACAACAACAATCTAATAAGATTATCAACACACAACTACCACGCGTTTGATACTTAGATACAATTTTGATCAGAATAATGAGAGCGATTTTGTTATACGTTGAAGTTTGTCAACCTGTCACAACATTTACCTTCATTTTTAAGAGGCAAAAGAACCCTCGTAAAGTTCAAACTTAAAATTATAATTTACGACACTTGTAAACACGCTAGCTAGTGTGTTTACAAGTGTTAATACTTCAACAAAGTCTGTGAAGTAGAGTATTTCACTTTTGACATTTAAACACTAAATAAGAAATGACTTATACTAATTTTAAAACAACGAACTAGAATCGGTCATCGAATTTTTTTTTTTCATGATTAATACATTGTGACTTGCGAGCAAGTAGGTATTCTATTACAGCACGAATTTGTGTCCGAAAGGTATGTAGGCAGCGAGTGCGTGCAAGTTACGACATCGCTCTAGTTTTGAACTGACTACATGATGTAGAGAACTAGAGAGATACGTGGGACGAGCAGATACTGGAGACAAAAGGTACATGGAACAAGGTAGGAACTGACCCATAGCAAGGGGACTTAAGGGTAGGCAGACACACACTCGATGACGGCTATTAGTGCCGGTGTTGGATTTCCAGGCTGGACCTAAGGCGCTTGAGAATAGACTAGTCGATTTCGTTTTAGAAATATAATCAGCAAAGGCATATTCTAAATATCATAATCCTTATACCTTTTTTAGTATAAAAGCCCATCCCACGCGTAACTCTACGAGACATTGCAGCTCTCCAAATATGTACCAACTACCAATATTAGTACCGAGTCCCACGTAGCCAGCTATGGGCGTATACAGGGCGACCCGGCTTCGGGGTTTCGTTATGCAAAGATAATAAATATTATATCGATACATACCGATCTATGTAGCCGGTAGCGTTGGTTTTCAAGGGTTTTTAGAGCGGCACATTTACAAAACGAAACAATCCAAAAATTTAAACAGAAGAGATATTAACCACCTCTGTGGAGCCACAGAGTGGCAGTCAGTGGTTAACGCATCGGCGCTCAAGCTGGTGGTCGTGGGCTTGAATCCCACCAAGGACCAAAAAGGGGCATAGATATGTATTAGATATGTTTATAATTTGTAAAAAATCTTATATATAAAAATATAATATATATAACTCCCACACCGATTTCGGTGACGGTGGCTGGTTTCTTTGACAGCTTTCTTAAATCTGGCCAGACGATTACGGCAGATGTCTATTGCCAGCAACTGCAAATCATGATGGAAAAACTAGCTGCTAAACAACAGAGGTTGGTCATTCGCTCTAGGCCACTGCTGCTTCAGGACAACGCTAGACCACACACTGCACAACAGACGGCTACCAAATTAGAGGAGCTTCAATTGGAATGTCTAAGACATCCACCGTACCGGACCTTGCTCCAATAGATTACAATTTTTTTCGAAATTTGGATAAATTCTTGCAAGGGAAAAAATTCAACTCCGATGGGGCAGTCCAAAGCGCCTTCAAATATTTTATCGATTCCTGTCCGAATGGTATTTTAGTAAAGGTCTTAGTTTGTCTGGTCCCCGTAACACAAGTTCTTCGGATAATTACCACGGGGTCAGCTTTACGTGGTGTGATTATTATTATTATTATTATTTAACATATATTTGTCTCGGCTTAACCGGTAGAATGAAGCAGGTACGGGCGATTGCCAAGTATCCTGTTCATGTAGCGTGAAAGAAGTTTAATTGGTGTGAGTTGTAGGGAAGGATGAAGATGAATTAAGGAAGCGGCGGACTATAGAGCAGGTATCTATAACGATTGACTGTATATATGTGTTTTTGTGAAGGTTAAGGGATTTAAGTGCAACGGCAAGCGTTTTTGGAATAACGCCCGTTGAGGAGATGACTATCGGGATTATTTTTACTGTGTTTTGATGCCACATTTGTTTGATCTCATCTGCAAGCGGTATGTATTTTTGGATTTTTTCTGTGTGTTTCTGTTTCAGGTTGTTGGTGTTTGGAACGGCGATGTCTATAAGGTAAGTTGTTTTTTCAGATTTAATTGTGAAGGTTATGTCTGGTCTATTGCTTAGGATGGTACGGTCTGTGACGATATCGCGATCCCAGTAGAGCTTTACGGAGTCATTTTCTAGAACGTTAGATGGTTTGTATTTGTAGTACGGTGTATGTGTATCTATAAGGTTAAACTTGATTGCTATTAATTGATGTATATGTTTGGCTACGTTATCGTGACGGTGAGTATATTCTTTATTTGCTAGTGCACTGCATCCTCCGGTAATATGGTCTATTGTCTCAGTGGTTTGGTGGCATAATCTACACTTATCAGTTTCTATGGCTTCTTTGAGGATAAATTTTGAGTAATTGCGAGTTTTGATAATTTGGTCCTGTATAGCTATTAAGAACCCTTCTGTTTCACTATAAATGTTGCCCTTAGTTAACCAACTGAATGACGCGGCTTGATCGATATGGTCCTGACCTAACTGGTACGGAAATTTACCATGTAGAGCCTTACTTTTCCATTTTTCTATTTTGTTTTCATCATTAATTATTTTATTTTTAGGGTTAAATTTGTCATTATTTAACTGTAGCGGTGTTCCAGAATGAGGTAAATTTACAATGGCTTTATGAAGTGGGCTTGTGTTAGCTTTTGTCTTGAAATAATTTCGTAGGTTATGTTCGCGCCAACCCTAGCGCGACGTTTAGAATAAACACAAAGGACATCACTACGTGATGTATGGCCGACCGACTCGGGGGCGCGGTCAGAGAGTGACGAACACTTGCAATTAGAACCCCCTCCCCCCGAACAGAGCGGCGCGAGTACTCAGCCCGGAATACAGATAAACGCAAGCGATTCTACTGCCCCTATTGTAGGAATACAGAACACAAACTTATAGCGTGTCCGAAATATAATCATCAGCCCACTCAAGGTCGTTGGGATTTCATAGAAGCCAACGACAGATGTCGTAAATGTCTAGGTCCGCATTTTGAAAATGAATGTCGTTCGACAAACTCATGCAAAGAGTGTGGAAGTGCAAATCACCACACCTCGCTTCATCGTCACGGAACTCCAAATTCTCCGGTGTCGTCAGCGCATTTGCTTCCTCCTCATTTACGTGCACAGCCCCGCCGGCGTGCTCAAGACAAGCCACATACCTACACGGCCTACACACAACATACGCGTGCACATCAATCATCATCATCAGACCCCAACCAATCGTCTGATCATGCACCGTCTACAACTCATCAATCTCAAAACAAAAAACAATGACTACCTACAATCACGGAGCACATAGAATTAGAAGATCAACCCAATAATTTAAAATGTCATTCAGCTCATAGTACACCTGCATCACATTCAGCTCATAAAATATCTAAATCTAGTTCAGCCCAATATTCTGTAGAATCAGCCCAAGTAAATTCAACTCAGCACATAGAAAACCCATTAAAAACTCCAGTGTTACTTCCCACAGTCGTTTTAAATATATCTGATAAATGGGGAGAATATCACAAAACTCGGGCTTTATTGGACTGTGGTAGCATGATAACGCTCATAACTCAGCGCATGACTAGAAATCTTAATTTGCAACCAAAACAATGTTCATTAAAAATTACAGGTGTAGGTGATCAGCACATACAAAATTCTAAAGGTTGGGTCACAATAACATTTAGGCCCACACACCGTGACACGCCATCTATTACTACTACCGCTCATATTCTCAAAGACGTTACAGGTTATTTACCTTTGCAAAAAATACCAGATGTTGTACAAGACTCAGCTCATCAGCTCATTCCATTGGCGGATCAAGCTTATCATACTCCTGCGCCCATTGATCTCATTTTAGGCTCAGACGTTTTGGGTCACGTTTTGGATGGTACTAAGATTGCTTTGGGCCCGGGGAAGCCCATAGCCTTCGGCACGATTTTTGATTTTGCACTCATAGGACTCGTTGAGCACTCATGCGATTCACCTGTAGCTCAAGTTGGCTCTGCTCATGTTACTCATACTCATTATACTCAGTCGGCTCACTCTACACATTCTGCTCATTCGACTCACGATATTTGCAAAAGCCTGGAAAGATTCTGGGAGTCGGAAGAACCCCAGCCTCGTTCTGCTCATTCAAACCCGCTACACGAGCAATGTGAACACATATTCAGCTCAACCACCATTCGTGACGATTCAGGCCGTTACATGGTGACTCTTCCCTTCTTATCAGATGCACCCGTATTAGGTAGTACTCATGCTATTGCTCTACGTAGATTTCTCAATCTAGAAAAACGGTTGCAATCCGATCACACACTGCGACAAAAATATATAGAATTCATGAACGAATACATAAACTTAGGACACATGACACCGTGTCATCCGTCTACATTTACTCATAAACCTCATTATTATATTCCTCATCATGGCGTGTTCAAATCAGGTACTGACAAACTCCGCACAGTATTTGATGGCAGTTGTAAGTCATCCAATGGAGTCAGTTTAAACGATTGCCTGCACACAGGTCCAGCACTTCAACGAGACATTGTAGATATTATTATATCATTCCGCGCACATCGTATAGTATTCAGCACTGACATAAAAATGATGTTTAGAAATATTCTCTTAAGACCAGACCAAAGACACTATCAGCTCATACTCTGGCGATCGTCTCCAGATCGACCTCTGCTCACATATGCACTCAACACTGTTACATACGGATTGCGCTCAAGTCCATATCATGCTATCCGCACATTATTACAATTAGCTGAAGATGAAGGTCATCGCTATCCTCAGGCTGCCGAAATTTTGCGTAAATTTGTTTTCGTGGATGATGTACTTTGCGGCCATGACACCATAGAAGAAGCATCAGCACTCCAAACTCAGCTCATTGATTTGTTATCACTCGGTGGATTTAAACTTAGTAAATGGACATCAAACACACCTCAGCTCTTGCAAAGATTTCCAGACGATCAATGGAAATGCCTAAAGACTTTGACATCAGCGCAGAGTCTCCATCAATTAAGGTTTTGGGTATTAGATGGATTCCCCGGTCTGATGAATTTACATATCATATCTCATTACCACCAGTTACCCACATTACAAAACGTTCAATTCTTAGCACAGTAGCTTCTCTCTATGACCCAAACGGTTGGGTTACACCCGTCATATTCCGCGCAAAAATACTTCTTCAAAGGTTATGGTTAACTAAATTGGACTGGGACGATCCCACTCCAAATAATATTACAGATGATTGGCAGCGCATCTATCATGATCTTCCGCACATCTCAGATATACATTTTCCCAGACATATCGCTCCACACAAATTCAAATCAACATACTCACTTCACGGATTCGCAGATGCTTCGGAAAGCGGTTTTGCTGCAGTGATATATTTACAAGAATCAGCTCACAACGGATCTGTTAACGTTCACCTCATAATTGCTAAATCTAAAGTCGCACCGATTAAAAATAAACTCACAATCCCCAAATTAGAGTTGTCTGCTGCAACTCTATTATCTCAGCTCATGTTGCGTGTCTCCCAACAATTGTCTGCTCATCTCACAATTACACATCACATTTGTTGGTCAGATAGTACCATAGTGCGTGCATGGATAAAAACTCCGCCCTATCGTTTACAAACATTTGAATCAAATAGAGTAACAAAAATTAACTCAAATTCACTCACACTTAAGTGGCGTCATGTACCTTCCCAATTAAATCCTGCTGACTGTGCAAGCAGAGGATTATCAGCTCAAGCTCTCTCCGCTCATGATTTATGGTGGTCTCCTCCTTGGCTCAAATTGCCAGAGGATACCTGGCCCAAGATGCCTTCAGCTCATACTCGACAAGACTTGCCAGGGCTCAAACCAAAATACGTACCATGCAATTTCTCGATACCCGGTGTCGATAGTGATCTGCTCACTCGCTTCAGCTCTTTAGAAAAACTAACTGGTGTCACTGCCTACATGAGGCGATTCATTCGTAACTGTGAACTAAATTCAAACTCGCGACAACTAGGCCCTCTAACTGTAAGTGAACGTAGAGAAGCATTACTCTTCTGGATCCGCTCTGTACAGCAGAATGCATTCGCAGAAGATATTCACCGCCTGCAAACCGATAGAATCTGCACAGTACGACTACAACGTCTGTCGCCTTTTACGCAGGACGGTCTCCTCAGAGTAGGAGGTAGACTGACTCGTTCGGAACTCACATACGATGCTCAACACCCATACATTTTGCCTAGTTCTAGTCCGCTCGTAGACCTCATAATAGATCACTATCATCGCATACACTGCCACCCTGGCACGGACACGCTACATGCTATTTTACGTCAGCAATTTTGGATATTATCTGCCCGCCGCATTATAAGGCACAGAACGTTTAAATGCATAAGATGTTTCCGTTGCCGCGCTCAGCCCGAAGTACCTATCATGGCTGACCTGCCAGCTGATAGAGTCATACCTCAGCCCGTATTTAGTCACGTATCAACAGATTTCGCCGGACCGTTTCTGCTCAAATCAAGTCAATTACGTAATGCTAAGTTAATTAAGGGATATTTTTGCATATTTGTTTGCCTCACTACAAAGGCGGTTCACTTAGAACCAGTCTCATCGCTCACTGCCGAAGCGTTTATTGCAACGTTACAAAGGTTCTGCTCACGTCGCGGACTTCCGGTATTGATACGTTCGGATTGTGGCACAAATTATGTAGGAGCTAGGAATCATCTACTAGAGGTACAACAATTTCTCAATGACAATAACGACGCCATTTCTCATAAACTCTCAACTCAAAATATAACTTGGTTACTCAATCCGCCTAAAGCCCCATGGATGGGAGGTATCCATGAGATTAATGTTAAATCCACAAAGCAACTTCTATACCGTGTTATCAGTGAGCAACACCTCACTTTCGAGGAATTCTTAACTCTGCTCACTAGAATCGAAGCTGTGTTAAACTCTCGGCCCATCAGTCCACTTTCGTCCGATCCCACGGACTATCAGCCCCTTACTGCTGGCCACTTTCTCATTGGCCGTCCGCTCACAGCTCTCCCCGAGCTGACTCTAGATGAAAGAGTAATATCTCCGCTCAAACGCTTTCAGCTCATTCAATCACTCTCTCAGCGCTTTTGGAACCTTTGGACCAAGTCCTACCTCCATACCCTTCAAATCCGCTCCAAATGGCTTTCCTCTTCCTCTCCACCCAAAATTGGAGAACTGGTTCTGCTCAAGGAGGACAATTTGCCTCCTCTACAATGGAAGATGGGAAGAATCTCACGTCTGCTACCTGGGAAGGATGGAGTCATCAGAGTTGTGGACTTGGACACGACTCAAGGCCAGCTGCGGAGGCCTGTCGGCAAGATTGCCCGGCTCCCACTGGATTCTGCTCAGGATGGGGCTCAGCTCGCCGCCTGTGCGGGCCCCCCAGGATGTTCGCGCCAACCCTAGCGCGACGTTTAGAATAAACACAAAGGACATCACTACGTGATGTATGGCCGACCGACTCGGGGGCGCGGTCAGAGAGTGACGAACACTTGCAATTAGAACCCCTCCCGCGCCGGATGCATTTTCAGCTCATCCCGAAACCTAGTGAACGCGAACGCGTGTGCGCATATTTATTTGTGCTCGTTAATATAATACCAAATTCGCCGGCGAACCTCGATAAATCTATCGATAATCCGCTCAACAGCTGTGTAGTGTAGTGAGAAGAAACCTCCGCCCAGATACAGAACCACCAGCTCAACTATAAGGTCAGTCCCAGATTTCTCCAGCCCTCACATTAACCTATATACCTACTTCCCTCAGCTCAAAGTCGTATGTGTAAGTTCCTAGCTTACACAGGTTATCTATTTGGGTGTAATGTAGATTTTTTATGTCTATAAAACCACGCCCTCCCTGCTTCCTCTTTATTGTAAATCTTTCAACTGCTGAATGGATGTGGTGAATATTGTGTTTGTAACAAGCGGTTCGGGTTGCGGTGTTGAGGGTTTCCAAATCAGTGTCAGACCACCTGATAATTCCAAATGAATACGTTAATATGGGGATCGCATAGGTATTTACAGCTTTAATTTTGTTTTGGCCTGACAATTGCGTTTTTAAAATTTTATTTAGTCTCTGTTTGTATTTATTTTTTAATGTATTTTTTATTTCTTTATGATCCATAGCTGTATTTTGTATATAACCTAGGTACTTATATGTGTCTTTCGCTTGCATGCTGTCTATTGTTCCTTCTTGTAGTTCTAAGTTGAGTGGTTCTGTATGTGTATGTTTGCCCTTAAGAATGCAATTAATTTTACAATTATCAGTTCCGAATGTCATGTAAATATCAGCGCTAAATTTTTCCGTTAATTTTAATAGTTGTTCCAGTTGTTGCCTGTCAGGTGCGAAGAGTTTTATGTCGTCCATGTAAAGAAGGTGAGTGATTTTGATTTTATTGACTTTATCTATAATATATCCTAAGTTTGACCTATTAAGAGTTTTAGATAGAGGGTTTAAAGCTAAGCAAAACCATAAGGGGCTAAGTGAGTCGCCTTGGAAAATGCCACGCTTAATTTTGATTGGTGAGGTACTGACGGTGGTACTGACTGTTCTTAGATTGAGTTTAGTAGACCAGTTATGCATTATATATTGTAGAAATTGAATTAAAGTATTATGAATCTTATATATTTTTAGTACATGTATCAACCAAGAATGCGGGACACTATCAAAGGCTTTTTGGTAATCTATGTATGCGTAATAAAGGTTCTTATGATCTTTTTTAGTTTGATTATGTATTTGGGCGTCAATGATAAGTTGTTCTTTACAGCCCATTGATCCTTTAGCGCAGCCTTTTTGTTCTTCAGGGATTATTTTATTATCAGTAATGTGAGTATTTAGTTTTTGTGTGATTATTGACGTAAGTAGTTTGTAAAGAGTTGGAAGGCAGGTGATTGGACGGTATTTAGTCGGATTTTTAGTATCGTTTTTATCTTTAGGCTTTAGATACGTTATTCCTTGCATCATAAATAGCGGCACTAATTTGGGATCCTTAAGGGCTGAATTGAATGCTTTGGCGATGTAGTGATGTGTTGAAGTAAAATATTTTATCCAATAATTTTGAATTTTATCTGGCCCTGGTGCCTTCCAGTTCAAAGTCTTCTTTATGGCGTATGTGACATCGTTATCATTTATTATAACTTCAGGCATTGGATTAATATTGTGACATTCACTTATTTCGGTATCAAGCCATGAAGCGTGTACGTTGTGATGGGCTGGTTTGGACCATAGGTTTTCCCAATAGTCCTTAATTGTATCTGTACTAGGCGGTTGTATGATTTTAATATTTTCGGAGTTTAAATTTTGATAAAAGAGTTTTTGATTGTTAGTAAAAAATAAATTATCCGTTCTTCTAGAGTTACTGATTTTAAGTCGGCGGAGTCTTTTTGATTGTGCTTGCAGTTTTTGTTTCAGAGTGTCTAATAATTCTACTATTTGATTTTCAGTGAGATTGTTGGGGTTTAATTTTCGTTGTTTTGTGTGGCTAAGATTTCCTTTAAGGTACTGTGTAAGTTGTCCAATTTCTTTTCGTAGTTTCTTGACTCTATTTTCAATTCGTAGTTGCCATTTTGGCATTTTCGGGTCTCCTGTTTTATTTGATATATCTTTTTCAGGGGGGTTATTTAGTTTAGTGTGTAGAGCTGTAGTTGATATTGCAGCGCAATAAATAGCACTGTGGATTTCAGTTAAATCTGGCGTTTCTTTCGCTTCTAGATGTTCTCCTATTAACTTGTTAAGTGAATTTACCGTCTTTATTATGTTGCGTGTAATGTGGAGTTTTGGTATTACCGGTCTAAGTGTTGGACCTGTATCGGCGTATTTGATTAACATTTCTGTAAATACTTGTCTAATTTTGTGATTCTGTGTTTGATCGGCATCAGTTGTGAGTATTTCAGCGTTGTTTGTCTCTGGTGCTATTAGATTTTCTACAGTTTCAGAAGAGTTTGATAGAGTTATGGGTTGATTATTATTTGTGGGTTGAATTGTAGAATGTTGTAGATTCGGGTCGTTTGTTGCATTATGTGGGATGGTAAGAATATCGCAGGGGCTAAGCTGTGTGTCTATGCTACATATTGTATTGTTCTGGTCGTTGGAATAATCGAACGTATGCGCTACTGTATTTTTTATCTTGTCTCTTTCATGACTTGGTATTCTGTTATTGCGATGTATAACTCGGATTTGATCTGCTAATCGTTGCTCGGATATGTGGCTTAGTTCAGGGTAGGACTCTGTGAATTTTTTATGGAGTGATGGTCTGAATGCTGTGAGGTTAGACTCGCATGATGTTATAATGTAGTAGCAACGGAGAAGTTCTCTGTTTATTTGATCAGTCCATTTCATCCGTTGTCTACTTTTTCCAGCGAGAGTAGTTGGAGGAAGCATTTCCTGCAAAACACTTCTTACTGGAGTGTTTGTGAGATGAGGCTGCGTATGAGTATTATGACCTACGATATTCGGATTAATGTATTCAGAATTTCTCGTAGACAGACTGGTGTCAGGAATGGGCACCGGATTAGTAGCTATTGCTTCCTGTGTAACATCGTCTGACAATGGTGATAATGTGGTGGATCGTGATGAGAATGAGTTATTGAGGATGAATGACTGCGGTGAAGAGTGAAGCGATGGAAACAAGCTGACATATGAGGTAGGTGATGAAGGATATGAGTATGTGTTGCTTATTGTTTGGATATTAGTATTCTCTGCAGCAGTACTAGACTGGGCAGTAGGATGCGATACGGTGTCCCCCCCAGAATACGAGGGACAGCCCGGGCCCGAAAGCCCGGGGCGGGATTCTCCATTGCTTTTCGCGCCGGTACCCGCCTGGGGTAGTATATTTCTATTACGTAGTCGCATTTTTCTTTTAATATATTAGAACAAAAATAGGAAGAGTTAACGAGAAAGGAAATATAGGAAGAGAAGAAATAAAGGTGGCGAAAATTAGAACAAAAACAAAAACAAAAAAAAAAAACAGATGCAAAAACAAGGGGTGATTAATAAAAAGGTGATGAAAAGATAGTGACGAGAAAGAAAGAAAGAAAGAGAGAGCCGACGATCAGCCACGTGAGTACCTCACCCCGAAGAGAGTGGGGTGGCGCACCCAAGTGTTGCCCGGGGACACCAACTAGGAGGGACCGGCTTCACCCCCTTATTATTATTATTATTATTATTATTATTATTATTATTATTATTATTAACAAAAACTTTTATAAATTAGAAAGTTTTTATAAAACCGAACAGCACCTAGATATTCACTCGGTGGTCTCTACCTACTTGGGAAATGGGCGTAAGGACTATATCGGCAAAGTTCCTGCTCGACCACTTTCTAAATATTTTCCTTTGCATAAGGTCGCTTCAAAATATTTAAACATAAAGGTTGTGACCGCATCGTCTGCAGACGTGGTTGAAGTCCGTATTTACATTTTACACATTAGTATGTATGCGTATACACGATTTCCTTCGCCTTTGGACTCCAGTAGTTCTTATTAATTAGCCAAAAATCCCAATACACCACAATCATATGTCCATCGGTTTTCTGGAGACTTTGACTTATTATATTCAGTCAATCCAGTCCATTCGTGCTTTAGCGGGGTTCTCCCACGGTTATTGTGTTTACGCAATGGTCATGATAACAATAATTAAACTATAATTGTCGGTAGCGAGTTACCGACTAGCGGTGTGGGCGGCCGTACGCGGCGCGGCGCGGCGCGGGCGCATGCAAAACGTGGACCTTTCTCAGAGTAATAACTATACCATAGAGATTCTACTAGTAAGATAAGAAACATAATATAGTCGTTCCTTATTGCACATGCTAAAACTTATTATGAGTGACATAGAGACATAATTCCAACGTTATAATAAAGAAGACCAAAAGATCACCAAAGGCGTGACAACTTTAGAGAAAAACGAAACGACATAGATTTGCTTTCTCTTTCGCTCATGTGTTTTGCCTTTGATGTTTTGTGAGACATATAGCTGATAACGACTTCGATTTTAGTGCTCCTTCCATATATATTCTTCTTCCCTATAATATTATACTCTATAGTCTATCCAGTCAGTTCGTATTGTCGGTAATTACTACGGACTTTTCTAGCATAATATAATTTAATAATAGATCTAAATAATAAAAAATAACGTAACTGAAATATCTAATATTATGTAATGTTTATTTTGTAGTACTAATCTATACTATTTATAATCTATATATCTGAATCTGTTTGAATCTTTGTTTGTTTGTATTGACTATTGAATAGGTTCCGAAAGTACTGGACCGATTTTGATGATATTTGGCAAACCACAGGAAATGGTATAAGGAATGTCACAAATGTCCCTCCCTTCCCCGGCAGACGGGCAAAAATGAAAGTAAATGTACATCAATAATAGGACTTCGTCTGATAAGTCTCTATCAAAAATAACCCTAACCTCAATCGTCGCTATCCCGTAGCGCTACATTATACCTTAGAGCATCTGTGTTGAACGAGTTATTACTGCATTCTCGATACACAAAACGTCTGTCAAACAGTTTGTTTTCATATACAACTAGCTGGTGCCCGCAACATCGTTTGCGTGAAACTATTAATGGATACGGAAGCCTATTTTTTAAACGTAACCCTAATATATAAGTAGCCTAAGTTACTCCATATAACATCAGCTATCTGCCAGTGAAAGTCCGGTCAAAATCTGTCCGACCGTTTCAGAGATTAGCCGGAACAAACAGATAGACGGACATACAGATAGACGTACATACAGACAAAAAAAAAGTTTTTTTGGCGTAGGTAACGTATATATACTGTAATATACATTAAGTGCAAAGCTGTCAATTTAAAATTTACTAACAGACACTTCAGTTTTATTCACTTGTATAGATGTAGGTAAGTGTTAAATGTATAAAATAGCTCCTGTTTGTTTAAATTAGCATACAACGTAATTTTCGGGAGTGTAATTGTAAAGTTAATTTATAAGTATTTAAAGATAGTGGATGTTTTATTTGCTACAACAAGTGTAATGATAACGTTATCAGTGGGAAGTACGTACTATCACAGTTGCACCGCGGCGCTGCGCGTGCCGCGTGTAATGTAAACGCGTGCCCATATATGGCAGCGGCGCGCGCTCCCGAATTAGATGAAACTAAATACCCAAAAGCGGCCGCTCCGCCTGCCGAATACAGCATCAATCTCGGGTTTCGCGCTCTATTCCTGGTGCGAAAAACGAGTTAAAAACACATTTATTTCTGTAACCAGCCGCCTCCTAAATTTAGGCCGTAAGCAATAGGAGTTTTGGTCGCTTCTGTATTTAGATCTTAGATTAGCGCCGCTCGGTCGCGTCTGCAAGGTGCGTTGCGTGTTGTCGCGTGTTGTCGTGTGTTGTCGCGTGTTGTCGTGTGTTGTCGCCCGTAAGACCCGTGAGACCCGTAAGACGTGCGGTGTTGTGTTATAGTGCACCGATGCTGCCCGAAGGAGGTGATTATCAATTTTGTTTACGTCGCGTGATACGATTTTGATGAGTGATGTGATATGATAGTGCATGATCTAATGTAGTGTGTCAAAAATTGTCACTTTCCTTCCAAGGACTAATGCGATAAGGCAAGGGTGATACGAAGTTCTATTTGTTTTCTAGTAGTATTTATTGCTTGTGACATTTTCCAATTGAGCGGTCAGTGTTTTTATCAGTATTTAATAAACGAATACACCCAAGACCCGTTCGTCAATTCTATAGTCTTCGCTAATAGATGTCACCTTACTTTCGCAATTCTGTGAAACTGTATACTTTGTCCATTATTCGGGAGAGCGGTTGACCATATATGGCAGGTGTCAGATTGTATGCGCTTGCGCCGCGAACTCTATCAAATCGGACGGACATTATTACAGGTGAATATTTTAAAGCGAAGCATTGTGTTTAGTCCTATGACAATATGCATCTTTCGAGTAAAACCTTGTATTGTATTAATATTTTCTTATTAATTACTAGCTTTTTCAATGGCTTCGGCCGCGTAAAATATAGTATCACACGGAAATACTATACTTTTTCGAAATAAAAAGAGCCTATGTTTTAATCCAGAGCCTAAATACTACCATACCAAAATGCATAGAAATCCGTTCAGTAGCTTTTGCGTAAAAGAGTATCAAACATTCATCCATCCTCATAAACTTTCATATTTATAATAGTAGTAGGATTCGTATTGACTTTTATTAAAGTCAATACGAATCCTACTACTATTATAATCCATCAGACTAATTATTACATAACTACATCCATAACAACCGAGGTCCAAGTTTCCAACTAGTAACTTTAATTTTAAATAATAGCAGCTTGTTTTGACAGCTATTAAATAACATTATGATTGTTTTTTTAATTAAAAAAATAAATCAACATTTAGAGTATGAATTATTATTTGTTTATTACTGTCGAAAGGACAGCATTAAAAAATGTCAAAGTGGCATATAATATGGATACTTTTTAATAGAGATATTATGAAAAGAAAATTTGCCAATTTTTTGGACTATTATAATAAACAAGTCGTTTTATAACAAACCTAGAATGTGCTATACCTCGGAAACTCTACCTACGCGGGGCCCGGTTGGCAATGTCCGGCGAAACAAACTCGGCTTCGATTTCCAGAGCTCGTGTAAAAGCCCTAATATGACTGGTGTGCTGCCGAGACGCCATACATTATATAAACCTGCATGTGTTCCGACATGAGCACTAGATATTGTATGGATGCCATAGACATATATATCATAGACGAGGCATGTGGAGGCAAAAAACTGTCCCCATTTACATGGCCCCACTTTTAGATTTTTTGGGGCCATTTTGACATTTGAGGTATGGTGAAACCAAGATGGCGTAACATTTTCTTGTATGAAGATTTGTTCTGTCAAATGTACGTCATAGCCCATCCTTAGTTTTGGAATCTTTGATGGACGCTGAATTCAATTTGATATTTAGGTCCTGACTTGTAGGCAGTGGGTACTGGATACTGATCAGTTTAAGAGTGCGAGAACTAGTTGTAATATTTGGGCTTGAAAGAGGACTGAAATGATAATCATTTATAATAACATTTTACAGCTAAAGGAATAAGTCTATATAGGTACAAATCGACCACGTTGTTAATATCTCTCGGCATTCTTCGTTTATCCATGGATGTGACAGACGATGTATGAAAAACGACAATTATTCTCTAAATACATTAGCAACGTGGTTTTGCCAAACAAGTTTTTTGATTGATCATACCTAGCTCTAAAAGTAGCCTATGTCCTTCCCCGTGGTGTACTATACCTCGATCTGGGCCAAATTACATGATGATCGGTTAAGTAGTTATACGTGAAAGCGTACCAACCAAAGAAACAAACTCACATTCACATTTAGAATATTGAGTAATGATTTTAAATACAATATTGTTCCTAAATGTTGTGCAAACGAATCACGAAAATGTCCGGGATATTACAATCTGCAGGACAGATGTAGAGAATATGTAAATGTAGAGCAAGGGTTACGGCCTGAAATGTCGAAACAATCAAAACGAAATTGTTGGAAACGTTAAATATTTAAAACAAAACAATACGGTATTTTCCTGTATTTTTATACATAAATGAATAGCGCTCCGAAAAATAAGACAGACAACAGTTTTACAAAAGGTATATTATACTAAAATCAATCATTTCATCTGAGCTAAGGCGTGTAGAGTTCGAATTTTGGTAGAGTCAGAAGCTTGATTTTACGTGAGATCTGATAGCTTTTTGACAGTGCGAGTCGTATGGTATAGTCTTGGCATCACTTTACTTGAAAATGTGTTTGGTGGGAATACTTAGGGGATTATACAAAACACATACATTGTCACCCGCAGTTTTGAATTCACAACATTGTTTTGTTCGCTTTATGGTTTGATTTTGTCTTCACTTCGAAGGTATTTTAATACAATAAT
The DNA here is from genome assembly GCA_037179445.1 of Phengaris alcon alcon. Lineage (NCBI taxonomy): Eukaryota > Metazoa > Arthropoda > Insecta > Lepidoptera > Lycaenidae > Phengaris > Phengaris alcon. The sequence goes on along the minus strand of JAYRCH010000139.1, from coordinate 470,243 downwards.
TTACCTCTGTGACATTGAGCGTGTCGACGCTCAAGCCGGGGGTCGCGGGTTCGAATACGGCCGAAGGAAGAAAAACAAATTCCTGGGTACTATACTATCATATACGTTAGTGCAAATCAGTTAATTTTAAATTACAAACAGACACTTTAATTTTATTTATATTACTATTATGTCATGAGTGTGTTACATATTTAGTGGATCCAATTTGCACTAAATGCATATGATAGTACACCAAAATATAATTTGTAAACAGTTTGTCTGTTGTGTGTGTGTGTGTGTGTGTGTGACGACTTCCGGCCAATACCTGAAACGGCCGGACCAATTTTGACCGGACTTTCACTGGCAGATAGATATTATAAGGAGTAACTTGGGCTAGCTTTTTCTGTTTAAAAGTTTCTGTTTCTTCTTTCTGGTTCTGTTTAAAAATAGGGTTCCGTTACCACAAATATTTCCACGCAATGGAAACACGCACCAGCTAGTCATACAATAAAATTATTGCTTTGCAACGAGTTCATAGTACATATTACATTTCTGCGGTTAAGGCAATAGTGTTACCTATGTGTGCCAGCGCCCGCGCCGGCGCGGCCATACAACATACAACATAGCCAGCTTAGGCTGACCCCACATGAGGCGTGCGCGTTCCTCGGGTGTGTGAGTGGCGCGAGCAGCGCCCGCATCGCCGACACGCCCGAGGAACGCGCACGCCTCATGTGAGGGAGGCCTTACTGGCTACTGCTGGGTTCAAATGCAACTTATAGCTTTAGGTCGCTGTGTAACGTTCCTCAATAATTGTTATGTAGACTAGAGAGGAATTTTCGGAAGGTTATGCAATATTCGTTATAAATTTACTATAAAGTTATAATATTAATTGATTCAATTCAGTTCGTTTGTTTTCCATATGTGTGTTACGTATATTATAGGTCTTACATTGAGTACAGTTGCAGTACATAGGCCACTTGGGGCATGCGAAAGTTACATGATAATATTTTTTACTCTATTTTATAATAATGCGCCTGATCTCTCGCCAGTCGTGTCGGTCATCGGTCTCACTGGGTTACCTACCGGGGGGACTTACGAGAGTACAGGAAGAGAATAGTTCTCTTATGTAAATCTCACACACTTGGAAACTATAAAATAGCTCCTGCGTAGCTGGATTGGTTTCAACGAAACCGTCCTCCGTCACTGAAAACTTTTTTTGTTCCAACGGCGGGATTCGAACCCGCGACCTCCGGCTAGAGCGCCAGCGCGCTACCCACTGAGCCACAGAGGTCGTCATCCGTACATACAGTACAAATAGTAAATCCGAGGCATCTTAACATCCATATTCGTCGGGTAATCGGAATGTATGAGTCAGGCCGTGGGACGCGCTTGAAAAATTATGACCATTTATAATATCACCTACTTATGCAAGAGGTGTTTGGATTGGGTAAACATATAAGTAAGAATATAGAAACAACCTAATAAATGGCTTAGCGCAAAAATTACTAGAATGTAGAATAAAATACTAAAAAACTTTCGTAATGCTTCACTCGCGTTCATCATCTGAGGGTGAAATTTTAGACTTAATCCAAATATGGTTTACCTCCTAATAACAATTTGCAGGCCAAATTTCAGTCGGTAAAAGATGTATTCATATTGAAATATATTATTATACTTACATACCATTCTATTGATAACTCAAAACTATCATCATATAAGTATTCGTATTTACGCATAATATTTTCTTCACCTCGGAGTAGTAACTATAGCATACCTCGCTATCAGTACGAGAAGAAACATAATATATCGTTCCTTAACCCACACGCTAACACTCATAAAGTCGTAATTCCATCGTCGTACAATGGACTCCAAAGTATCACCAACGCCGAGACAATCATAGAAAACGAAAACATGAATTTTCTCTTACGGGTTTTTGCCATTGATGTTTTGTGACGCCGATAGCTTTCGGATTCGATTTTAGTACTCTCCTTCCTAGGTTCCCCTAGGTTTCCCACAACGTAGGTATATATAAAACTTCACTGATATGATAAAATAGGTAGTGGGTACTCTACCGAAACCACGATTAACTCCGTATAAGCAGTTTTATTTATTATACTCTGTTCAAATTTAATTTAATCTGAACCTAAACAAAAAACATATAATTAGACCGAGGGCCGATTCTGCTAAATAAAACCTACAATAATACAATTACAACCAAGGCCCGAGCCCCGACGCGCTAAAACTGCCAAACACGGTATTCTCGTAAATCGTTGTATTCCTCAACTGCACAGTAACTAGTAAGCAGGTGACATTTGTACTGGTAGCATTATAGTCATATTTCCTTTTACTTGTGTTTTAGTTTACGTTTAGATTAAATTGGACATGAACAGAGTATACACATATATAATACTAGCATTAATTGCCCGCGGCTTCGCCCGCGTGAAATTATGTTTTAAACTTTAATCCCCTATTTTACCCACCCTAGGGGCTGAATTTTAGAAAAATTATAATTTTAATTTTTTCCGTATTCAATTCATAAGAAATATCATTAATCGAATACACAAGTGTCGAGTTTCAACTCTATTGTGTATTAGCACAGAGTTCTATTTTCAGTGCTCTGAATTTTCCCCGGGACCGCCGGATTCCCAGCTTAAGAGAAACGTCTTTAAAACTTGATGTTTCATAGTACTATTCACTTAATGTGGCCATTTTAAACTGCTGTGCAGTATGTGGGTGCGATAACCAAATACCGCGGAATTGCGCGCAATACATTTTATTGGTCGTAAAACATATTTCACCTTGTCCTGATTATGTAGTGCTGTAGGGCTCCACGTATTTGGGCATCGATTGTTGTAATTAAATGGATGTGTTGGTTTGTTTGTAGGCGAAATTCCAACTGTGCATCTCCAGTCGAAGTGGTGCCACTAACGAATAAATATATTATCTGTTTCATCTTTTGGGATTTCGTAAATTCTTAGGTTGAAAAAATCAACAACCGAACGTAAATATATCGTATATATTATAATAATCACTTTAACTTAATTCACAATTATGATGATATTTAGGAATTCGATAAAAAATCTCGAAAAATCGCAATTTTCGTGTCTGGAAAATGAGCAAAGTTGAATTCAGAAATCCTTGCAACCAGTATGAACTATGAATGAAAGTCTGCGTTAGGGTCAGCTTGCACCGAGAAGCGACGCGGCGCGCACTATAGTAAGTACTTTCATGAAACGCGTGAAATTAAGTTTTAAAGTTTCATCTCCTATTCTACTCACCTAGGGGCTGAATTTTAGAAGAAGCTGAAATACGTAACTCATTATTTTTTCCGCACTCAATTCATACGAAACATCATGCAAATATGTCCAAGGAATAAACGTTTCATACAAACTTGTATCGCCTATTTTACCCACTTGGGGGTTGAATTTCAAAAAATTCTTCCTTAGTGGATGCCCACTTTATATAAGAAATAGGAACGTGTGTACAATTTCAAATTTCTAGCCTTAAGGGGCCTGTGTGTTGATACATCATTAAATCAGCTTTGCCTTTTATACAATATATAGATAAAGTACATTATAAATCTATTGGGAAAATCAATTATTTGCAAATAAGGATTTAAAGACCCTACTTCCTCGGAATATTCTGCATAAACCTTCTGCACACAAGCATATCTTGTCATGCTTTGCGCGCGACGTTTTCAATTCTCGCGGACCGTCGATGACAAGTCGGCAGGCGCGTAATTGATCCCAGCAGGCAACCAGGGCCTATATGATATATGATTATATATATGATTTATAACCGCTAGGATAGGTTCCTAGCGGTTATAAATCAACAGGAAATGCTTCACATTTCAGGGAAAACTGAAGTCGTCATATGATGCGGGACAGTTGATGATGAATAGGTTTTATAACAATACTGGGTTGAGGACAATTAATCACGAGGCACAGGCCCCTAAGTTCCGTACGTCACGTGAAAAGCCCATTCTTCTGGTTATAGGGGTTACGGAACCCGGACTAAAATAATAATATTTAAGTGGGGCTCCCCATACAACAAACGTGTTTTTTTCCGTTTTCTACGAAACATTTGGCCGGCTTTTATTTACCTTCATTAAATAATATGAAATACGGTCTTTGCTTTCGCGTTTTACTCAAATTGTATTGTAATTCAACCATTACCTGCCATACACCATACTTCCTGTCGTCCAATCGGCAGGATGCTGTAGGTTTGGTCCAAGCTGCAGTTCGTCCATGACATAGTTAGGTACACCACTGTCATGCCAATTCACTCCCACACACGCTTAATTCCTATTAACCCAATCGGCAGCCTGACTGTGTGGGATTTTCAGGTCTCTGCTATTTTCAGCGCTTCTTTTTTCAGCGCTGTTAAATTTTAATTTTTTTTTATTACGCGGTAAAAAAAACGCTCGGGCAAACTAGGGCTTGGGCTCGTTCGCAACGGCCTAATACTTAGAATGTAATATATTATTAATGAACAGTAATATATTTGGAGAATGTGCCCAGCCATGCTTCGGCACGAAAGGGCCGGCTCGAGCAGATAAACCTAACAGAAAACCGGCGTAAAAAAAATTAACGCTATCGTTGTGTTTTGCAGAGTGAGTGAGGTTACCGGAGGCCCAAAGGGGGTTGGGGATTTAAGGATTTTCAGGACTTGCAGGAACGCAAGTGTAACTCCTCTGATATTACGAGTGTCCATGGGCGACGGTAATCGCTTTACATCATGCGATCCGTCTGCTCGTTTCCTGGTCCATTTTATTAAAAAAACCCTATCTGCCACGGCTCCACTACTTAATAATAATCTTTCTTTCCGGGTTGACTAAACACTTTTAAAATGTAAATTCGTCAGTCTCTTAGTGTAAAAACATAGACTTCATTTTCATAATTAAACTCTCGTGTTTCGATAAAATCTTGAGGAAAACCAACAACTGTATAAAGCGCTTACTCAGAGACCATAGGTTGCTCACGCCCATTTCTCAATAGGCAAAGAGACCAGCGAGCCCTATAAGGGTAGGCAGAGACCAGCGAGTCCTATAGGGGTAGGCAGAGATCAGCGAGTTCTATAGGGGTAGACAAAGACCAGCGAGCCCTATAACGGAAGGCAGAGACCAGCGAGTCCTATAGGGGTAGGCAGAGACCAACGAGCCCTATAGGGGAAGGCTGAGATCAGCGAGCTATAGGGGAAGGCAGAGACCAGCGAGCCCTATAGGGGTAGGCAGAGACCACCGAGCCCTATAGGGGAAGGTAGAGGCTACAGAGCAAATATGTAGCCCACTATTCACCACATTCCTATCGGCTTCACTTACCACGTATCTTTTGAAGACCCTCACCCTCATCTAAATCGCTACCCATTTTACAGGGCTTCCCTATGAAGGAGAACCAGCCTTCGCCACTGATACACATATAACATACCTAGGAGCTATACATAAACAAAAAGGAAAACAAAATAAAATAAACACAATTACAAAAAGTTAAGTAGCGCCGGATTGTCAAGCAGTGAGCGAGCTGATGATGATGAGTTATAGCTAAGAACACACTCGATCGTGACGTGATCGTTCATCCGTTTGATAGCTACGGACAGACACACAGACACACAGGCAGACATGTCAAACATTTTATTATAACACCCCTCTGTTTTCGTCGGGGGTAAAAAAGAACATAATGAATTAGAAACTTACATAACATAATATTTGAACGCGAGCAGAAATACAAACTTAAAGGTTCTATTTTCACAGTAACATGATACTCGGCTAAAAAGTTCAGTAAAGAATCTGAGAAAGTAGTTTTGTAACATTTTCATTTCCTTTCGTTTTCGATTCAGAAATCAGGCATTACTTGGAGAAGTCAATTGTAAAATACCTGTCACGTCAATATCTACAGAAAATATAATATACCAATAGATACGACTGGCACCAATACCATGAGTCACAGTTTTATAGACACAGATAATAGTTATATATTATAACTGAAGTATTGCTTGTGTTGCAGAAGTGATGCGGAGAGTGTCGTGCGCGGACGCCTGTCCCGCCCCGACCACGTCGCAGATACCTAACAGTAACAGGTAATAAACGAGAGGACAGATCGCCTGATGGTGTGTGGTCACCGCCGCCCATGGATCAAACACCAGAGGCCTTGTTACAGACCCTTCTTTTGGCTGCCGGTGACCTAGTCAATGATTTGGCAAATCAAGCGTTTTTCACGCCGGGTTTCTGTAAGACAGCGTTATCTCCGATAAAGCTCATTCGTGCCGAAACATGGCTGTTTGCAACACTCCTAATCGTAGTAATCGTAGTAGGTAAAGTCTTGAAAAATGAAAATATGTAGCTGCTGATAAATGTTTCCCGTTACGTGATAATTGAATTGATTGAGGAAAAGATTTCCACGCATGCTTAGGGAAATCCTTTGATCATTGAAATTTGTATCAATCAAGAATTCAAGACTATTTTAAGATTGGAATCACATATCCGGCTATTACTTTTTTAGTTTATAAAAAAATATACAGCTGTTCTTAACAGTTTACAAGTTTCAACTAAATCCAAAGACTTTATGTTTTAAAGACGGATCATAATGTATGAATATTGATTTACAGATCATCAGAGAACAAGGAGTTACTGCGGCAGCAGCTGCTATCCAGCAAGGAGCGGAGCTCTGAGCAGCCCAAAGTCAAGGTCGCGCGCAGTCGGCAGAAGAACCGATGGAAGCTCAAGTTCCACCATCAAGCCTTGCCCCAAGAATACTTAGACCACTACGAGCAGAGCTTACAGAAGGCTAGCGCTAGGAAACAGGAGAAGAAAGAGACCGAGACAATGACAAATGAGACGTTTAAGATCTGGGCGCAGCGGCTTGCGGGGGTAGACGGCGCTACACCAACACCACCCCCAAACGCGGCGAAGAAAGAGAAAAAAAAGGTCCAAATCACACCCAGCAAGGTCGTCTCCTACGAAGACTTACCGTATATGGGCGAGATGACGTTAAACAATTCGAAGCCTAGGCGCGGCAGGAAACCCAAAAAGGCAGATATCTGCCACCTGATATATGAGAACTACGGCACAGTGGTGCCCGGGCAGCCGCCGCCACAGGAAAAGCCGCCCAATTCGTGCCCGACGTTCAAAAATCCTTTAACACCGAAAACGGACTTGCAGAACAAATTAATCTCAAGTCTACTGGAGAGGAAGCTAACGCAGGAGAAAAAGAGGTTGGAGAGTGATCCGCCAACGTTCTGTAGCCCGGACGGTCCGATGCCGGCTGCGCCGCCCACCGCCGCCGGCCCGCTGCACAGCGACCACGAACCTCTGAATCTATGCATCAGGGATCTACACGATCTCAAGCTACAGATCCAGAAGAAATTCGGCAACATCTACTCGTCAGTGGATGTGAAGACTGAGGTCGACGATGAGGAGGTTCAGAGTGAGCAGCCCAACGCGATATCAGTCATCCAGAGGAACACCAATGTCCCTACTGCGAGTAGTTCCCCAGACCTTTCGAGGCAGACTAAAAATGTGTCTCCAACGCTATCAGAACCGGTCCAGTCCACGTCCATTCCCGACGACAAATTCCCAGGATACGTCTACTGGCCTCACGCGGGGATCTACATGCATCCCCTCGCACTACAGACGCAGCTGCTGTACTACCAGCGACTAGCAGCGGGTCAGTACACTGATGACGACAAGCGATCTACGCCTAGCGAGACCACAGACAGTACAGAGGAGAATAAAAGCAAATTAGTCCTCAAGCAGATATCTGAACTGTTGGACCCTAAAGTGATAAAGAAGGATGAAAGGACGGATTTGACGAAGAAGCGATCCTCTCCAAATCCAACTCCTGCGCCGGCGAAAAGGAAACGTTCTGCCATATTCATCCCACCAGTACCGGCGCGACACAATCCAACCACGCCAACCACAGAAGTCAGCATATGCAAGTTCAAATTCACCGGCGGCTCCAAACCCTCGCTGCAGGAAAAGAAGATGCTGTCCGTAGACTCTGGGGGAAATTTCACATACTACAGTGGTACAGGAAGCAAAAGCAACAAGGGCTACGAATTCCTGCAAAGGGACAATCAGGACAAGTTCCCGGAGCCGGTAACAGAACCTAAACTAGACCAGAATATACTAAAAGTGGACCTGAGCAAGAAAAAACGGAAGACACGCAAGACGTTACAGCGGGAGAAGTTAGAGCAGACCTTCAAAGAGAAAGGGTTCCTGATCCAAACGCAGCAGCTACAGTCAGCAGAGGGGGCGACTTACTGCAAGTTCCGGCAGCTGCGGAAGTTCACCAGATATTTATTTAGGAGCTGGAAGGACTACTTACCGGGGGAGTTGGACGAGAGAACTGCAGAGGAGAAATTAGTGGCCAGTGCTGGGCAAGCAGAGTGGTAGTGGAGTTACTGGTAACGGTGAAGTTAGTGCAAGCGTGGCTGCTATAAAAAGTATTAAAGGTCTGTCATTAGTTCACTATTAGTTCATCTGAATGAGTTACTTGTAGAAAAGTGACAAAAAACTATCCGATTTAAGTTAGACACGAACCATTGACAAGAGATACCCAGAGTTATTCAGGTATGTTTGTAGTCCAATACTGTTTATTTTCAATTTATATCCGTAGGGCAGTACTATGTTTTGAACTGAAACTATTCATTTGAGAAACTTCGTCTCTAAGCAATAAATATGTTACATTGCCCATCCGACTACGCCACTGACCACGGGATGAGCGTTGCATTTATCTCATTTGCTACTCCGTCCATAGAGGTAGCGGCGGGGTATATAGATAGATCATGTACAGACTGACGTTAGAGCGAGACGGGTGATGAGGCGAGGGAGATAGCAATATTTTAGATTTTTTAATATTAATGATTGTAAGAAACTATGAGCTTCCAATGGTGCTACTTATTGTACAAAGTTATTGATTAATTTGAATATAGCATAGAGCCAAAGCTAATTTCACATTTTATGTGAAATCGAACTTATGAGCTTTATTATGATACACACAGACAAACCCAAAAGACTATGAGCCTGCTTCACAATCTACTGATGCGTGTCAGATAGCTTATTTGCATGTTTTATCTCTGCCGCTCGATATAAAGTAAGCAGAGATAAAACTTCCGAATAATCTATCCGACGTTTGTGAAACGGGCCTTAAGTATTTCGATAGCACTTAGCTTGAAAAAAAAAGTATGATGTAAAGTGTGGCAAATTTTGTTATCGAATTATGGAGTTTACAACTCGTACAACTAAATTATTTATAAGTTATTTATTGTAGAATATTATACTCGGTAAGTACATCATTAAATCTGTAAATACCTTATTTAAAATAGAAATATAGACATTACTTCAATTCAATATATTTAATAATAATTTTATGCGCGTTTCCACATTATCCGATATCGGGACGATAATGAGAAAGACGTACATACAGCGGTCTATGTTAAATGTTTTATATTGAATTATATACCTGGCTTCCTTATTATCGGTCCGATATTGGATAGTGTGAAAGCGCTTTATCTGTGCAAACTAATTTTTTATACAAATGCATAGTTTTCTACGAATTAACAGACTAACTAGTCATAATAGAAATCGTGCCAATTGTTGTTATTAATGTAACTTATAAACAGTAATTAAGGTTTTTTTAAATATTTAAGACTTGTTTTGTTTTAAACTCAATTAATATATTAATGCTAAAGACTTGTGTGTCGACTCAAACAGTTGTGGATGTTTATTAATTGCGCGTCGATGTCAGTAAAATATAGTAGATTTTGTCCAACAAATACTGTTAAAGCATTGGGCTAGTAATGTACAGTCAGAGGAAAATAATGTTCAACGGATTGACATAGCTGATGACCCCTGTGGCTCAGTGGTTGAGCACGCCGGTGCTCAAGCCGGAGATAGCTGGTTCGTACTCCGCCGATGTGTATTAAATGTGTATAATATAAAAATATAATGAAGTCTTAAACAATTAAAATATTAAATAATTAGATAAATTATATTTCCGTTGTCTGGTGCCCGTAACATAAGTTCTTCGAAAACTTACCACGGGACCAGACTGACGTGGTGTGGTAGCGCCCAGATATATTAATTTCTTTGTCATACTACTATTTCCCGACGGTAAGCTCCTGAGCCACTATAGATTAATAATACAAACAAATCAAGAAGACATTCAAACTGCTAAAAATTAATTTTCTTAGTCAAGAAAAGTACAGTCGTACACAAGACAAAATTGGTATAATTTTCCTTGCATCGACTAAATCTTGGAATCGAGTACATCTAGTCAATAATGATAAGCTGTTATTATTTTTATACCTATGTTTAAGAATAAAACATTTTTTACTAAATAAACTTTATTAAAAAACATTGTGGTCAAATATTTGAAATGCAACAGGAATGTACAACACCAATGAATGTACAACACCAATGAATGTACAACACCCATGAATGTACAACACCAATGAATGTACAACACCCATGAATGTACAACACCCATGAATGTACAACACCAATAAAAAACTTAACCGTGATCATATGATTTCATTTTCGGTAGACCTTAGACTTACATGTGCGTTTCACTTTAAACATTTTGTATAAAATATATGAAGGAACTTAACTTTGAAGCTTTGAGCTTAGTCGGACAGGCCATGTGTAAAATGTGATGACAAAATTTATTCCACTAGTTAAAAACAAATCGAACTTTGAAAGAAACGTTAGTTTAGGTTTGGAAAATTATTGACTCTTACTATGTAAGGCACATTATACTTTGGTACAACAGGTATAAATAAAGACAGGTTCATATAAATACACTTTGTGTAACACAAAGTGTATTTATATGAATTGACGTATCGTATGTAGAATTCATTTGTCTTAATCCCTGTATTTTAAATGACTTCTTAGTGTAGCTAGTGAAATAAACGTCAAGTTGGTCCCAGAAAACATAAAAACCTATTTAACCTTCAGTTCCTTACAAACTAGGTTACAACATAGTCGTGCATCCACAAGGGACTATTACCTTAAAGTAATATTACATTTCAGTTAAACATCAAACAAATTTAATGTATATAGGAACAGTTCGAATAGTTAGGGAGTGTTGGAATCGGACTATTATAATTCTATGTCCATTGTTTTGGAGTAGACAATCAATTATCAATAATTGATAATTATTATCATGTATACCTTTGCCCGGACAATATATGTTTTTTAACATTTTATATAGTTTTATTTTAATAAAATATTATCCAATAAATTACTAAGCACACACAGCATTCATCAATGAAATCTTATATTTATTACATTGTGATTTTTCCCTCAGTGTGATACAAATTTATACAACGCCATCTATTGTCCGCACAAAGTGAACTTTCAAGTTTCGTTTCAAGAGTTGTTCGGATAAATATTGCCAAAACCTCCCCAATGTGACAGCCCTGACCAGGATAGCTAAGACCTATTTCTCCATAATCAGGCACACAATACCAACCAATTAAAATCATTTTACTGCCTATCAGTGTAGGTTACAAATACAGCTGGCCACCTTTTTACAAATACAGCTCAACAACCTCAAAACTCAACCTTTTTTAGGATATTTTCCCTGGCCACGACTTTAGGGAGTTTGGCAACCCTAACATCATTGGTTTTACAGCTTTACAACTTGAGCACCTCCTGCGCAGCTGCAACGATATGCGACGCGGAGATACCGAAACGATCGAGCAGGACCGCGGGCGGCCCGGAGCGGGGCACTTCACGCACGCAGAGATGCTTCACGAGCACGTTCTTCTCCAGAGCCAGCGCCGAGAGGACGGCTTCGCCGAGACCACCTGGAAACCGAGAGGCTCATAGTTAGCCACTAGAAAAATCGCTTCTGGTTTACAATTTCTGTCAGTCAAAATATGACAGCCGAAATAATTGTCTAGCTACTCATTGACAAAGATGGAAAGGGGTATATTAAGTGCGTTAAAATGTCATTTTAACGACTAACGTAATATTATATCCGAGAGTAGAACTGTAGTAAGCTGCTTTATGTATTACAATCATCAAAATACATACGAAGCTGGTCGGTAAACCCTGCTACTATTATAAATGTGAAAGTTAATGAGGAAAATTACATTATTTTGAAACCTTTTAAAAGGTTTCAAAATTATGTAATTTTTTTTTGCGTAATGAAAAATGATGAAGCGTTTAGGACATAAATAAAAACAAGGTGAAGTAGCCTATTAATAAACTATACATAAAAATATATTTTTTTCGATTTACCAAGCGGTAATGCTAATATTTCCGAGTATATTAATGGAACTAAATATTTTAGATGTAGTCATATAAAATATTGAGTTTCTAAGAGAATATAAAAATTCAAAATACCATAAAAATATTTCTACTGTATGAATGTTACTGGCCGCGGACAACAATGTGAAGTTGGCGCGAGTACGACAAACACTTTTTCTATCGCACTGCAACCTTATACAAACATTTCATGTACCGATTGTCTGCTTGTTACAGTTGTGTGCTAATCATTATTCACTATTGTATGAAAATTATTACTTTTTTTTTCTCCATGGGAATCGAACCCGCGACTTCAATGAAACGAGACTATATGCCCTTACCACAGGACCACGATGGCGGTGCTTATGTATGTGAAATAGGCAAGCATAATATAGTTTTTTATTTACGACGCAAAGAAGAGTATTTTTAGACCTTGCAAAAAATAAAGGTGTGATCTATATTTCATAACAAATAAATGTCAAAAATTTACCAATGACGCTTAAATATATTTCCGTTGTCTGGTTCCTGTGATACAAGTTCTTCGGATACTTAGTCCAGGCCCGGCCTGACGTGGTGTGGGAGCGTCCCTAGATACTTCTATTGTGTTGCGTGTACTCACCGGCCTGGTAGTGGTCCTCTACGACGACGACGCGGCCGCCGGCGGCGCGCGCGTGGCTCCTCACCGCAGCCTCGTCCAGTGGCTTGATCGTGAAGGGGTCGAGAACGCTCGCGTGCACTCCTGCAATTACACAATTATCATCATTACATTAACTTGTAATATAATAATTCATACGAACACGAGCAATGTCGGAAACGACTGCAAGTATTTCCATGAAATTTAGGATGTAATCTTTTGGAGTAGAAAAATCGATCTAGCTAGGTCTTGTCCATGGGGAACCGCGCATTTTTAAATTATTTCTTTCGTCTGGGCTCGTGAAACAACATAATATCAATATTTTTGACTCAAATATTGTCAGTCCGAATGGCAGTTTGGTTTGCGTATGTATAATTTTTGCGCTGTTGGCGAACTGGTGTCTCGGTTAGTCGAATTTTTGTGATCATTTTTAATTACCCGACTAAGGCGAAGCCAAAAAGAAGGGTAATAATTTTGGCAGTCTATGTATGTTTGATCCACCTTAGCGCATAAACTACTGATCCGATTTTAATAAATGAGGTGTCAAATAGAATCGTAATAATATCCCAGTTAGCATGAGCTATTTAATTTACGTCGTCAGGTTAAAGTTTTATAAAAATTATAGTTATTTTAGCTCTACTAGAACATCGGTTGCCCAGGTACTAATAAACTTCACACACCGATGTCGGTGACGGTGGCCGGTTTCATTGCAACCAAGCCAGTTACGTAGGAATAATTTTATAGTAAATGTGTGCGCAGCGCAGTACACAAGAGCACTCTCTCCTCCTTTACTCTAATAATCCAGTGGGAAGGATAACCGACACGAATGGGAAGAGATCAGGCGCAGGTCCGACTTTTTACATGATCTCTATTCAGACAATCAGGTGATCAGCCTGCATTGTCCTAACCAAATTTGGAAACAATATTTTTTGCTGAGCCAATGCGGCAATCGAACCCACGACCTCCGAGTCGAGAGCTAAGCTCTAACCACTAGACCACGGAGGCTGTTAAATTAATACTAACCCTGATCAGGGATAGTACTCAGGGTACTATTTAATAACGCCTATAATTTATAAAGTATTAATCGTTTGTCGATGTCGGCACTAAATCTCAAAGATTTGTCATTATTAATATCTCTACTTATTTTCGTAAATATTTTGTATATTTCGTATATAGTCGGCTCCTGGGACACTAATTGTCTTTCCCCAATGTAAGTAGGTTTTAGTCCTCCACGGTGGCCCACTACAGGTAAACTTTCGCTTTAACGAACTTTGAGGCCAGTGGTTCGTGGAGAATATAGTAAAGGAGCACTCTAAGGCAGAAAAGCTAAAAAGTGTTCGACAAAAGTAATTAAATAATAGTTTCAAAACTGGCCATAGTGGCGCTAAAGTCTGGAGGGTGTGTGGTATGAAGTTAGCAATAAGACATGGAGTGAAGCGAGCTGAGTTTAGTTATTTATATTTGTGGACGACTTTAGAAGTTAATTCAGAAAATCATATCTTGTAGTCTAGTCAACAAGTTCAAAAACGTGTTAAATAGAAATAAAGCTCCTAAAAATATGTGCGATAGCTAATTCGATTGGGAATGACGTCTAGAAAAATGTTTTTTAAGGGTATATTAGCACATAAAAAATTGCGATTGTTATTAACAAAATAAGATAAAAAAAAATTGGTATTTAGTTTTTCGTGAATAACTTTTAAAATAATGACATTTAAGGAATTTTGAAAAAAAATCCTGAAAGAGAATAAAAATTCCAATAAAAAAGTCCTAACTCCCGGAACTCTATCTATATTATTTATAAAAAAATTTAACGCTGGAAATAGGGCTCCGCGAGGGCGTTACGGCATAGGCGCGCCATCTAAAAAGCCGGTATATCACCTAAAATATATATTTTTAAATATTAAATAACATTTTATGAATATATATATATATATATATATATATATATATATATATATATATATATATATATATATATATATATATATATATATATATATATATATATAGAAATATAAAAAAACGACTATAAACAATAAAAAAAGTTATTTAAGATTATTTTTTTAAATCATCATTTCACCTATGCAATAAGATAGTAATTTTTTTTTAAATCGCAAAATAGTCTATTTGTTTATAAACAATTTCTTAACAAATGACGCGAAAACAGCAATAATAAGATATTACCAAATAAAAATTTTTTTGATAACATTTTTTAGAAATTTCATTTTTAATTAATTTAAAAAATATATAATTAACAAAATTTAATAAATTAAATAAATTTAATAAATTGTTTTTGCATAACTTTATAAAGTACCTAACGCTTTCTAATAAAAAGAGCTCCACGAAGCAAAAAAATTATAGACTAATTATTTAAACTTTCATGCCGTAATTTATAAAAACAGAGATTGGAAAAAAATTAGTTAATTAACAATGGTGTAACTTTTTGAAAAATCGACAAAAATTTTTTTTCACCGAGGTTTTTTTCGTTCAAGTGTCTAGAGTACACCATAATTTATTCAAATTTTTAAATTGTTATTTAATATTAAAAAAAATATATTTTAGGCGATATACCGGCTTTATAGACGGCGCGCCTATGCTGTAACGCCCTCGCGGAGCCCTATTTCCAGCGTTAAATTTTTTTTTATAAATAATATAGATAGAGTTCCGGGAGTTAGGACTTTTTTATTGGAAATTTCCTCCTCTTTCAGGATCTTTTTCAAAATTCCTTAAATGTCATTATTTTAAAAGTTATTAACGAAAAACTAAATACCTATTTTTTTTATCTTATTTTGTTAAACCTACGGTTAAATTTATAAAAATATTTTCGACAACGCGAGATGGCTACAATATTCTAGTCAACAAGTTGAAACGTGTTTAATAGAAATAAAGCTCCTAAAAATATGTGCGATAGCTCATTCGATTGGGAATGACGTCTAGAAAAATGTTTTTTAAGGGTATATTAGCACATAAAAAATTGCGATTGTTATTAATTCTCCGTTTAAATTTAGCCGCTTTACACCCTTGCGACAGCAGCGCTGCGCTTTTTTTATCTATACTTTTTCATGTACGGAGAAGGTACCTCCTATAGTCTCCGTGATGTCATAGACAGTGGTGACGGTAGCGGTGAGATATAACTAGGTGTGTACCTTTAGCGGCGAGCGAGTCCGCGGCGGCGAGCGCCTCGTGTAGGGTCACGCCGGCGCCGATGAGCAGCACGCTGTCGTTGTTGGACGACCGCACGAGCTTGGCCTCGCCCACCTGTATCACGGCTATAACTTATAAAAGACGTAACAAATTGAGGAATTTTCTTCTTAGTCGTAGAGAAAGATAAGTTAAAATAATATAAAATCACAAACACGTCGAATTAAGTCAGTAATGGTTTGGGTGTCTAACAGCCGCAATTTTTTTTAATTCTCAAGCTCTGCTTAAAGTTACGAGCCCTTAATCAGAGGCTTTTAACTAGCGTTTGTGTATTATGGGGGATAAGCACGGTCGATTGTCGCCGTACGTACGGCAAAATGGCAATTTGGCTAGGTCACTAGGCAATTTTGTCAACAAAAATAGTAATATTATATAATAATTTATCCATGGACGCTTTCACATCACGTCAATCTGGTGGCGTGGTAAGTTCTCGAAGAATTTGGGTTACGGGTACCAGACATCGGAATTATATTTATTACTTTACACTATACTTGTATTTAAGATTTTTATTATAAAATACACGTGATTATTAATACATGCATCCATGACCCAGGAACACAGAAAACATTTTATTCCCTGGCGGGATTCGAAACTTAATTTTTTTGTGTTTATTACTAACCCTCAAGCTTTCAAATATGTAACACTAACTCATGGACCGTGGTGGTCTAAAACAAAATTAATTTGAAACCGCGACCTCCAGCTTGAGCGTCAGCGCGCGAACCATTGAGCCACAGAGGTCATCAAAAAAAAATTACAAGGCGATTTGTCAAGCTGCTTGCCAACCGCCGCACGGCGAAAATCGAGCCATGTAAATCCCGCGTTAGTGTCTTACAGTCACGGTGCAACACCACGGGGCGGTGGAATGTAAGAAATGGCGTTAACTATCCATTAAATATGAAGTCGTGTCACCTTGAATTGAGCATCGTTCGGGTACAGTATCGCGGTGTTGGGGCGCGAAGTGCGGATGTAGCAGATCCCGCGCGTGTTGGCCGCCAGCTCGACCGCGCGCTCGCAGGACACCGCGTCTCTGAAACGTACAACACACGACTTATATAACAACCACTATACAAACAGAATGCATACGATGATGGTACAATGTCATCGATATCACATATAGTAATCACTATTTAGCAGTAGCTTAATAGCACGCTATCGACTGTTTGTTTACGTTTAGATAAAATTGGATCTGAACGGTGACAGGACCGATGTTGTATACAGTGTTATGATGGATGACGAATGGGCTATCCTACTACTATTACAAATTTAAAAGTTTGTGGCGATGGATGTATGGATGGATGAATGTTTGTTACTCTTTCAAACAAAAACTTTTGAAAGGATTTCAATGAAATTTTGTATGGTAGTAGTTTAGGCTTTGCATTAAAACAAAGGGATAAGATTCCCGTGGGATACTGTATTTACGCGGGCGGAGTCGCGGAAATATTGTGTAAAAACGATTATATAGATATAAAGATATCGTGCAAAACCTAATTTAACACGAACGAAGCCGCGGGCATAAGCAACAGTATAGAGTATGTGTACTGACGAGGGGTAGAAGACGGTGGCGGTGGGTACGGCGCGGAACAGCGCCAGGTCCTCCAGCCCCATCTGGCTGGGGCCGTCCTCGCCGATGCTGACGCCGCAGTGCGAGCCCACCAGGTTCATGTCCGACTGGCTGATGGCGCCCATGCGAATCTGTAATACATATATATAGGGTTATAATCATAAATAAATGGATAGGTAAAAAATTAAAAACTCTACCAGCTGATTTATTCAACGACCTAATGGGGAACATGCATAGTTTTTTATTGGCCTTTCGTGAAGTATTCCTTTTCTAGGCCTTTCATAATGAGCCAGGAAATATTGTCTTTGCAATGGGCATATCTACGATCGACCGTTGACGAAATACAGTCATCACAAAAGAGAGATCGTCGAGAGCATTATAAACACTCTATACAAAAAATTATGCACAAGTGACGTCACAGCCACATTGAAAATGTATGAAGAGAAAAACAAACTTGATTTTATTAACCTAAATGTATATATGTAATTAAACTATGTATATCATTGTTTTAACAAAATATGTCACAAATAACATAAGGATTTGAAGTGACTTGCGTTTGTCAATCATAGCAAAAAAAAAAGTTACGTTTTTTAAAGTCCTCATTTAGTCTTGTAGTTAGTGTAGCTTTTTAATTTAGAAACTGATTACTGTACTTCTTGCATTTTTCGGTCCATATTTATATTGCCTTTCAGAAAATATTACAATCTTACTGATTTAAAACAAATGTATGTTCCCTATTCAACCACCCAGCTACTACGGCCATCGAATGGAAACGTGATAAGTCGACCACGGGCAAACCCGAAGTAATGTGTCATATATCTGCCCAACTTTTAACTCATCGATATTTTTGTCGGTGCTCTGCGGGATGCCTTTTTCATAGTTCCCTATTATTAGTTCGTTTTTCAGCAAGTTGCTGTGGCGTACCTGGTCGAAGGTGCGCGTGAAGAAGGCGGCGAAGGTGGAGGCGAACACGACGCAACGCTGCCGGCACGCCATTCCCGTGGCCACGCCCACCAGGTTCTGCTCCGCGATGAAGCACTCCACGTACCTGTGGGGGGTAACGTTACTCATGGGGTACGGTGACACTGAGTATTAGAGGGCTAAGTTTAAATATCTCTTAGAAAACTCTAGTAAAATGTCGGGGGTGTGTGACGACCAATGGGGGTTTTCGGATCTTTGCGAACTGAGATCTAGCAACTGTTTGGACCCGACATACACGACGCGCCGCCTGGCGGGAGCAAAAGTGTAAAAGCTAGAGTCAGAAGGGTGTGTGATATGAAGTTAGCAATAAGAGATGGAGTGAAGTTAGGAGTGAAGTGAGTATGTATTTTAATTTTTTTACGACTTTAGTAAACATTATTAGTTAATGCAGAAAATCATGAAATTTACGTTAGCTGTCTCATACTCTAATAAATACGAAAAACCCATTTTCTGTTCCGTTAAGGTTTATAAGAAGGAAATATGTGTAAATATGTGGAATTTATCTTTATCTCACCTCTCGGGGTAGGCGTTGCGCAGCTTGTCACTGAAGGTGGAGTTCTTGGTGTCGCCGTCCAGCGCGATCACTCTGTCAAGTGGAAAATTTTCATAGACATGAAGTATATGGATACTGTTATCTATCTTTCCTTTTCATTAAGTATAATTACATTTATTGCATAGTCATATTTCAAGTACTTACTTGCTGATGCGTTCTTACGCAAGCATGTTAAGTAAGCAAGTATTTACTCATATAAAAATATATTATAAGCAGTATATCCACGACCCCTTTTTAGTTGGAGTCAGCTATAAATCAGAACTATTAAAAAGCTTCAACATTCTGTTTAGCAATTCATCCCGCACGTTAAATGTGAGAGAGCCATACATCGGTACGATTGGCCGGCTGGACCGGATAAATACTAAGGTCTTACAGAAAACCGGCGTGACATAACGCATGCATTGCAATTCGCCGAGTGAGTTTACCGGAGGCCCAAGGGGGGTAATTGCTTACCATGTCAGCTCGTTTCCTGGTCGATTTCATTTTAATAAACTACCTCTGGTTGGAGTCGGCGATCTTCTTCAGCGCCGTGCCGTACGCCAGGCGCGTGGCGACGGTGTCATCCGGCTTGTACGCGGGCGGCGCGGACAGCGTGATGTCCTGAATGTGCACCGCGGGGGCGTCCGCCAGCGGGGGCCGGGGGGAGATCTTGATGTTGGGGTTCTTGATCTGGGACTGGAGGTGCTGCGAAATAAGAGA
This sequence comes from Phengaris alcon alcon, assembly GCA_037179445.1. Taxonomy (NCBI): domain Eukaryota; kingdom Metazoa; phylum Arthropoda; class Insecta; order Lepidoptera; family Lycaenidae; genus Phengaris; species Phengaris alcon. The sequence continues at coordinate 450,388 of JAYRCH010000139.1, read as the reverse complement.
GGGATCAGTTAGCATTGACATCCTATTACTAGGGATGTTGCTTACATACCTATTCTAGACAGTATTTAGTGTTGTACTTTTAGGGAATCTAATTCATAGGCAGGTTGAATGTTGAATATTCTTTTGTTGAATATTATATTAATGGTATCAATCTCTTCATTGAAAATTCTATTCGGTTATTTCCGTTGGACACTACAAATAAATTATGAGAACACTACTGCTTATGAATTATATTCCCTGATAATGCATCAGTTCCTATTGTAATAAAAATAAATATTGTGCAATGTAACAAAATTAATGCAATCAATTTCTTCAAAATCCCCATAAACCGTAGCAAACACATCCGTCTAATGGTTCTCATGGGCACCTGCACGACACATGTGCGTTGCCAGCCTTTTAAAATCTCAACCCCGAAATGTTGCAAAACTCAACTCGGCAGCAAACAGAAAACCGTCGTAAAGTGTTCTGTTACTATGGTTGAGAGAAACAATATATAATATGCTGTATAAATTTTCGTACTTATTACTTTCGTAATATTTCGTACATCATATTACACATTGTTTTTTCGTAACTAGTTTATGCAAAAGACGACTACTTGATCACCCTATCGCCTTTAGCACCCAAAGCCTTGCAGTGCCAGTTGTCTTTGTTCTCTATCCTGGGGATCCTTTGCCCTTGTAGGTCAAGCAATTGGACTAGCTCATAAAACAAAATGGACCGTTTGCTGAAAATAATAAGTTCAAAATTACCTTGATGATCTTGTCGCCCTCAGCGCCCAGAGCCTTGCCGTGCCAGTTGTCCTTGTCTTCAATCCCGGGGAAGCCCCTGCCCTTGTACGTCTTGGCGACTATGGCTGTCGGCCTTCCCGTGGTGGTGGCGGCCGCGTCCAGCGCCTTGACCAGCTCGGAGACGTCATGCCCGTCCACTACGACCGTGTGGAGGCCGAATGACTGCAGGCGAGCGGCGTAGACGTCCATCTGGAATGTTGTAATATTGGTTTATATAAAACTAATTTTACTAATTATTATTACTAGATACCAATGAAAAGAGAAGGGACAAAAAAATATTGTATTAACACTACCACACGCATAACAAAATATGAACGGGCTTAAACATTAAACATTTTAAAAATCATGGCAGAAAGAAGTTACAAAGCAAAAAAACATCCTCTATTTTTTGACCTATTTGATGGTGTTGCCAGGAACAATTTCTGCAAGGTATGTAAAATAATGCAAGATTAAGGCAAGTCCTTTTTGATAAACTGCTTCATCAGCTATTCAATTCCATTACATAGTCTCAATAATACTCTACAGAATGGTTTATCCGAGTGAGCCGTGGGGTACGCGAACCCCATATTTCGGTATATGATTCTATTATGTCGCACAACTTGTCTTCGAACCTTCAATAATAATAAACAGGTCGTCATTCTCTTTGTGCGGACTCGTCATTAATTTATGACAGTACTATTTTTCATAACGTCACACAAGACGTCACGTTATACTACAGGAGTGTCACAGCTAGTACTATTTTGTCATTGTAAAAAAAAAAATGTCATATTAATTACTTCATACCATCTAAACATATTTAGTTTAGTATACATAGTAATTTTTATAATTCCTTTGATGATTCTTCCTTTCATTCAGAGTTTTAGGGTACTTCAAAAGGAAATTTTATAAGAACATTTTTTTGTTAATAACATTTTTTACCCGACTGCCAATAGTTTTTAGAGCGTGTCTTGTATGTATGAATGAATTCTACTACTATTGTAAATGTGAAAGTTTGTGAGGATGGATGAATGGATGGATGGATGCATGGATGTTTGTTACTCATTCACGCCTTTGCGTGAATGAGTAGTCTTTACTACTAAACGGATTTTGATGAAATTTAGAATTGTAGTAGTTTAAGCTCTGGATCGTACATATATAGGCTACTTTTTATCCCGAAAAAGTACAGTGTTCCCGTGGGATACTGTATCTACGCGGGCGAAGCCGCGGGCAAAAGCTAGTATTGAATAAAAAGACCGAAACCAGATTGAGAAAACAAACTACTTAAACCTTATTTAGCCACTATTTTAGAATTAGATTTTAGTAGTTTGTTTCTTCAATCTGGTTTCAGTCTTTTTAGTGTGTTGCTTATCTGATTTTTGCAGTCGGGTTTTGTTTTTTATTTTAAATTATTTATTTCATGCTGTTATCTGCTCTGCTTGAAGATTTTTGTGGTTGGTTACCGCTGTCGATTCTGGCGACACAGGAGTTGCAGTGGTGGGAGTGTGAGGGGGGGCCATTTACCCGTTACAAATGGTGGCACATACCTGGTGCTGCAGCGAGGTGGGCTCGGACTGGCCAAGGCGGTTGACGTCGAGGATGACCACGAGGTTGTCGAGGTGGTAGTGGCCGGCGAAGTGCAGCGACTCCCACACGCTGCCCTCAGCTGCCTCCCCGTCACCGATCAGGCAGTACACTCTGGAAACATTTGCATGTGAGTGAAGCAATGAATAAAGAGGTTTCTTTTATTTAAATAGAATAATAATAATATCTAGGGACACTTCCACACCACGTCAATCTGGTCCTGAATTAAGTTTCCGAAGAACTTCAAGAAGAAATCACAGGTACCAGACAATGGAAGTATAACATTTAATACTTTTATACTATACACGTAATTGGGTTAGTTTCCTACATGTAAAAGTTTAGTTTTTTAAATAAATTAAGAAATAATGAGGTATTTCAACTTCATAAAAGTAAAAAGAATTAGGATTTTATGTGTAGTTTTGTAATTATATGCATTTCGAAGTCACAAAAAAGTAAAAAATTTTTTTTTAAACATTAGTGATTAAAACCCTAAATAATTTGTTTACTTTCACCAAATACAAAAAGATTTACTACAGTATGTATCACCATAAACGCGCAAAATTACGAGATATCAGAAATATTGTGCATATGGCCATACATTTCGTAGCAAATTACTAGCGTGTGACGTCACTACGTCACTTACTAGTACGACTTTTATATGGGGCGTTTTCACGAGACTCACAAAAGTGCTTCAAACAATCCGCAATATCTTTGAAAATATTGATTTTTAGTATACTACTCCTTTTGCATACTGTCTTAATTTTCAGAGCACTATTCATTTATATAATAAAAAAATACAGGAAAATACCAGATTAAGATTTTTATTATACTATACATATATTATACTATTTAATGCACATCCAAGACCCAGAAACACAGAATTTTTTTTTTGTCCCTTCGCCGGGATTCAAACCCGCGACCTCCGACATAAGCGCCGACGCAATAACCACTGAGCCACAGATATCGTCAACTAGTCGATGCCTGCAGCTTCGTTTGCTTAGAACGAACAAAAACGTGTTGCATATTGACAAAAGTAAGTGTCAATGTCATTTTTGACATTGACAGATGTCATGAAGTAAAGCCTATTTAGTTTGTTTATTTCAGTTGGCCAAAAGGCTATAAATAGTGTAGACGTATATTATTGTATTAGGCATTTACCTCATATGTAATACGTAGTCAGTGTTAAGCACCAATAAAGGAGAATATAAGAATTGTTGCTGTATTATTATCATCACCATTCAGACACACATCAGGACTTACAACCAAGAGGTCGAAGCCCGCTACATGGTGTCAGAAAAAGGAGTAAAAAAATAAGTTGTCAAGAAAACGAAAATCATGAACGCAAAAGGGGGTACATCGAAAACTCCGGAAGCTTCGAGACAATCTGAGTGTGGGAACTTAACAATGGCAGGAAACGGAGTGCAGAAGCTTGAGATCTCTACAGAAATTATTAACAATAATGCTGAAAATTTCAAGAAATGGACCCAATCATTCGAAATATTCCTACTGGCGTCGGGCATGGAGAAAACGGAAGACAAAAGAAAAATTGCAATCATGCTGCATTCCATGGGAGATAAGGGCCTAAATATCTACAATTCCTTCAATTTGGACCTAAGCACTGCTACATTCAAAGAAGTCAAGGCAAAATTCGTCGAGTATTTTGAACCCAAAAAGAATTTGACCGTGGCGCGGCACAAATTCTTTACGTTGAAGCAACGTGTGAACGAATCCTTGGAAAACTTTCTAATGGAATTAGAAAACGCAAGTCATGCCTGTGAGTTTGGTTCGCTACGCGATTCCCTTGTAAAGGACATTTTCATTGCTAATATGGCCACAAACTTCTCGCAGTTTCGTCAAAAGCTCCTACAAGAGCAAGATTTATCCCTAGAAAGAGCCAAACTCCTCTGTAGAACACTCACGATGGCGCAGAAAAGTGAAGAATCAATCAATGCAGCAGATGGAAAAGAAGAAGCCACAGTATATAAACTACACAAAAATCGTCGGACCAGTTTCCCCCCACACCAGAAGAGAAAAAACTCAAGATCCCCATCACGCCAAGGTCACCCAAGGTCAGCTACACCTGGATCCAGAACATCGTCGTGTGTAAAGTGCAACACATCGCATGGTCGCCGCAACTGTCCAGCATGGAAATACAGATGCAGGTCATGTTTTAAATATGGACATTTTACTCATCTATGTTTTAAGAAAAATAATGTCAGGACTATTGGTTCTGGGGTAGGTAGCATAAATCTCGATGATGAATCTAGCCCCAAGGGTGCTGAGGCTGAGAGATTTACAATAGGGGCATTATTCAACATTAAAAACATAAAGTCACAAAATGCTAGTACAAATTTGATTAACACAAATAATTCCTGGCATTATTCTCTTAAAATAAACAACAAAAATGTAGATTGCCTAATTGACACTGGAGCAGACATAAATGTGATGTCTTATCAAGTATTTAAAGAATTGAATCTTAAATTTGACAAACATAGTAAAGAAATGTGTAAAAAATATAATATCTTTGCCTACAGTGGGCACAGAATTCCGATAATTTCAGTGTCAAACATTTGTTGTTTAGTAGAAAACAAAACAAAACCAGAAAACATTACTTTTGTTGTAACTAAATTAAATTGTCCAACTGTGATTGGTTTACCCACTTGTATAAAGCTAAATTTAATAACAAAAAACTTTCATATAAAGAATGAGAATGTCAAAAATGTTGAGCAAAATGTGTATAATGTGTATCAAAAAACTTGTGACAAAATTGTGACCAGATATAATGATGTGTTTCAGGGTCTAGGCTGCCTCCCATACGAACACAGCATCGTGCTAAAGAAGGATGCTATTCCGTGCGTTGACCCCCCTAGAAAGGTACCCTTCGCGTTGGTTGAACCGTTAAGGAAAGAGCTTCAACTCATGGAAAACATGGGAGTCATACGGAAGGTGAACAAACCTACTCTCTGGGTGAGTAGTTTAGTTATAGCCATGAAAAAGAATGGTGGATTGAGAATTTGCTTAGATCCTAGAAATTTAAATAAAAATTTATTGAGATGTCATTTTCCAATTAAAAATATAGATGAAGTCAGGTCTAAATTGTCCAAAGCCTCTTATTTTTCGCATTTAGATGCGTTTTCTGGGTTTTATAATATAAAATTAACTAAAGAAAGTAGTGATCTATGTACATTTCAAACTCCCTTTGGCAGATACAAATTTTTAAGATTACCTTTTGGAATAAACACGGCTACAGAAATTTTCTATAAAACCATGATAGATCTTTTCGGAGACATTGAAGGTATAATAATTTGGTGTGATGACATTTTAATATACGGTGAAACAATTGAAATACACAATAAAAGGTTAGAAATGTTTTTGGAAAGGGCTAGGCAAGTTAATTTAAAATTAAATAAAGCCAAGTGCAAGTTTCTTCTAGAAGAAATAGCATATTTGGGTTATATTTTTAGTAAAGAAGGTGTAAAAATTGATCCAGAGAAAGTTAAAGCCATAAAAGATATGCCCATACCAAAAAATATTAAAGATTTGCAGAGATTTCTAGGCATGATTAATTTTTTAGCACCGTTTATAGAAAATCTAGCAGAGAAAACTAATACCTTAAGAAATTTGTTAAAAAAAGATACATTATGGTTATGGGATGAAAATTGTCAAAAGTGCTTTGATTTGTTAAAAGAAGTCGTATCCAAAGCACCTGTGTTAACTAATTATAATTGCAACTTACCTGTGATTTTGTCGGTAGATTCATCAAAGAATGCACTGGGAGCGGTATTGATGCAAAACAAACGACCCATTGCATATAGTTCAAGAACACTTACCTCCTCTCAACAAAACTACGCTCAGATTGAAAAGGAATTGTTTGCCATACAATTTGGATGTAATAAATTTCACCAATATATTTATGGCAGTAAAACAACTGTTCATACTGATCACAAACCTTTAATTTACCTTTTTAAAAAACCTCTTCATGAAGTACCTGCTAGACTACAAAGAATGATGTTATCGTTGCAGGGTTACGACCTAGAAGTGGTTTATGTACCTGGTAAATATATGTATATAGCAGATACTTTGTCAAGAGCCTCACTCAGTGATACATACATACCTCAGTATGAACAAGACTTACAATATCATGTAAATTCAATATTTTCTAATCTCTCAGTGAGTAAGCCATATTTAGAATTAATATTATTAGAAAGTAAAAATGATGAATCTTTAAATCTGCTCAAGTCTTATATTCAGAATGGTTGGCCAAGAAGCAAAGACAAAGTAAGCTGTCTTGTGAAACCATATTGGAACATTCAAAATGAAATACATATAATGAACGGCTTAATATTTAAAGGCAATAGGCTTATTGTTCCAAAATCCTTGCAAAGACAGATTTTAGATAAAATACACTGTGGGCATTTAGGTATTAATAAAACACTCAACATAGCTAGAGAAACAGTTTATTGGCCAAATATTAACGCGGATATTAAAAACCTAATTGATCAATGTTCAGCGTGTGCAAAATTCATGGCAAACATACCCAAGGAACCGTTAAAATGCCATGAGATATCTTATCTTCCGTGGGAGAAGGTAGGTATAGATTTATTATATTTTGATGGAGAAAATTTCCTTGTCTGCATGGATTATTATTCCAAGTACATAGAGCTAGCTTCTTTGCATAAGAATTACACTGTCGATAACGTTGTTAAAAACCTCAAATCCTTCTTTGCTCGACATGGTATCCCGAAAATATTGATATCTGACAATGGTCCACCTTTTAACTCTTGCAAATTCAAGTCTTTTCTTGTTGATTGGGATGTAGAACACATTACTACCAGTCCTTATTGGTCCAGGTCTAATGGCCAGGCTGAAAGTGGAGTTAAAATTGTCAAAAACATATTAAGGAAATGCAAGGAAGATGGCTCGGATATACATTTGGCGTTACTACACTACCGCAACGCTGCTAAGGGAGATTTTCCCAGTCCGGCCGCATTATTAATGTCTAGAAACTTGCGAGTAAATTTACCAATTCTAAACAGAAAGCTCATTCCAGAAGTGGTCAAATTTTCGACGTTTGAAAGATGTCACAACAAAAGCAGAGACAGAATGTCTTTTTATTTTGACAGGAATGCGAAGTATACATCCTATTTGTTTCAGCCTGGAGATGACATTTATTTCAAAAAGAATCCTAAATCTTTTTGGTCTCCGGGAATAATTAAAGAGAAGTTAGGTTGTGGTAGATCATATTATGTAGTGGATCCAAATGGTGTTGTGTATAGGAGGAATAGGGGACACATTAGACCTAGAAAAAAGAATTTAAAAAATACAAATCCTCCACCTTCTTTTTATGGCAACGGCAGCACTGACGATATGTCTCCCATAAACAGTATAGATCCCATGAGTTCGGCAGAGCTCGGAGACGGTCCTGTTCAAAATTGCATTATCGATGATAACTGTGTTCCTATGGAAAGTCTAGAAAATACCGGTTACGTAACCAGGTCTGGTAGAAGTGTGAGACGTCCTAAATTGTACATACATGAGAAATTTGAGTAGATAAGTAATGTACTGTTATTAGTTATGTAAGTTACTTAATACTAATATTAGTTTGCTTTTTTCTCGAAAAGGGAGATGTTGCATATTGACAAAAGTAAGTGTCAATGTCATTTTTGACATTGACAGATGTCATGAAGTAAAGCCTATTTAGTTTGTTTATTTCAGTTGGCCAAAAGGCTATAAATAGTGTAGACGTATATTATTGTATTAGGCATTTACCTCATATGTAATACGTAGTCAGTGTTAAGCACCAATAAAGGAGAATATAAGAATTGTTGCTGTATTATTATCATCACCACTCAGACACACATCAGGACTTACAACCAAGAGGTCGAAGCCCGCTACAAAACGGAACCCTAAGACAAAGTAGCCTGTTACGCCTTATACCATCAGCTATCTGCCAGTGAAAGTCCCGTGAAAATCGGACCAGCCGTTTCAGAGATTAGCAGGAACAGAGAGACAGACCGACAGATTTTTTTAAAAATAGTTTTTTTAGTGTAAGTACTTCTTCAATCTATTATTCGTATAGGTGTATAGATGAACGTACGGATTGCAAGATAAGACAGGCTACACCAGAAGACTTGCTATAATATAGATAGTTTAATTTGGTCCTCCAGTATTCCTTTACTCAGCAAAAAAACCTTCTACTCTGTGTCCAACTGGTTTTCTGTCTCCAACTCCTGAACAGTCTATTATTAACGTCCACGCATGACTCTTTAACATAAAATTACTATCTGATAGATAGTACGATAAGATTTTTTACTGGCATTTGTACATTTTTCGCAAAACCTTTTTTTTTACATTTTTTACTGAGCATACAAATACTGTTTTACCTGTACGGCGCCTGGTCGAAGTACTTCCCCACGTACGCCATGCCGGCCGCCACCGCGAGCCCCTGGCCCAGGGACCCGGTGCCCACGTCGACGAAGCTCAGGCGCGGCGTGGGGTGGCCCTCCAGGTCGGAGTCCAGGCGGCGCAGGTTCTTCAGCTCGTCGGTGGGGAACAGACCGGCCTCCGCCCACGCTGCGTAGAGGATCGGTGCTGCGTGACCCTGCAATTGTATGCCAGTTGTATATAAACTCTGTTCGCATAGTACCATGCACATTAAGATCCCTAATACTAATGGTAAGAAAACTGAAATGCATGTGCATGCTATGGACTTATGTTTTTAGTATTTCAGGGTGTTTTAAATGTTATATTGTGAAAATATTTTTTTGTTGTTTATTAAATTGTATGGATGTTACTGGCCGCAGCAACAATGTGAAGTTGGCGCGAGTACGACAAACAGTTTAATATTGCACTACAATTTGATGCAAACATTTTAGGTTGAAATGACTGCTGTTTGTGTAAAGAAATTATTTAAAAAATAAGAAGGCCTTTTGGTGCTTACTGCTATTGTCTACCCCTATGGGCCCTACTGTGAAGACGCAACGCGACTTGTACATATGTCGACAGAGCCTCCTTGTGCCAAATAAAAAAATTTACTATCTACTAATAAAAATGTTTAATGTATAAGCTATACAATGTTTTGTCCTTGTCTGTCAAGCGACTTTTCCAACATATCAGACAATGACAAAACCTTGCATAACTTATTCTAGTAAATTTCAAGTTTCACCGCTCTGTACAGCGCATGTGCAGTGTATGAATGATATCATATGAAACTTGTATCTTTTTATGTAGTGAATAAAGTTCAATTTTGAATAGCTATATTACAAATGCAGTACCGTGTTTTTTCGTTGTAACCCTTAGCACTTTATGCTGCTGCATATATACCTGTAACTTTGTAAAATGAATGACGGTGTTAGGTGTACCTTGGACAGTATGAAGCGGTCCGCCGACGCATCTCGAGGCGCGGACACCTTGTAGCGCATGGTATGGAAGAACAGCACCGACATGATCTCCGCCATCGACGCGCATGATGTCGGGTGACTGGAAACAATCAATCAATCATCATTATCTTAGCCAAAACAACAAGATGTCTACTGCCACAGAGTATGACCGATGACCGATTGCTTGCCGCGAGCTTTCTTTTATTTAACAAAAATAAAACTCTTCTGTATTTTCATTTTTTTTAAAGGCATAGACACTGCTAGATCACAGGCTTTTTATCGTGGCAAAATGTACGGCTCCTGCGTGATTTCTTTCAGCGCGTACAAAGTCGTGGGCTACTTACAAAACAGTACAGTCTGATTACAGATGAGACAGTACAGACTACAGTATATTAAATTACACTGTGAATTTAACTCTTTTTTTTCAATGGAGTGATTCAATAGGAAAGTTTATATATTATGTGTAACACATGAATAATCACATTATATTGAAGCAGGCGGAGCTGCATTAAAATATAGTACACAATATTGCATAACTAAACAATGTTAGGTAACCTCTCCTTGTGTTACATATTTAATGTCAAATGATACAAATTGGAAAGCGGGTGTCATATACAAATTATGAATGAAGTGATACAAACCAAAAGAACCTTTGAAAACATGATTAATCAATTAATATCATACTATGATCATGCTGTAATCTAACAATAAATTATTTATTTAATGAAAAGCTATTGTTGTTAAGATAAAAACCGTCAAGTTAGGTCAGTGGCTTGTGGCATGATTCTCACAAGGTTATCCTTGATAATATATTCACCATTCATACAACCAGGTCACAAGTTCACCGCTCCGATAACTTTCGTTATGTAATAAAGTTGCTGTGTGACTTCTAATTTTATCAATGACAAATATTTAGAAACACTTCTGTCACAAGCAAATCAGAGATCAGTTTGTATTTTTACCTGACTATGGTTAAGCCAAAAGGAAGGGTAATGATTTTGGGACTCTTTGTCTGTACGTTTGCTCCATTGTAGCACCTAAATAACTGATCCGATTTTAATGAATGATGTGTCAATAGATTCGTTATAATGGTCTGGGTAACATAGGCTATATAGTTTTCGTAGTCGAGTTACAGTTTTTAACTTTCGATTATTGATTGTGTGTGCAATACTTTTTGTACAAACATTGCCTTAAGAGAAAATTCTAAAAGCAGTTATTTTATAATACCATAAAAAAATAATTGTGGTTCCACAAAAATTACTTTTTTAAATCACTGCCTTGGAGATGGGATGCTACTTATAGAAACATCCTACAATAATTGTTTGAATGTTACTGGCCGCAACCAACAATCTGAGGTTGGCTCGAGTACGACAAACACTTTTCTGTTGCACTGAACTTCATACAAACATTTTAGGTTGAAATGTGTGCTGTTACAGTTGTGTGCTTAACTTAAATTAACCTTTGTACTCTTTACTAAGACAAGTTTTTTTTTTTAAAGTAAGTAGTAGCAGGATATAAATTCCTTTTTATTTATGTTAGCTTAAAGTTTTGTCACATAAGCTACATTACATGTTGAGGATACATGTTTATTACATGTTTTTTAAATTTTTATTGAAGAACTGTTAAATTATGAGGTTAAATCTTATTTATATGTACTGTGATGAATTAATTATCTTAACTTTACTATACTAGGAACTTTAACTATACTAGGAATTGACATATTTTAATAGTTAGTAATCTATATCTAATCTAGATATACATTTAATTATTTTTTTAAATTTTTCTTTCAAGTAATTTCATTGTGTTATTTGACTAGATATTCACACACCATTGTAATGGTAGGATGTGCATGTACTCTCATCAGTAACTGTGAACCACCATTGTAAAACCACATTCACGTGAATAAATGATTTGATTTGATATCAATCGCTATCAATGATAGTGAAAGTAAGTATCAGAAAGCAAAAGCTGCAGTAACAAGTTCAATTTTCAGATGGTATAAATTTACAGACATGTTTATTAATTTTTTTCACTATTATCCTCAATAAATTGGTGAAAACTTCTGAAAATCTTTATATAGTATAGTATTTAAAACAGTGACTAAACTACATAATGGTTTTTTGCATGGTTGCACAGAGGCAGAGTGTTTCAAGAGGACCGATTGGAGGTATAATACCAATAGTACAAATTACAAAGCTCTTTACATATATTAAAATATTCAGTTGCTACAGGGAACATCGACCTGACCATGCATACCACCCACTTGGTCCGAGATCTCCCTAGGGGTGTCTACTATTCCCAAAATTACAAAAATAAAAAAATTGGTTTTGAACAGAGTCTACAGAATGAGTTAGAAGACAGAATTCTTAAAGATTTCACTTCCATTATGTTTAAACTGCATGTCACATTTTATAACTCAATTGATACAAAATAATGATTATAGAGCATAAGTTGTAAGTGATGAGAGTACAAAACTACTTTTTGGTCATTCATTTACATTACCTCATACCTGACCGCATTCTGTTCTACTAAACAATTAGTAGCAGCATGACTTGTTTGTAATGACTTGCAGTTTTAGCAGTTATCATGTTGAGTGCTACAAATATTTGGCCTTGAATTGAATCCATCCATCAAATATTGTATTTTGATAAAAATAATCAATATTTTTTATTGAATTAAACTGTTTCTTTGTGACTTGCGTTATAGGTAGGTATCCATGATACCTATTTATTATAATTAATCTTGTAATTAGAAAAAAAAAACTTGATTGTTACAAATAATTATGCTATTATAATATGCATTAAAGTCGCAACATTGTACCGGCGACACCGGCAAGCATTGTATTCAAGTAAAAGGAAAATGTTCCAATGGCAATTTAATAGGTTAAATTAACTCAAACGACGCTACGCGGCAGCCCGGCCATGCATTTTTTCTAGACCATAAACTTTACGAAATGTACTTTATCGTGGATAATCATGGCTAATATTATTAATTAAAGGTATATGATTCATTCATTAGTTTTCAGTAAGTCGTCACGGACCCTAATAACCTTCACAAGACCTTCATAAACTAAATAAACATATTTGAGGTTATTTCACTTACCCGGATTTCGATGCATTTGTAGCCACAATACTATCGATTCTCAGTTTATTAGCAATATCTTTAAGGGCTTGGAGGTCTACTTTCTTGTCGTCCTTCATTTTGTTAGTATGATATATTTATGAAAAAATAATAATCAAAAACGCCGGTCACAGACCACGGCACACTTGACAACAGGCAGAAATGCCGATTCGCGAGGAAATTTGTCAGTTGTCGCTTTGACAAATGTCATTTTAAAAATGACATTGACGTAAAATATTCTTAACTTAAAAAAATAGTTTGCTAATAGTTAAAGTTTAATGCCTTTATTTATTAAACAAAATGTATAAATGTATGAATTTTCTTAGACATTAATATTCTTGTGCTCAGATCAATAAATGAATTTTTATATGACAATATTATATTTTAATATACTCATAGATAATATTATATATAGGTGCACCTCTTCAGTTAACACCGATGAATCCGATAAAATATTGATCTGCCCGTCAATAAACAGCTGGGCTGCCTAAGGGTAGGTACACATTTGTATCATTTTGACGTATTACTATCAGGCGTTACCTACGCCTGATAGTAATAAGTCAAAATGGAAATCCTATAATATCATACTGTATCATAATAATATTCTAATAGGTATGGCTTTACCTATGAAATTGCCGTTCTGTAGTACTGGCCATTTCAAATCAAAATAATTTTTGTTTGGCTAAGGCTCGAGTTCACCAAAAGTAACTTCACCATTGAGTTCGTAACCGGTCGTTTAATTTTAAATATGACTTTAAACAAGGATTCATTTTTTCCTGTTCACCATCGCTTCTCTTTCTCTGATTAGTAAATCGAGAGAAAACTGGCCGTTTATGAATAAATGAGTGAGAAATGTAATACAACTAAATAAAAATGTAAGGCTACAACATAAAATGACATTTATGTTTCTCACATTATGATTTGGTTACGTAAAATTTAACGCCACAAAATGTGAAACTTGTTGTTTATTGTTTATTTCGTTTAAAGAGCAATTCATTTTAACTAGGACGTATATTTACGTAGACCTTATGTCAATATAGTATCGTGTAGACAATTAAAGTGAACCAAATTTTGTTATTTTCTTGTAATAAATATGGATGAGAAGAAAAAGCGAAAAACTAATTTTAGCAACAAAATACAAGAATATAATTGAGAATAAACGGACTGACGCCTCTACAAATTATCAGAAAGTAGTAGGTTGGATACGACTCGCTGAAGAATTTAACTCAAATTCTAATTTATCTTCAATTAATCCAAGAATATGAATTGCACTCGATTTGGATAAGCAAAACCGGGTCTTGAATGAAACTTCATCGTATACTTCACAGAAATTACGGCGACTTTGAAAAATCCGTGGTCTTCTCGTCATCGCTTCAAACTCGTCCAAATACTCAAGCATGTTGAGATTGTAATCTCCTTCCATTATAACATTAAAAGGCATCATTTTGTCTGTAATAAATAATATTTCTTTACTCTTTATTAAAACTATTAAATTTAAAGCTACAAAAGTTCTGTCAAATCGCTATAATCGACGGTTAAACAAGGGTCTCGGGCTTGGTTAAGATAATCGGCCGGTTAACTTCTATAACCAGTGTTTAGGACGTGGTGAACAGGATTTTTTACAAAAACGGCCCATTATTTATTTAAACGGTTGTTTAAATGTCGGTGAACACGAGCCTAAGAATTCTAATTTCAAATTAATTTTATTTTAAAAACATGGAAGTCTTTTTCCAAAAGGAGTCATTTGTTTATTGATTAGTGTTACAATTTCATCGCATTTCAATCTTTTTCGTCATCATGGATACGTTAAAAATTCGAGTAATTATGGAATATGAGTACCGTCGTGGCAGCAACGCGGCACAAGTGGCACGCAACATCAACGACGTTTACGGAGCTAACAATACAAACCAACGCACCACATGTTATTGGTTTGCTCGCTCCCGTTCTTTTTCGACCTGAAAAATGAACATCGCGGTCATCCGAAGACTTTGGTCAACAATGACGAATTAAAGGCGATTGTGGAAACTGATGATACACAATCTACGGCTGAATTAGCAGCAGCTTTCGACGTTAGCGTCAAAATAATATTGGTCCATTTGCGTCAAATTGGCAAGGTAAAAAAGCTTGACAAATGGGTGCCCCACGAACTCAATGATTGCCAGCGCGAAGTACGCGTCGAGACGTGCCTTGCACTGCTCAACAGACACACAAATGAAGGAATTTTGAACCGCATTGTTACCTGCGATGAAAAATGGATTCTGTTTGATAACCGCAAGCGCTCAGTAAGTTGGTTGTATCCTGGTTCAGCACCTAAACAATGCCCTAAACGAAAACTTACCCCTAGAAAAGTGATGGTCACTGTTTGGTGGTCTAGCGCCGGTGTGATTCATCACAGCTTCTTACCAAACGGGGTGAGCATTACTGCAGATGTGTACTGTGAAGAACTGAACACAATGATGGCGAAGCTGGCACATCTCCAACCAGCATTGGTCAATCGCGTCTCCGCTGCTCCTGCACGACAACGCGCGACCTCATACTGCACAGCAGACGGTCTCCAAGTTGCAAGAACTGGGGTTCGAGGCTCTCCGTCATCCGCTCTACTCACCAGACCTTGCGCCGACAGACTACTACTTTTTCCAGAATTTGGATAACTTCTTGGCGGGAAAAAAATTCAATACCCGAGAGGCAGTACAAAATGCATTTGAAGAATTTGTTGCCGTTCCCGTCCAGCTGAATTCTTGAAGAAGGGCATCAATAAACTGTCACTGCGTTGGCAAAGATGCATTGATTGCATGGGTGACTACTTCGATTAATACAAATAAAAAATACATTTAAAACAAAATTCGTTTAAATTTTTTCATACAAAACGGCAATTACATAGGTAAAGACCTAATATTATAATAATATTATGTATATGGACCAGCATCAAACCCACAAAATATTTTAATTAGCTGTAACTTGTAAAAAAAAGATATACGAAGTATACTCGAGATACGCGATTAGTGCGGATCAGGCCGTATCTGATACATCATACAGACCTACGGCGTGTCCAGACTAGCGATCATGAGATGTGACGCCGATGCCATGCGATGGAGATACGAATTACGATATACCGAAACCGACCGAAACCGAAATATAAGTACCTTATTATTAGGGTTCAGTGTCCAAAGGGTCAGTACCTTATTACTAAGTCTCCGCTATCCGTTTGTCTGTGTATCCGTCTGTCACCATGCTGTATCTCATAAATTGTGTGACGTTAGACAGTTTAAAATTTTCACAGATGATGTATTTCTATTGCCGCTATAGCAACAAGTATTCCAAAAAACAGAATAATATACCTAAATATTTAGGGGGCTCCCATACAACAAATGTGATTTTTTTGCTCGTTTTTATAGATAATGGTACGGAACCCTTCGTCATTCGTGTGCAAGTCGGACTCGCAGGGCCGGACAATATTTTCTCTGTGCTACGGCACTACAAAGTACAAATGCTGCTACAAATGTGGACCCGGCCTAAGGTACCATAATTGACTATACATATAACTATGAATATAGTATATAAAGGCGTCCAACATTAGCTTAGCGCAGACTGAGCAGGAATTGATACCTAGTGCAACAAAGTACAAACTAGTTCGCCATAAAAACTAAATGATGGAAGTTTTGGCGACAAAAACCGCTAACTGCCCGCGACATACTGCCCGCTTGGGTTTTACATAGGCGTCTCGTCAGCTGTAGGTATATACTTATAACAATATTTTTTATTAAACGCAGTAATAAAGCTGAACTATCAACGGTTTTCATTATATATTAAAGGTAGTAAATAAATTTTGATACTTGTAAGATGTATTATTAGGCGGGTATTGTTTTTCTTTGCCATTGTGTATATTTTGCACAGAGTACTATCTGGGAATCTAATTCATAAGCAGTAGAGTGTTCTCATAATTTTTTTGTATTAATATTATAATTACGGCATGCAGTGTCAGTACAATGTGATAGGCTAGAATCTAGATGACAGATTTTTTTATTGCATATATGAATAGTACGCTTAATTTACTTTCTTAATTTAAATATCAAAAGTCAATATTTTCAAAGGTACAGCGATTTGTATACAAAATTTCGCTCGTGAAAACGCTCCATACTAAAGTCGTACCTAGCTGTGACGTCACGCCTAGGTAAGTGTATAAAGTATAAGGCCGCAGGAACATAATTATTTGTAAATATCTCCGATATTTGTGCGTTTAAGTTCATACATACCATAATGCACAATTAATGTTTTTGTATATGATGTAAGTAAATTAATGATGTAGGTTTAATTTACTTATTTAGCAAAAAAAAAAAAACTTTATTGTACTTTTTAGACGTAGTATATTATGTAGTATTTTTTTTTTACATTTACCAAGTAGTAATGCCTGAATATTTCTGAGTACCTATATTAATGAAACTAAATATTTTAGATGTAGTCATCTCCCCTATTGTCAACGACAGTGTCAGCTTATGATACCAAAGATATATGATTGGTCTCGCTCGCTCAGCGAGACCAATGATTAGTCTGTATGTATGATACGAACAAAATAAGACCTTTTTTTTGTATTAAAATGATGACACGCAGTCATAATACAAAAGACATCATATTAATTGTATACGGACAAATTCAGGCATAACAACCGTGGGTCAACCTGCTTATGAATTAGATTCCCTGATAGTACAGACATAGGCCATTTATACTCGCTATCATTACTAATTGCTATGAAGCAATGACAGTACTTAAGATTCTACTATCCATTAAAATAGAAAACGATTAGGGGAGATTAAGAGTGACTTAACCGACGATTCTGAGAAAATCTAACAGTAAGTAGTAATACATAGCACCTAAAATAAGATAAAGGAAAAAATATAACGATAGAAAATAATACAAGAATGTAGAAAATAGTGAAAAATAACGCGATCAAACATGTTATGATATTGAATTGATACGCAATAACATCGAAATTCCCCATCGCACGTCCGCAAACTTCAGCAAAACGCTCTCCTGCCCTTATTACCAAAGCATTAGGTTGAAATTGTCCTGTGGGGGTGTACCATAGAGTTTGCGCGGGAAAATTAGGGTCGTCGTATTTGAGAATCGCTGACGTGGCAGTTCACCTGATACTTGGAGTTTGATGCGGACGGACTTGGTCATTTACCGACAGAAAAAACAATTTTACGGCTGTAATCAGTATGATTTTTCGATTTATTATTTTATTACTTAGATATTTGTAATTTGTGTAACATAACTTTTAAGGTTGATCTTCTCTGATTAATGATCATCATCAATCAGTAGAAAAGTCTTATGCAAAATTGGACTTATTATTTAGTAGCATTTATATGTAGCAACGATGCCTAAAAGTTAAAAAGGCAATTAAAGAGGTCTATATTTACCTATTACCTATTTTATAGACCTAATATATTAAATGTTTCCTTCATATTTTTCTAATTCAATTTAAAACAAAAAATCAGTTTTTATGCCAATCACAGAAAATGCATCCCGGCCATATCTACAAGCTGTTAGCCATTGTCCAGACCCTTTGCTAAGTCATAAAAGCCGGCAAACGTAGGGCAGATCGCAAAAACAGCGGCAAAATAAATATAAAAACAATAAAACTTGTCTATGGCTAGGGAAATGGCGGGCAGCTAGGGTGACTACGTTTGACGTTTATCGCTGAACTTCGGCCTTATCTTACATAATAGTGTTACGTATGGCCACTCAGGGGTTATTTAGTGCGTGAAATAAATAAGATAGCATTACGTATTTATTTTTCATCCATATAAAATACCATTATATATTTAGTATCCTTATAGGCTATATTATTTGTTCAACGATCTAGAATTTTGAACCAACGACCTATATATATTATAGAATATGAGCCATGTCGAGGCAAAAAGTGTCGACACTTAAACTGCCCCACTTTCGGGGTTGTTTGGGGCGGTTGAGGTTTGACGTTTTTCATCTTGACTTGACTTTCATCCTTTGTCCAGTCCGTTTTTAATTGAAAAAATTACGACAAAATCTGAAATAAACATGGTGGAACTTTTTATTGTGTGAAGAGATTTTCTGTCAAAAGTACCTACGTCATAGTCCATCCTTAGTGTTGAAGTAATTTGAAACCATGACAGCATGATCATTGAAATGTATGATGATTTTGATTGTTTTACTTCCATCTTGATATAAAGTATCCCGCCTCCAACATGGTGACCGCTGCCCGCGGCTGTCGGGTAGAGAGGGTGTTTTGGAATTCAATCGCGCGCTGTCCCACGGCGATCCATTCCGAATTGAATATTAGTCCTATTGTACAGCTGCTGTGGATACGTCGCGCGTCGTACGCCGTCATGGTCAAAATCACACTATTATGCTACCTATAGCTTGAACAGAAAAAACACCTCGCTATGTCGAGGAAAATTCACGAAACCTCATTGAAAAACTTCGTTTGCTTTTATCGTTAGTTGTATTAGTTTTTCACTGATATACTGTTGGTTGTCACATACCCTTGTAGCCCGATAAATTCTGCGTATTCTAGTGCCATCATTTTTCAAATAGGACATTAATATATAGGAAACTAGACGCGGTGTGATTTGACCCTTAGTCATTAATTCACCTTAGAGTGTTTGTTGTTGTTTTGTTGTTACATTATCCGGAATCCTTCCGATCGGGGAAAAAAAACAGCGATGAAAATACAACTCTGCGATGTTTTTTTGAACTAGTTTAGGTCGTCATTTTCTATGGTGTCTTTATTTTATTGATCTTTAGGTTGCAGTCCAGGATTTCTTTTCCCCCTGTAGTATTAAAGCATTTTGTTTCATATTTCAAACGGACATTTTATATTTTATTCGTATAGATAGAAAATCATATATTAATTTGATATGTCTGCCATGTCCACATTATTGTATTGCGACGCGTCGCGTCGGTCAAACACAACGGAATTGCAAAAGGCATGAGTTTGGAAACTGCCGCACCGCATACAGGCGACTACCGCTCACAGCTGCGAGCCGCATCGCCCGCATCGCCCGCATCACATCATCAAAGTTATTTCATATCGAACTTGTTAAGTGTGTTAAGATTTTACAGTGGCTTGGCCTGGTCTTAGGCGTAAGGTGCCGCCGGAGAACTAAAGGCTTGCTGGCCAAGCCGATAAAATTGAGTTTACATTATTCCTGTGGCGGACCAATTAGCGCCACAATCCTGAATCGCGCTATCGAAGTTTTCTAAGATCGGCACTATATATACGACATCTGAAATTCATACAAGTGGGCTTCGGCCTGACCGAGCATAGCACCTCGCTCGGTCGGAGATCTCCCTTTAGGGCTTCCCATCTTCCCACATTCCTATTTAATCTTATGATAGCTTTGAATTCTGATGTAAGTATAGAAATATTCAACAAATTAGTTAGAGCGAGCGCTCACTTGAGACACCACAGTCTCATAGATAAAACTGTCTAGGAGCGACACAACTGTCTTTAAACTGTGGGAATGTTAAATCGTAAGACAGGCTTGTCAATATGAGACAAAACTGACATAAGACTGTTGTCTTCCAAGTGAGCGCTCTCCTTAAGTGCCTGGTACCTACAATATTATAATTTGTATCAATATATATCAAACAGCTTAGGTTTATAGTTTCTTTGGGATGATCTTTACTAAGTACAGCAACAGAAAGTAATCACAAGTTTTTTGGTACAAAAGGTGTAAGTTATTGACTGTTGTATATATTCCATAAAAATGTAGTCCTCATATTTTCGTGTTACGTGAATGGCAATAGTGTTACGTGAGACATGTCAAGTTTTCGAATGAAGCCCTCTGTTTAAACACTATCTACTATTTCAAAGCCAATTTTCCAAACAACGAACTCTTTGTGGTTATTAATAACGCACAACAAATAACATCCTATCTAACGCGATAACGAGGTATTAATTCGTGTTGCAATATTGCGTACAGGGGTGTTGCCGCGTGTCGGGCACGTGTCTTGGCTGTGCACTCCCGCGCGACCGCCGATGTGCCACGCGCTTGGCTGTGCACTCCCGCGCGATCGCCGCGTGCGCTTCTCATAAAGGGTTACTTACATGTTTGCAAACAATGATTACTGTGTTGCTTCGGGAAAATTAAACATTTAAATGAGGGTTTGGTTAATCTAGTTTAGAATAACCCCTGTTGCTATTTAATCTAATCAGAAGATTACCTACACGAGAACAATACTATGATGTTATAATGGTCTGCTATAGAAGAATTTAAAATGTATAGTATTTTAAATCTTTCTATAGCAGACCTTCTTACGCAAAATACGGCGAATCCAAAAGGAAGGGTAATGATTTTGGATTCGTGATAATAGCCCGGATAACATAGGCTATATAATTTTCGTAGTCGGGTTATTGTTTTTATAAAAATATAGTTATTAAACCATTGTCCTACACTATAATATGTGTTTATTAAATAATAAAAATCTTAAATGTATAAATGTATGTATGTATAGTATAAAAGTAGTCTGGTACCTGTAACACGAGTTATTGACGTGGTGTGAAGCGTCCATAAGTATTAATATATTATATTATAAATTTAAAATATTATATAAGCCAAAAGAAGAGTAATGATTTTGGCTGCCTATGTATGTATGTTTTCTAAACTTTGTTGTCTAAACTTCTGATCCGATTTAAAAAAAAAGAGATTCGTAATAGTAGCCCGGATAACATAGGCTATATAATTTACGTAGTCGGGTTATTGTTTTTGATAAAAATTGTAGTTGTATTAATAACTCTTTGTTATTACTTAATAAAACTACAATTGAACATAATATTTGTATGGCATCGGCCATTTTTGCCTATAGGCCAAATTTCCCATGGGTTAAAATGACCGGTAAGATTACCCCATCTGGATTTTAGGACACGTTGCAGCCGTCAACTTCTTCGCATAAAGGCTCATGTTGGATTGCTAACATTACCAACTGTTTTGTAACATAATTAATACCGAGTAGACAGGGGGGTTCGCGAATAACTTTAACTCTTAGTTAGACGTGATTTATTAGTTAACTTAAACTGTCGTTACAAGAACACCTACCAACTGCCTACTCGCGGGTTGGCGCTTATAGGGATTTAACTGTTATTCATAAAATTACAATTAATTACTATTTTATGATAGGGATAAGTAGTCGGTACTGTCGATACCAACGTCTTTCCTTATGATATTGATGCAATAATATTACATTGTACAATGTTTTTTTTTTAATTACATACAGGGTGTTTGGTTATCCGAATGAAATATTTAACCCGACATTAGGCCACAGTATTACTTATGTAATGGCAGTTCGACGTTCGTATAACTAAACATTTTTGTAGTTTACAGAAAAATAACATGATTAATATTTCCTGATAACTCGCACTTGGCATGGACACCATCACACTGCTGTACAGCGCACCGGCTTCAAGGTCACGCGCTTGACGAGTAGTATTCTTTTCATAACGCGCGGTTATGAAAAGAATTTAACTATTTTATAGGATAACCTGGTGAAAATGTAAGGTCATATGTTATATATATTTTTGAAACGAGAATAGATCGCTGATTACGCTCCTTGAGCATCTATTTTTGTTAACCAAACATTCCGTATAAGACTAGCTGTCCCGACACACGTTGTTCTGTCTTAACTATGAACTGGAAATTACCTACACCAACAACTACAACCTACACCTACAGGTTACACCTACCTACACCCACAACCTACACCCACATGTACACCTGCACCTACACCCACAACCTACACCCACATGTACACCTGCACCTACACCCACAACCTACACCCACATGTACACCTGCACCTACATCTACACCTAACAACCTACTGAGCCGGCCGATTTTTCTGAAAGCAATCAAAGAGGTAAACTGAGAGTATTAAATACCAGATAAATATTTGACAGTCAAATGACGTGAAGTCATGTATATGTCTTTATATAAAAGTACTTAATCGACGATACGCCACAAGACTGGTTAGAATGAATAAAATATATTAATTTCATCCCCTTACAAAATCACTTATTAAAATAGGTACATCGTGGGTTACGTAATGGCCTAAATAAAAACAAGGAAAATCAAGTTTTACGAGTATAATATTATTTTGTTAGCTTTGAATACAGACATACATATTTTAGAAAATTGTGTAATTTCTATGAAAAAAAATAGCAGTGTGTATGACTGTTCTTTTTGTTAAAGGATGCGTGAATCTTGTAACTACTAACTAGTCGTTATAGTTGCGTGTAAGGGTCAGTTTAGATCGAAACGTAACGCGGCGCTGAATTTTTAAAATAGTTAGTCAAAATTAAACTTTATTCAGTACACAACAGGATCCACGTTTCATTACTAGAAGACTACGTAGCCGCGCTACGCAGAGCGGTGCAGATTAACATACAAAACTCTTGCAATGAGGGTTTTTGATATTTTTTCTGGCGTTAGGGGGCAGACCCAACCAACAACAACAAAAAGCATCATCTGGTGGCGTAATTGGTATAAAAAACGACCAATAAGAATTTTCTATTCCTTTTCTGTCACCAGGCGGCGCTTGGTAGCTCGCTCGGTCCTTGTGTGTCAAAAAGCTGTCAGATGTCATGAATTCAAAACCCCTGATACGTGTATCTTCCTGTGTAGTGAATAAAGTTCAATTTTGAATCGCTATCTTAAAAATGTAGCGCCGCGTATCTCCCGTTTCGGTGTGAACTGACCCGTTGTATCGTACTTTAAACTTCTGATGGGCTTGAACGTGGACAAAATACCAACAACAATTATTAACGATTTATCACAATATTCAGTTTTCTATACGTTTTGGTATTGGGAAGTCCATTCAAAGGATTGTTGTGTCTGAAGTGTTATTGACGATGTTTTAAATGCTGCGCTATTTCACGAGTGAATAATAGAAATCTATTCTTAAAGCATTGTAGCTATCTGGCATTACCGTGGCCAGCGCAATATGTTCAGTAGATTAAGCTATATTGTTAATCAACTTGTAACCGTAACATTTTACATAATATTATACAGAAACAAGGCACTCGTGAGCTCTCTGGTGTTGCGGGTGTCCATGCGCGACGGAAATCGTTTTCCATCAGGCGATCCATTGGCTCGTTAGCCCCTATTTCTTATCTAAAAAAATACAATGTTAAATCCTTGATTTTTTATACTAAAATTGTGTTTGGTTAGTTTAATAGACCTATAAATTATAGACAAGGCATGTCGAGGCTAAAAGTATGGGGCAGACGAGGTTGGACATTTGACATCTTGTCATTTGCTTTCCGCAGAATAATCAGTCCGCAATTGACAAAATCTTCTGAAATCAAGATGGCGTAACTTTCTCACGTATGAAGATTTTTTCTGTCAAATGTACGTCATAGGCATAGCCCATCCTAAGTTTTGATATTATTGGACCAATTTGCACAACAAATTTTGTCTTTTACATATACAGAGCATTAAATCCCTTACATTTTTGTGTGCGCCCACAATGTTTAATCTGGAGGTTATAGGTCGTAAAGTCAGAGGCGGGTTCATGTGGGGGGTGCGGGGGGCACCGATACAGGGGCGGGTTCCGGCGGTCGCGGGGGGGAATATACAGGTGCGGAATTAGCTTCGGGTTACGATATAGCCGATACTACTGCTGTTATTATTACTCCTGGACGAAGATATCAGCGTACTGGAAATGGCCAGAATAGCAAAGCCTATAATATGTTTAAAACAATAACATGTTAATAATCTGTCGAATGCATAATGCCATTGGGAGTTTCACCCCCTTTTAAAAGTCGTGCAAACAAATCAAAAAACCATTACATTGTACATTGTTTAATTCACATTTCCGATCCATATTCCGTAAGTGTTATTATTAACCTATGAAAACTTTTTGAATTTGAATTGATGGATGGTGGGTGGATGGATGTTTGTTACCCTTTCACGCAATAATTACCGAACGGATTTTGATGAAATTTGGTATGGTAGTAGATTAAGCTCTGGATTAACACATAGGCTACTTTTTATCCCGAAAAAGTACAGTGTACCCGTGGAATATATATGTATTTACGCGCGCGGAGACGCGGGCAAAAGATAGTATTTAATATTAGGTCTTTACCTATAAAATTGCTGTTTTGTATGAAAAATTTAAACGAATTTTTTTCATGTATTTTGTATTTGTATTAATCGAAGTAATCACCCATGCGCGGTTCAAAATTCCTTCATTTGTGTGTCTGTTGAGCAGAGCAAGGCACGTCTCGACGCGTACTTCGCGCTGGCAATCATTGAGTTCGTGGGGCACCCATTTGTCAAGCTTTTTTACTTTGCCAATTTGACGCAAATGGACCAATATTATTTTGACGCTAACGTCGAAAGCTGCTGCTAATTCAGCCGTAGATGAAGTGTACCATCAGCTTCCACAATCGACTTTAATTCGTCATTGTCGACCAAAGTCTTCGGACGACCGCGAGGTTCATTTTTCAGGTCGAAATTTCCAGAACGAAAGCGAGCAAACCAATAACAGGTGGTGCGTTGGTTTGTAGTGTTAGCTCCGTAAACGTCGTTGATGTTGCGTGCCGCTTGTGCCGCGTTGCTGCCACTACGGTACTCATATTCCATATTTACTCGAATTTTTAACGTATCCATGATGACGAAAAAGATTGAATTGCGATGAAAATGTAACACTAATCAATAAACAAATGACTACTTTTGGAAAAAGAATTCCATGTTTTAAAAAAAATAATAATTTGAAATTCTTAGCCAAACAAAAATTATTTTGATTTGAAATGACCAGTACTGCAGAACGGCAATTTCATAGGTAAATACCTATTATTAGGTCCTTACATTGGCGAAATTTTCGTTTTGTCGTACTAGCCAATTTGATCTCAAATATATCTTCTTTAGTTAGGAATTCCAATTTCAAATTTATATCGCTATTTACTCATGCATTTGATATGCATGCATAAAACCGTAAATCATTTGTTTTCATTTCTCATACTCGGAAAGTAGTGTCGTTTTGATCTGATTATTGGGTGGAAGATGCTGCTTTCCTTTCATAGGGAGGGAAAAACTCATACAAATTCATTCCGGCCCGAGGGCCGGAAAAACTTCAAAACTTCAAAAATAGAACTGTTGTCAGCTGTGAAGAGTTTTATGTAAAAAAAAACTATTATAAAATGACATGACTTTCTAAACAGCCAGTGTGAATTTAGCGCAAACTTCTTTGAGCGGAATAAGCCGCGAGTGCCGCGACAATTACACGGCGAGCGGCAAGTTCCATATTTAAAATTTAAAAAGTCAACACAAATTGGCATCGGATATTCGGATCAATTGATCATCGGATTCCATATGCAATTGCATAATTTACATGCATTTACTAAAATCTGTTATGTATGTATCTGTGACGGACTTTTGTGCTAAGATTTGAATTGAATATTAAAAATGAGTTCAAGCGAATTATTGACACCAGATTCCATTACAGTCGAGGCAAATTGTGTCATAGAAAATCTTTTGCCAAAAATATCAAAAGAAAGATATATAAACACATACAATGATTTTATGAAGTGGCGAGAAGACAAGAATATAAAATCGTTTTCCGAAAGTGTATTTTTTACATATTTTAATGGACTGTGTAGCAAATTACAGCCTTCAACGGTATGGAGCCGATATTCAATGCTCAAGAGTACACTTAATGTAAAACACAATGTAGATTTGAAAAAAAATCATAATTTAACAGCATTTTTGAAAAGACAGTCGCAGGGGTTCAAGAGTAAGAAATCTAAAGTTTTCACATCTCATGAGGTGGATTTTTTTTAAATGATGCTCCTGACGAAGATATATTTGGCAGTGAAGGTAAGTTTACCTAAGTGCTTATGGATTTATTCTAAATATGAACGTATTTATTACACAAATACTAAAATAATTACATGTTTTTCACAGGTCGTATTGATACTTGGTATAAGCGGCGCTTGCAGAAGCAGTGAACTCACAAATTTGACAATTAACGACATTGAAAGTCAAGGCGATTTATTATTAGTAAAACTGACTAAAACAAAAACTGAAGAAGAAGATATTGAGCGCTCGTTTATAGTAAAAGAAGAGTTTATACAAATAGTAAAGAAATATCAAAAAATGAGACTTAGTGATGTAAAAACGGACTGCTTTTTTCTCAACTATCAGAACGGAAATTGCTATAAACAAGTGATCGGTAAGAATAAAATCTCAGGTATGCCGAAGCAGATAGCAACATATTTGAATTTACTAAAATGTGAGCAGTATACCGGACACTGTTTTAGACGAAATTCAGCGACACTTTATTATATATTATACTATATTCCAAACAAAAATGTAACTTTTAATTTCACGAATTGTCCTAATTTGACTATTAATGTTAAATAGGCACTACTAATATATTATTATCAATAAATAGTTTAGATAAACAACTAGTTTTATTTTCCACATATTCTAAATGAAAAGTAGAGTGTATGCCACGGGTAAAAGAATGAATTCCTACTCGGACTATAGCCGCCCTCGCTGCGCTCGTGCGTCTAACTACCTCGGGAATTGATTCTTTTCAACCCTAGGCTAACAATCTACTATTTTTCCTCTTTTGGTTTTTTCTTTGCACAGAATTTATTATTTTTTGTACAGAACGCGTAATCCAAAAATGTTTTATATTCGTATATTCAAAAACAATACGTCCTATTACAATCCACTGGTTAGAATGTGTCTTACCTATAACGAGTTAGCAATTTCAAATTCGGACATAGACCCAATATATTAAAGCCAAGTATTCACCACCTCCGTGTCCGATAATAAAAAAAAAAATCTGGGTACTTGTATCCCGATTTACATTACAAGTCAATTTAATTTTATTTATTATATCATTTTTTTTACTAGATAGTTGCAATAAGCCGTAGATATGCCCTTTTACTGTTAATTTAAGTAGCTATCTTTTTATTACTTTATTTTTATTTATATCAACAACCGAAAACTAGTTAAGTTAGGTATACTTTTTTGGGTTGCTGTCTAGTTTAGTCATTAAGCTTAAGTTAAACTTATCATGCAAAGATTGTAACATGTTTGTGTACTAAATATAAATAAATAAATACATTTTCGAGTACGAGTTCCACCGTGGCACCAGTGCTGCAGAAACGGCTCGAAGGATTAATGATGTGTATGGCGGCGGTGTAGCAAAAGAAAACACAGTGCGTTTTTGGTTTCAACGTTTTTGTTCTGGAAATTTCGACCTGCAGAACAAGCCCCCTGGACGGCTGAATACCAAAGTGCATAATGAGGAATTGAAGGCTATTATGGAAGCGGATCCATCGCAAACTACGTCCGAGTTAGCTGCAGGCAGCGGTGTTAGTGATAAAACTGTTATAATCCACTTGAAGCAAATTGGGAAGGTGAAAAAGCTTGAAAGGTACAGGTAGGGTACCTCATGAATTGAGTGCAGCAAACCGACAAATGCGCGTCGACTGCTGCGTTACATTACTCAACCGGCACAACAGTTAAGGGATTTAAAATTGAATCATTACCTATGATGAAAAGTGGATACTGTACGATAGTCAGAAACGCTCATCGCAATGGCTGAACACTGGTGAAACAGCCAAAGCCTACCCTATGCGAAAATTGACTCAAAGTTACTTGTGAGCGTTTGGTGGACTAGTGCCGGTGTCGTTCACTACAGCTTTCTTAAATCTGGCCAGACGATTATTGCCAGCAACTGCAAATCATGGTGGCAAAAGCTAGCCGCTAAACAACCGAGGTTGGTAATTCGCTCTAGACCGCTGCTGCTTTAGGACAACGCTGCACAACAGACGGCTACCAAATTAGAGGAGCTTCAATCAGAATGTCTAAGACATCCACCGTACTCTCCGGACCTTGTTCCAACAGATTACCATTTTTTCGAAATTTGGATAACTTCTTGCAAGGGAGAAAATTCAACTCCGATGGGGCAGTCCAAAACGCCTTCAAAGATTTTATTGATACCTGCCCGAATGGTTTTTTTTAGTAAAGGAATCAATGAAATACCTATGAGATGGCAAAAGTGTATAGATAGCAATGGTATATACTTTGATTAAATAAATATATTATGTTTTAAAAAAATCGTCTTTATGACCGAGGAACTTCCTTTAAAAAACGCCAATTTCATATGTAATGATCTAATACTATGAATATTCGTTGAAATGCGTTGAAATATCACAGTATTTGCCTCACCTCCTGCGAGCGACCTGTGCCGCTGTAATCCAGACGCAGTGACGATCACGTGGAACCCAATGTTATCTTTGGTCACCGTAGTACTGTTCCATAGTAAAAAAGTATTTTATTCAAGCAATAACATAAACGGTTCACATTGCAATATTACAAAAAATGTTATAGTAAAATAATATATCATGTCCTTTACAAAGTCGTATTATTAGCTTTTAACCCTTATTACGAAGTTGTCCGCTGTGACAAACAAGTTCTTTAAAAAAATCTGCGACCTTATTAATTTAATTTTTAATATATTTTTTTTTTAATATTCATATTTTTGATTAATTTTAATATTATATGTCAAGTATATTTATTATTTTAAATATTAAATTGAATATAATTTTGCTTGTATTCTTACTGTTTCTAGTAGCAAATAGTAACTAGTAATTGTTTATGGATCTCTCTGCTAACAGTCAATCTTTACGTGCTACGTACCGTCCGTAACCATTGCTACGTAACATACTACGGGACGCTACGAGCTTAGCTACCAGATACGCTACGAGCTACGCTACGATCTCCGCTGGGCTATGAGCTACGCTACGATCTCCGCTAGGCTATGAGCTACGCTACGATCTCCGCTGGGCTATGAGCTACGCTACGATCTCCGCTAGGCTATGAGCTACGCTACGATCTCCGCTGGGCTATGAGCTACGCTACGATCTCCGCTGGGCTATGAGCTACGCTACGATCTCCGCTAGGCTATGAGCTACGCTACGATCTCCGCTGGGCTATGAGCTACGCTACGATCTCCGCTGGGCTATGAGCTACGCTACGATCTCCGCTGGGCTATGAGCTACGCTACGATCTCCGCTGGGCTATGAGCTACGCTACGATCTCCGCTGGGCTATGAGCTACGCTACGATCTCCGCTGGGCTATGAGCTACGCTACGATCTCCGCTAGGCTATGAGCTACGCTACGATCTCCGCTAGGCTATGAGCTACGCTACGATCTCCGCTGGGCTATGAGCTACGCTACGATCTCCGCTAGGCTATGAGCTACGCTACGATCTCCGCTGGGCTATGAGCTACGCTACGATCTCCGCTAGGCTATGAGCTACGCTACGATCTCCGCTAGGCTATGAGCCGTTTTGTACGGAACCATTCGTGCGCGAGTCCGACGCACACTTGGCTGGATTTTTCAAATCTAGGAATGACTGCCAAATCTATTTAAATATGATGAGAAGATATCATATCAAAGTTTTAGTTTATGTTTTAAGTCGAGAGCGACTTTAGCTAGCGATTGTAGTATGTGGTATGTATGTGTTTGTCACAGTGAACCTCATTTAAAAAATTATACGTCAAGTGTTTCATTTTATATACCTGCAGGTCTAATGCCCGGTTTCCGAAGTTTTCTGTCGGTAGTTTATCTGTTCAATTTTGATTTGTTAACGCGTTTGCGTCGTCCAATCAAAAGCGCAATTGAATAGAAAAACTACCAATAAGAAACCTCAGAAACTATGATTTACGTTCAATTCACTTAATGCAACTAGACTGTGTGTAATTAAATCTGCTGGGCTCATTCTCTCACAATTCTTGTCGAAATGTCTGATATTCCTAGTCGAATCATGATTAACGGTTATGAATGTCAATTGAGATTATGTCACGAAACGTAAAGGAGGTATTGTCTGTTTTGAAGTGAAACTGCCTTAGTGGCGTTGAGAGTGAAATTTCAAGTTCTCACCACGTCACGCGTTAAGACACGATTTTGGGTATAATGTCATCCATATAACGCCATCTGTCGGAAGCTACTTATACTTTTTACATAATAACTTAACTTTCGAAAGTACGGCTCTACACACAGATGACGCTAGGTGTGCCAAATGTAAATTTGTATTAGTATTTTTGGATATTAAATAATGACTGAAGTTTCACTTCTTGTTTTGTGCAGTCTGTACACGACACACGTCATGTTTTATTTACAGTCTGTACACATTTAGACTAAATTCATTTCGTTCTTGCTATAATCTTTCGAACTATGATCTAATTGTCCATTCCACATCGCCTGTGGTCAATGTTACATCGGTCGTAAGTTACTCCTGATATATTCGTGGCGTAGTTTTACGACCGTCGTAAACGCTTATTGGTCCACATTTGAATATACGACCGCGAGCCTGACTCAAAACATATTTGTGTGCAGCTAATATTGTATTGGTTATATTGAATACTGGATGTTGCCCGCGACTCCGTACGCGAAAAACCAAATCTCGCGTGTAACGTAGTTACATTTCCTCTCCGTAAAATCAATTATTTCGGCATTACTCGCGTCATCTATGATTTGTATACTTAATTATTTTAGTCATTCAGAGGCTTTAGCGCCATCTATCGGCGCACGTCCTTACTAAAACGGCGTTAGCCTTGCTTTAATATATGGTTCGTAGATCGATTAAATCTTAAAAAATAATAATTTAATTTTGAATAATGTTTAAAGTACAGTAGATTTGTATTATTATATAACATAATATATTGATTATTATTATAATATCTTTTTATTTTGATTTGTGGATTTTTTCTCTTTACGCTTTAGTTTTTTAGTTGTCAAATGTTAAGAAAAAAAGACGAAGGAGGGTATTTAAGGCACTTCTTCGAATGACATTTCCCTTTTTAAAATAAAATTTCTATAGACTCAAGATGTAGTCGTTATATTTCTTAATGCCGTTTTTACGGTGAGTTTTTTTATATCTGTGTTGTGAAGTTTTATTTGGTAAATCACGCTTGTAATAAAACACAATATTATTTTTTTCATGTAAATTATCACCTTGTAAAATTTGTTGTCAAAATTTGATTGACCAAACCACGTGCTCATTTCTTCCGTTCTTGCATTATTATAATATTAGGATGTTTGTATCCATACTTTAATTGTTCTTTATAATATCATCTTTTATTTTGCTTACCCTTTTTTATTTTTGTGATGATCACACAGCCCGTGATTTTGATCGTTTGGGGTTAAGATCACGCCGACTATGGGACTCCTACTCGACATTTTTTTTGTATGGATTTTCCAGGGACCTACACTCCGGGTTCAAGGCACCGTTTTCATGGACTTATGGCTGGTTTTTACACATCCGGATTTCTGAGTGCAGCTACTTATTACGGACTGAACTGACTGGTTTTGGAACCAGTCTGCACCGCCCCTTGGACGATCTACGTCGCGGTGAACTTACCGGCCTGATCGATACCGGAAGTTGGAGCCCAACTCGCTCGCGCCACGTGCTGACTACACTCCTGGACCCAGCTAAGTGCCCGCGTGGTTAAAGCCCCTCCGATTCACACAGGCACCAAGAGTTGCTCGCTACAGTTTTCAAACGACACTAAAATAAATATAACATTTAAATTAAAGTGTGTATGTTTAATGCTTAATGTAACAAGACTAGTGATATAATATTTATAATAAATTTAACAAATAAACATGGTTTTGTAATCTACGAAATCAATACCAAACATTGGTATATATTATACCACCAAAAACAATAATCCTGAAATAAATCCTGAGCTATCGATATAATATTCATAGTTACAACCACCGATGTTGCCATATTTAAATTCGTTCACCTTAATGTTGCACACGCGCGCACTTACCCGCTCACTGGTGCCGCCGACTCCGCCTTAAGCGCTTATGGTAAGGGCGACTCTCGGTTGAGCGGCGGGAAGCGCGCGCGGCAAGTGTTCCGGAACAAACGATTCGTAATGTTTTTATTTAGAATCGCTTCAGGTGCTTGTATTTTTATAACATCTCCAAATCAAAGGTACGGCAATATGGCCGCTTGTAATAACATCGTATGAGCTTATAAAGGTTTTACTTATCATAATACAGCGAATGGGGATTTATTTATTTTGTTTTCTTTTGCAAAGGACATATGAATCTATTACTATTTACTTTTGTCTGTTTGTTATACAATCACTGAGCCATTTTGCAGTATGTATTTATTTCGCGAAATAAGAACATACAATATGATATAGAGAATTATACATTATAAGTTAATAGAATAGAAGTAAAGTGTCTGCTATGCTTGTGTGAATTTGAAATATTTTCTCCTGCCTGCGTGTTATACAGACATTTGTAAGAAAATACATTTATCGTATCGTACGTACATTTTCTGGAATGACCGCGTTTGTTTTTGGCACGGAATTTTTATTCTTTTACGTTTCAGATCTAAAACACGGCTTAAACACTTTTGGCCCTGGCATCATGCATTTATAAATAGTAGGGCCACATAAATGTAATCATAATACAAAAGAGGTGGAACAGTTTTAAGTACTCAACCGCCGTCTGTATCTTACATGTGTCAATCCGGGCTATTACTATACTTACTCTGGCCATAAATACTGTTACAATTAAAAATAAACAAAATATTACATTTGAATTTGGAATCTGTCATCTTTATATGATTGGTCATTGTGTTTTCTCATTTTGGCGCCAATAGATTGTACAATATTTTGCGATATTAAAATGAAGTGGGGTTATAAAGAGAACCGAATCGCTGTGATTGCATTACACAGAAAAACATCTGGCCGTCCACGTAGTGTTCGTACGAAAAAGGTGGGCAAAGCAGTAAGGGAAAGAATTCGAAGAAATCCTGTCCGAAAGCAAATTATTTTATCTCGGGAGATGAAGATAGCACCTAGAACCATTTCGCGTATTTTAAAAGATGACTTAGGACTGGCAGCCTATAAGAGACGTACTGGTCATACCTTAATTGATAATTTAAAAAAGAATAGGGTGGCAAAATCGAAACAATTACTGAAGCGGTACGCAAAGGGAGGTCACAGAAAAATTTTGTTTACAGATGAGATTTTTTTTACAATTGAGCAACATTTTAACAAACGAAATGACCGTATTTATGCTGAAAGCTCTAAGGAAGCTTCCCAATTAGTCGACAGAGTGCAACGTGGGCACTATCCGACTTCAGTGATGGTTTGGCGGGGTATTAGCTATGAAGGAGTAACTGAGCCGTATTTTTGTGAAAAAGGTATCACATCGGCACAAGTGTATCAAGATACCATTCTTGAGAAGGTAGTGAAGCCCCTTAAGAACACCATGTTCAATAACCAAGAATAATTCTTCCAGCAAGACTCTGCGCCGGGTCATAAAGCTCGGTCTATGCAGTCTTGGTTGGAAACGAACGTTTCGGACTTCATCAGAGCTGAAGACTGGCCGTCGTCTAGTCCCGATCTTAATCCGCTGGATTATGATTTATGGTCAGTTTTAGAGAGTACGGCTTGCTCTAAACGCCATGATAATTTGGAGTCCCTAAAACAATCCGTACAATTGGCAGTGAAAAATTTTCCCATGGAAAGAGTGCGTGCTTCTATTGATAACTGGCCTCAACGGAATTAAAGGACTGTATTGCAGCCAATGGAGACCACTTCGAATAAGCTTTTTATATTTTAAATTGTTTTATATTTATGTATAAGTATATGTAATACAACATACAACACTGTAAAAGTAATAAATGTTATATGCAATAGAATTTTTTTTTTCTTTGTTTCAGTATTTATGGCAAGACTAGGCTAGACTACTATTACCTATATACTGGCACACATGTTACATTAAACGAGTACAGCAATTTTTAATAAATTTTGCATTAATAATATTATCGAGACTCGTGCGTATCCTCCTGCTATTATAATAGAGAAAGTTTGTGAGGATGGATGGATGGATGTTTGTTACACTTTCACGCAAAAACTACTAAACGGATTTTGATGAAATTTGGTATGGAAGTAGTTTAGGTTCTGGATTAAAATATAGGCTACATTTTATCCCGTAAAAGTACAGTGTCCCCGTGGGATACTGTGTGTACGCGGGCGGAGCCGCGGGCAAAAGCTAGTACAACATAAATAGGTAATGCAACGTGATTGTGCACAATGCTCAGCTCCCGCTGTCCCGTAGTGGGCGCGGGTGGAGGTGAGTTTTTCCTGTAATTAGGCGCCGCGTGCGCGTGACTCTCGGCGCTCGCGTAAATCATCCCCTTATTAAAATAACGGAATCGAACCTTGAGACTAGTGCGAGCGCATACTATAGACGAAATCAAGAAAATGCAAATGAAATATTCGTTCTTCGAGCCGGACGAGATAAAGAAAATGCAGAGATTTTGGGTCCTTTGAGCCGGACGTTTTTACTTTGAGATATTTGTCTCATAAAAGAGACAATAATTATTATATTAATGCCCGTCCTTATTGTGATATAACAATTATTACAATAAGTGGGGCATTGAGCGTATAACCTGTAATGTAGTCGGTGCCTCGGTGGGCAACAATAAACGGTTGAAAAATGTACGCCGGTTTTACAAGTCTCAACAGTCAACCTGCATTTTAAAATCACAGAAACTTGTATTTAACTCAAAACTTATATTAAACAATTACTTAACGTGACATTTAGTTGATAAATAATATTGAAATTGAAATAAAATATTGTAATTACATTTAGACTGTCATTTGCTCGTACCTTAAAATTTACATTATATTTTATTAGGCACCTTGTTCTTTTAGGCATAAGGTTTCCTTTCTCTCGGACGCACATTAATACAGATTGCTTGTACTTACCGATGGAAAAAATATGCCTTAATACAATCAGACGTTGAATGATTTGGGAATTTACGATTTTGATACGGCTGCGAGTGGCTGCGCTGCATTTGATTAATTTACATTTCAATGTTGTCGTAATTTATGGGTTGATCGTTAGTAGGTGTTGGGGATAATTGGCATCATTGTCATCATTTTATATTAAACTTTATTAAAAACTAGCTTCTGCCCGCAACTCCACGTCACAGGCCGTTATAATATATCGCTCTCTTTCTTATTTCAAATTTAAATTGTTTGAATTTGCACGGGTTCATGGGTCCATGGATTATAAAATGGGATTAAGATTGTTTATGAAGTAGTCTAACATTATAATAATAATAATAATTATAATAATATCTGTGGACGCTTCACACCACGTCAATCTGGCCCTGTGCTAAGTATCCGAAGAACTTGTGTTACAGGTACCAGAAAACGGGAAGTATATTTAATACTTTTATACAATACATATATTTAAGATTTTTATTATATTATACACATATTTAATACATATCCATGACCCAGGAACACAGAAAAACTTTTTGTTCCTTCGGCGGGATTCGAACCCGCGACCCCCGGCTTGAGCACCAACGCGCTGAACCACTGAGCCATAGAGGTCGTCAAACTAACTAACATTGAATATATAAAAAATATTTTTTAGGCAACACGCCTGCCGCTTGCGGAAGAGGCGACGCGACAAGATACGATGAGACGTTCCGTTCAAAGCGATTCTTATCATATTACTAGCTGTTGCCCGCTGCTCCACCCAAGTAAATATATCCCTCGGGAACCTACTGTATATCCCTAGCTAAAAAAGTAGCCTATGTTTTAATCCAGAGCCATAACCATATCAAATTTGATGCCGAAAAGTATAGGATTCCCGTAGGATACCAGATAATATATAATATTTACGCGGGCGGAGTCACGGGAAAAAGCTAGTTATCTAATGTTTTGACGAGATTATTATATGAAATAATTAACGTTGATTCATAGACGCGCGCTCATAATGAGCAGGGGCCGTGTGACCTTGAAAGCCGGCGCGGCGTGCGACAGTGCGAGGGTGTCCATATGTAGTGAGAGTTAATGTCAGCAAAGTTAATCATGTTATTTGTCTGTAAATTATGAAATATTTGGTAATGCATACTCGTCGTCATTACTGACGTAATATTGTGGCCTGATATTGGGTAAAATATATCATTCGGACTAAAATACAGCGTGTATAAGTAATTTTGTTCATTGATGACCACAAAACACATGATATAATCCGTCCACAATCCTCGAATACTTGTAACAAAATGAACATACAGAAGTCAATCGGCGACAAGTGCACTCGCGGCTATTGCTGTTGTAATGAACCGGGGGCCGGGGGCCGCGGGGGCCGGGGTCCGGGGGCCGGCGGTGCGTTATTAGCCCCCGTTTGATCCCGTATAAATTACATCTGATCGGAAACGATTGTTCGTCATACATGGTGATTGTGATAGGACCTATTATTATTATATATTGTGATAGGTTAATAATCCTAATTCTACTATTATAAATGTGAAAGTTTGTGAGGATGGATGGATGGTTGTTTGTGACTCTTTAATGCAAAAACTACAGAACGGATTTTGATAAAAATTGGCATGGTAGTAGTTTATAGGGTCTGTATCAACACATAGGCTTCTTTTTATCCGGAAAAGGTACAGTGTTCCAGTGGGA
Organism: Phengaris alcon alcon; assembly: GCA_037179445.1. NCBI lineage: Eukaryota > Metazoa > Arthropoda > Insecta > Lepidoptera > Lycaenidae > Phengaris > Phengaris alcon. Next base: position 413,032 of record JAYRCH010000139.1, on the reverse strand, counting down.
TACTGGACACTGGACCTCTTCTTACTCTATCGAATCACCTAGCCAGAGACGAAGAACGATCTCCTTTATTTTGGCTTATCAGTTAATACGTATAGTTACAAACGATATGACACGATACTTCATGTCAACTGCGCTACGAATATACAACTGCAATACAATAAACTGTGCTCGCTTGCGTGAAACTATTAATGTAAACGGAACACAATTTTTTTGAATCGGAACCCTAAGGTAAAAGTAGCTGTAGTTACTCCTTATAAAATTAGCTATCTGCCAGTGAAAATCCGATCAAAATTGGTCTGGCCGTTGCAGAGATAACTCGGAACGAACAGACAGACGGACGGACAACATTTTTAAAAATGGCTTATTATTATTTACTATCATATACGTTAAGCGCAAAGCTGTATAATTGATACTACAAACAAACACAATTCAATTTTATGTATTTGTATAAATGTATAGATTTGTATAGATAATACATTTTGTAAGTTCCTTATAGAGTAAAACATATTGAGTGATTTATTTGACAATTAAGAATGGAATGCGACAGACGTGTACATAAAATAGTATTAAAAAAAGTGATACAAAACTGAACAGCCTGTATCATAGTCCAAGAGCCGGCCCCTTCATTCAAGCATATTTTCATAAATGCAAACATTCAGAAAGAATTTCCTCCGAGCTCATAAATATATCCCACTTTTACTACTTACAGACCATTGCCGACAATCCAAAATATCCCTTATTACTAAAGCTACAAAGTAGATAATCGCTACTGGGGGGTGGTTTTAAATTGTCGAGGGGGGGGGGAGAGGGAAATTAAAGATTAATTCCAGTTTCCAATAAATACAGGAGATTGGAAATGAAGAATCGGAACTAACTCGGCAGCCATTTTACGTGTTTTTACGTCGATGATATATTCTTCTGTTGGCGCTAATACTAATTGGAATTTTTCTTTTAATCTAATAACATCATAATTTTCAATTTTGTTATTTGCCATTTGTTTTTACATTGAATTTGCTAAGTAATGTCATTAGTTCTAATTCGTGCGTCATTTATTATAACGTAAAGGTTAAAGACGAAGTTGGATCTATATGGGGTTTTTATTTTTCATAGTTTTTTTATTGGCCTTTCGAAAAGTATATAATAACCCAGGAAATATTAATGTCTTTGCAATGGAATATATCTACGGTCAACCGTTGACGAAATACAGTCATCATAATAGTGAGATTGTTGGTGAGCATTAACTCTGTATAAATAATGCACGAGTGACGTCACAGCAGTTTAAATTCTATGAAGATAAAATATAAAATTGATTTTATGAACTTCAATATCATTATTGAAATTCAATATTATATATCATTATAGTAACAAAAATGCCACATATAACATAAGGATTTGAGCAGTAATTATCGTTTGTCGATCGTTTAGCAAAGTCCTTTTTAGTCCTGTAACTTTTTATTTACTTAGCAACTGATAAGTAACTGTACTTTTTGCATTTTTCCCTCCATATTTGTGTTTGCCTTTCGAAAAATAATATAAGTGTTTTTTTCGGATTTAAAACAACTGCATGTTTCCTGTTATCTGAAACTGTGTGATAACAGACAATACCGACACTGCTAAGAATATCGCACTTATACACTCGCTGCAGCAGATTGGTGCGCGCGCGCCGCACCAGCAGCAGCGGCGGCCGGCGCCGGCGCCGCGCGTACTCATCCGAAACACACAATCCGAAACAGCACAAACAGAGTCGGATACAACAAAGGATATCCAGGGTGAACGCCGTAGGTACCTATAGCTTCAAGTACAAGCGCCTGACAAATTATATGTCGTCAATTGTACAACCTGAGGACTGTGAAATTTAGCCAGTTAATTAAAGTTTGTGTGTGTGAAAAGTGTGCACAAAGTTAACATTTTTTAAATAATTCTAAGAAAAAAAATAAAAAAATTACAACAACATACACTACCTGAGATTATTAACACACACTACCGTGTGTTTCAAAAATACAGTAATATGGAATTAATCTGAGATGGATACAATTTTGTTACATTTTGACGTTTGTCAATTTGTCATAACATTTAGATTTATTTGTATTCCTATTGTTGAGGACAGCGGCCTCGTAACGTAATTATAACAGTGAATTGAAATGTGAACGATAAACAAGTGATTTAAAACAGTACAAAAACTATAATAGTGAACATTCAGTGACTATATAATATGTGGATCGTCTTGTCTCCTAGTCGCGTGTGTTAGTGTCTCGCTCCGCGTTTCGTGCCGTCTCGCTCTAACTGCGTAGTAGTGACTCGCTCACTCCGCGTTAGTGTCGTCTCGCTCCAAACGCGTCGAGTGTCTCGCTCACTCCGCGTTTTCGTGTCGTCCCGCTCTATCCGCGTAGTAGTGATTCGCTCACTCCGCGGTAGTGCCGTCTCGCTCGGAAACGCGTCGAGTGTCGCGCTAACCCCGTGAACGTGCCGACCCTTTGAGTGCAGTGCCTATAAACTCCTTATAGCGACCGTAAATTCACACCTTATTCATTAGAATAAGCTGTGGATTTGCGCCTTGCTGGGGAGTTGCCCTGCTCTTGGCCACCCGTTGAGCTTCGGTTCAACGTTGGGTCACGAGGAGACAGCCCCCCTAAGTGTGTGTACCGTCCTCGTGTGCGTGCACTTAGTGTTTCGTGTTCTAGTGTGAATACCTTTGTGTTGGATGACGTACACTCGTTGCCGTCAGTTTTAACTGTTGTGTGACTTGTGTGTTTTTATGTTTGTACCACCCAGTACAACATGACGGACCATGATCCGTGGCTACCACGCCACGACTACCTGGACTCTCGTGTGGACTCCGAGACGACGTGCAGCCCGGCCTCATCGAGGTCCAGCTCACGCTCAGTCCCGGACCACACGCGCCACCGCTCACTCCCCGAGCCCAGCTTGTGCGGACAGGACACCGCTTGCCCCGGGTCGCCCTCGGCATTCTCGCGGGGGTGTACTGGTACCCTCCCGCCCCAATGCCTTCCGACGGCGGCCTGCGGCGAGTCTGGGCCCCCGCCCGGCACAGCCGATCAGGGCTCGGCCAAACCGCGGCGCTCATCGCGCCGTACTGCGCAGGCGAGCGATCTTCGCCAACCTGCTGCACACCTCGGACCTTACAACGTCCAACAGGCGGACACACTCCGCACCACCGCGAGCTCAGCTCGCCCCTCGCCGGCCCCTCAGCCGCGACAACACCACGCTGCGCCGGCTGCTCAGCCGCGCGGCCCACACCAGCCCACCGCGAGCTCTCCGCGCTCGCCTGACGTTTCGCCGGCCCCACAGCCGCGCGATGACCGCCGAACCGCACCTTGTGCGGCCACGGAAATCCGCCCTAGCGTGCCGCGCGGGTACCGTTACCGCGCGCCCACCTTCCCGCCACCGCTTATAAACCTGTCCCCACGACCGGTTTCCGGCCGTCGGCTGTTATATGCCGAGGTGAGTGCCTCCAGCCGCCCTCACGTAGGCAAGCACAGCCCCCCCACACCGACGCCGTCGGTAAGTAAGACGCCGCCACCCTACTCTGCCCCTCGCTACCCGTCCCTGGTCGCCGAGCGAATCGACGACTGGGTACATCATTTTCGCTGTCTTCGCGACATACTGGGGCACATACCTAATGCCAAGTATAACGGCCGTGCGATTCGATTCTCGCCCCAAAGCGAACAAGAATACACGGTCGTAAAACGCTACCTTACGGACCTGGAGAAGCGAGGACAGGCCTCCTGGTTCACCCACTCGCCTCCACAGGAAAGGACAATCAAGGTAGGTATCAGGGGCCTACCTTCTTTCACAGACACCGGAGAGATCAGGGCCGGTCTCGCCGAACTGGGGTTCGTGGCGGAGCACGTTTCCCTGATCCAGGCGAGGTCTGACCCCGGTGCCTGCCTATTCTTCGCCCTTATCGCCAGGGCCCCGGACGTCGTACCCGGCATATACAAGGTGCGTAATCTTTTAAATATGCCGGGAGTTCGCATCGAAGCCTGGCGGGGCCGAGGCGGCCCGGCCCAATGCCACCGATGCCTCCAATACCGGCACTCTAGCCACAACTGCCACCGGAAGGTGGCCTGTGTCCGGTGTGCCGGGGAACACACTGTGCGGGACTGTCTCCGCTCCCCCGCCCACCTGCGTTAACTGCAGGGGGGCCCACCCTGCTAACAGCAGACAGTGCCCGGCGTACCGTAGGGCTGCACTGAAGCCGCGAGCCGATGACGCCCGCGCTCCTCCCCCCTACGTACCTGCCGACTCGCCTCTCCCTAAGCCAGAGGCCCCTCCTCCTCCGCCGACTCCTACATCACTCATGGCGGAGGCAAATGACTACACACCGAGGTATGTCCCCCCCTCGGCTTCCGACTCCCCTGCGCAGCCTTCCAGGAGGAGGAAAAAGCAGCCGAGCCCCAGGAGGAAAGTTGCCACACCCCCTGTGGCCTCCCCCTGTGATGCCGTCGCTATCCCAGATAGCCACCAGCAGGAGCTGGAGCCTTCCGCGCTCGCTCCTCCGCAGCCGGAATCCACGCGGACCACCCGGCGCTCACGGCGCCCCCCGCGCGGACCTGCCGACTCCCCTGCGGCTGTCACAACCGCGGAAATGACCGCCTCTGAGCCCGCATATCTTGCGGCCGCTCCGCACCCGCAGCCTCCAGTGCTCGCTTTGCCGCCTCAAGAGCCGGTGCAAAGCGAGGCCCCCGCATCGACTGCAGAGCTTCTGCAGTCCCTCCTCTCCCTGGTCATGGACCTAGTTCTCAGGGTTCAGGCCGGGGAGGAAGCATTCCAAGCCATCATACAGGCCCTCCTAAAAGGCGCCCCCACAATCGCAGCCCTAATAAAAGTCTGGCTCCCCAGGCCCTAGCTCGGACCCGCGCCTGGATATCTCCGGCATCCAGAAGCTCCTATTATAGGAGCCGACTGTGATTGCCGGAGATCCACGACGCGCGTCCCGGACTCGGGACACTCGTGTGCTATGCACCGCCCCCCCGCGCTCCTTGAACGCGTTAATTTTTTATCCTTAGTTGCAGGATCACCTGTTTCTACAAGCGAGCGGCAGCCGCGTGCCCGGTCAACTGACCTGCTGCCGTGGCATGCCCGCTCGCCCGCAGCAACCGTTCTGACGACACCAGACGCAGGGAGCATCCCGGAGCCACGCGACCGAGACGCCCCCATGCGCGGTTCGCCTCCGAAAATGCACCGTTGGATCGATGCCCCCGCCCCCTTTACCCCGCGCCGGCTCAAACCGGCGCAATGCTTCGTTTTGTGCGCCCGGAGTGTGATGTGGGGCAGCCCTATTGCCCACACGTCAGCCCCGTGGCAGCCCCTTTACCCCCCGACATAAAAAGTCTGGGGCTCGGGAAATACCCTTTCCTCCCCCTCATTTCCCTGGTCGGTTGTGTCCGTGGTCGACAAAAGCGGCGCGTGTGGGAGTGGACCCATACACGCTTCCTGGTCCCCGGACCAGGACCCCACGCGTCGTCGGAGTCGACCGCAGGTCTTGGCCGCCCACGGCCCTTGCTACCGCGTCATTCCCTCTGCCACCTCGGGTTTCCCCCGCGTTCTGCCGCGGGGGGTCTTCCCTTAAAACCGACTTTTTTGCGCCCAGTATTCGTACTGGGTGCGTCGTCCACCCCAATTAGAGGGGCTTAGCCCCTGGTATTGGTTCCCCGCCCAAGGCCCTTTTCAGGGGCCCGGCGTGCGAGGAGAAGTCTCCCTCCTCTATATAATATGTATAGATTTCTATAGCATCAATGTGCAAAAAGTCGTGTTAAATGGTGTTTTATGAACTTAAGGTTATTTCGCTTATATATTTTAAACTGTAGTGAATTTTAACGTAGTTTCTTTTGATTTATATAGATATACATAATATCTAATGGGAAAAATAACAGTTTGAATTATATAATAAATGGATACGTAGTTATTAGGCAAAAAATGGTAAAACTACATAACATTTCATACATGGTGTACCTTAGGTTATGAATATCTTTTATATGGAATAAGATTATTAGTATATAAGGACTTATGTAATTGGGAATAACAATAAAGAATTTCACACAATGCGTTTTACTTCACCTGGCTCATGGAAAATAGGGAAAATTATGGAAAATAACCGTATAGAAAGGCAAAAGCGAGATAGCAAATCGGCCCGAAAGAGGCGTACGGGCGCGGCTCTCTACACGGCATTGCCATGAGCCAAGTAAGCAGGACGAAAGATGTGAAAATCGTTCTCCTCAAATAAGTGTTTTATTATCGCCCCAGCTCTGCCCAAATCGGTGTAACCTTGCTATCTTCGAGTCTAATCTGAGCCGGCGGTTGAAACCCTGTGGAATTATACAGTCCCCTACAGTAGTGCGTGGTCCTTCGGCGAGACGGATTGGAAGATTGAAGAAATATTCGAAGTCCATATCAAGTTGAAAATAACGAAGATGACACTTAGAAAAATTTGAACAGCTGTTTTGGATAGAAAAAATTCCGAAGATTCAAGATAGAAATTTTTACTGAAGACTGGACTTAGAAGATTTTCATCAGCTGTTTTGGACATAGAAAAATTTCCGAAGATTCAAGATAGAAATTTTTACTGAAGACTGGACTTAGAAGATTTTCATCAGCTGTTCTGAACATAGAAAAATTTCCGAAGATTCAAGATAGAAATTTTTACTGAAGACTGGACTTAGAAGATTTTCATCAGCTGTTCTGAACATAGAAAAATTTCCGAAGATTCAAGATAGAAATTTTTACTGAACACTGGACTTAGAAGATTTATTCAACACCGAACATAGAAGAATTTTATCAAGTCAGAACATTTGAAGTTTCATCAAGACTTATCAACGGGAATCAACGCCGAGGATTAGATTGGACTCAGAAGATCGGAGGATGCAAGGATACACCGCTGCGAACGGAAGCAAGGATTCTTGATTTTTCGTCGGAAAAACCTACTGAAGATTCTTGAAAGAGAATTTTGAAATTAGAAGATTAACATTGAAGATTAACATTTGAAGATTAACATTGAAGATTAATATTTGAAGATTAACTTAACATTGAAGATGGTTATGAAAAGAAGTCACAGTGGGGCCGAGGAGAACCAGCAACCACGTAGATTTACGGATCCGCCACGATCGCCGTCCGCTGTCGCTACGAGCCAGCTGCCGCCGACCGAGGGAAGGGCGGATCTGCTTCAAACTATTTTGGAACCGAGACCAGGTACCAGCAAGACGCCTGCAGCCTCGGAAGTACAAGCCCTAGCCAGAAAGAAGGCTATGTCAATTAGATCGCGTCGATCGACAGCAAGTGTCGTCGCGCGTATGCAATAAGAGGCGGAGGAGAAACTCGCCGCTCTCCGTAAGAAGGAACTGCAGATCGAAGCAGAACTTATAAAGAAGAAGCTCGCCGCTGACGTTGCCGCTGCAGAGGATGGTAGCAGCCCCGACGACGACGAGCCATCAAAACAGGTGAAGCAACGTGTACGAGCCTGGCTAAGCGAATAGGGTCCCGAACCCGAAGAGGCTAGACAAGAGCCGACATCAATGGAAGAAAGAGGGACGCCGAAGCCAGAAGACATGCCACCACAGACGTGAAACTCAGAAGACGAGGTTCGAGTGGCCGGAACAACGCCACCCACGCTCACCCACACCGCCCACGTCTAGGGCTAATGGGGTGGAAAATTTTGCCGAAACATTGGATAAACTGCTGAACCCATGCCAGTCGCGCCACACTACGGAGTTGCCCATTTCTCGGGTGCTCCGACCGAATTGTTGCCATTCAAAGCAGCCATGGAACCACTACGTTCTACAAGCTCAAGCCGATCGAAAACTTAGCTCGCCTGAGAAGCTGCCTACGGGGAGAAGCAAGGGAAGCCGTGGCACCACTGCTGAGCGTCGCGACGACGCCCGAACAAATAATGAAGACCTTGGAACAATGCTTCGGTCGACCCGAAGTCATGGTCGACCGCATGATAGAAGACCTGAAGAAGATACCGAGGCTCGGAGGTTCGGCGGCAGAACTCAACCAATTTGCAGTGAAGATTCAGAACATGGTAGCCATCTTGAGGAAGCTGAGACATGGTTTAAACCGTTGCTCACGAGAGACATCCTGGAGAAGCTCAGCTCATACGAGAAGAGCAAGTGGTACGACTACGCAGAAGAGTCGTCGCGCTTCAGGAACGAGCCCGATGTCGTCCTTCTCTCTGAATTCTTAATGAGAGAAGCGGACAGGGCGCTGCGCTACGGGTTCAGCACCGAAGAAGGAAATACCGCGTCCACCTTCCAACAAGAACGAAGCCAGAACCAGAAGACCAGTCTTCGCTATAGCAGAAGAGGGCAGGGGTTCGCCGAGTCACAGCCAGCCAAAGAGAATAAGTAAAGAGTCAACGAAGTGCCCGATATGTGCCGATGATCACGCTCTGTTTCGCTGCGCTGTTTTCAAGAAACTGAGCGTCCAGAAGAGATCGGACACAGTCAAAAAGGAAGGGCTGTGTTTCCGGTGCATACGAAGCAGGCACAGAAGGTACAACTGTAGAGCGAAGCCGTGCGGCGTCAAGGGCTGCAACTTGCCTCATCATGCGCTGCTGCACGAAGACAGGTCCGGCGGCGCTCCACAGACCGAGGACGCCGTGATTACCGCATCGGTCACCTCCGACCGTGCGGTGAAACTTCTTTAAGATTAGAAGAATTCAAGTTGTCGGTTCACGGGGCGAACGGATATCTTCGCGTTGTTCGACGAGGGCTCGACAGTGACACTACTGGATGAAGACGTCGCGAAGGCTATCGGCGCAGACGGCCCACCGAAGATGCTGAGAATGCATGAGATCAATGCCGAGAGGAGGGAAGAAAGAAGCCGACTCGTACAACTTGGCGTACGGGGTCACGACGGTACCAGATATGACATCATTGCGAGAACCGTGGACGGATTGAACCTACTTACCCAGTCCGTCCGGAATCACTGTTCCGACTTGCTCACCTGCGTGATCTCAAGAACGAAGAGATATGCTATGAAGACAAGAAACCCCAACTTCTCATCGGCACGGACAACTGGCAGCTCATTGTATCCAGGGAGCTGAAGGTCGGCAAGAGAAACCAGCCTGCAGCCTCAAAGACGAAGCTCGGCTGGGTAATCCATGGAAATATCCCCAGACGCCTCATAAAGCAGGAAGAACACGAGAACATCCTGCACGTGTCTACGATCGAGACCCGAGGCGAACGACTGGTGGAAATGGTGAAGAAACACTTCGAAATAGACGCACGGGGATTAGGGTCCAAGGCAAAGCTGACCAGAAGAGCGGCGAGTCATCGACCTCTTTGGCAGAACGGCCAAACGAACGGAAGAAGGTCGATTCGAAGTGGGGCTCCAGTGGTGCAAAGAGGGCGTCACATTACCCCGGGGTCACAACGGGGGGAGCCGAACAATCTGCAGGGCGGGACCGGGACTCCAGTGGCACATGGGAGGTGTCACAACCCCAGAGAACGGCGGGGGGAGTCGTGTGGACTGCAGATTGCAAGGAGATGGGTGAAAACGAAGAGCAACGTCGCTGACTTAGCCATCAGAACGGGCTATGTTAGGAAGAGCGATGAGGACCCTTGGTTCCAGGGGCCGGACTTCCTGTGCAGGCCTATGAACGAGTGGCCCGCGGAGAGTCCCGCTCGAGTACCAGATCAAGAAGAATACGTCGCCTTCCATACCACGGAGGCGAGCGAGCTGAGCTGTCTACCAGATGTGACGCGCTTTTCAAACCTCATAAGATGCACGGCGATGGTTTTGCAATTCATCGAGAAGTGCCGAGATCGTCGGGCCAACCTCGACGTACGACACCTGGAGAGGGCCGAGAAGTTGTGATATCAAAAATCACAACAAGACAGCTTCGCACAAGAAATCGAGACGATGGCAAGTGGCAAGACGGTGCCTAGATGGAGCTCCTTGTACCGGCTCAACCCAGTGTACAAGGACGGGCTGCTCGTACTAGATGAAAGCAGCTCAGGTGCCGCCGGAGATGAAAAACCCCATCATCCTGGATGGAAGACATCATTTTACAAGGTTACTGGTGGCAAGGGAGCACGCCAGAGCGGGACTCGAGAGCCGCGAGAGGGTCGTGAATCACCTCAGGCAGAAGTTCTGGATAATGAAGCTGCGGCCGACGGTGCGTACTATTATGAACAAATACGCGTTCTGTCAGTTACGACGGGCGCACCCGAGGACCCCGCCAACTGGAGACCTGCCAGCCGAACGCCTGGGGGCATTCCAGAGACCATTCTCATACTGTGGTTTCGACTGTTTCGGCCGATGACGGTTACCATAGGCCGACGTCACGAGAAGAGATGGGGAGCTCTCTTCATATGTCTGACGACGCGGGCGGTCCACCTGGAGCTAGTGGCCTCGCTGTTGACGGACTCCGCACTGATGGCTATGAGAAGAATGGCTGCGCGGCGAGGATGGCCGTCAGTCATGTACAGCGACAATGGTACGAACTTCAGAGGCGCGGACGTCGAGCTGCGGCAGGCGTACGCCGAGTGGGCGCCGGCTATGGCTCAGCTGGGCCTCACTCATCGAATGCAGGGGAAGTTCACACCGCTCGGGGCGCTGAGTCATGGAGGTGCCTGGGAAAGGATGGTGAGGTCAGTGAAAACCGCCTTGCTAGCTACGCTGAACGAGAAGTCGCCTAAGGAAGAGGTAATCCAGACACTGATGGCCGAGGCGGAGTACTCAGTGAACGCTCGATCGCTCGTTCACGTATCAGTGGACCCCAACGACTCGGAGGCTATTACACCAAATCATTTCCTCGTCGGGTCGTCTACCGGACTGCCGTACGTCGGACCGTGTGTGCCGGCGGATAAGAAGACATGGAAAGTCGCGCAAGCCCTTGCCGACGAGTTCTGAAGGCGCTGAGTAAAGGAATACCTTTCCACGCTCACACCACGCTGCGGGGCCCCGCAGAGCAACCGAGCCCTTGTACCGGGGGACCTGGTCGTCGTCGTCGACCTGACGCTGCCACGTAATACGTGGCCGCGGGGGGTCGTGCACCGGGTCTACTCCGGCCCGGACGGAGAAGTGCGTTGTGCGGACGTTCGCACGCGCAGTGGCGTGTTCCGGAGCCAACGTCGAAGCTGGCGGTGCTGGAGGAGGCGCCGCAGTCGCAGTTGCGACCGCTGGCGGAGCAGACGGAGCCAGGAGCGGAGTGGACAACGCCGGGGGCGGCGCCGGGCGCAGAACGAGCGCCGGAGCGGCCTACAGCGAGCACGGACAGCTCGCAGTCACCGGAGCAGTCTGCAGCGAGCACGAACGGCTTGCAGTCGTCACCGGACCAGCCTGCAGCGAGCTCGAGCAGCTCGCAGTCACCGGAGCAGTCCACGGCGGGATCGGCGACCCCGCAGTCACCTGAGGAGGCTGTGTAGACCCTGGCTACTGCGCCGGGGGGAGGATATTGAGGACAGCGGCCTCGTAACGTAATTATATCAGTGAATTGAAATGTGAACGATAAACAAGTGATTTAAAACAGTACATAAACTATAATGGTGAACATTCAGCGACTATATATGTATGTATAGACTTCTATAGCATCAGTGTGCAAAAAGTCGTGTTAAATGGTGTTTTATGAACTTAAGGTTATTTCGCTTATATATTTTAAACTGTAGTGAATTTTAACGTAGTTTCTTTTGATTTATATAGATATACATAATATCTAATGGGAAAAATAACAGTTTTAATTATATAATAAATGGATACGTAGTTATTAGGCAAAAAATGGTAAAAATACATAACATTTCATACATGGTGTACCTTAGGTTATGAATATCTTTTATATGGAATAAGATTATTAGTATATAAGGACTTATGTAATTGGGAATAACAATAAAGAATTTCACACAATGCGTTTTACTTCACCTGGCTCATGGAAAATAGGGAAAATTATGGAAAATAGCCGTATAGAGAGGCAAAAGCGAGATAGCAAATCGGCCCGAAAGAGGCGTACGGGCGCGGCTCTATACGGCATTGCCATGAGCCAGGTAAGCGAGAAGAAAAAAGTGAAAATCGTTCTCCTCAATACAAGTGTTTTATTATCGCCCCAGCTCTGCCCAAATCGGTGTAACCTTGCTATCTTCGAGTCTAATCTGAGCCGGCGGTTGAAACCCTGTGGAATAATACAGTCCCCTACACCGATCTAAAAGCCAAAACACCCTAATAAAGTTCAACCTTAAAAATTTCGACCTTCAAATAACGCTAGAAGTTTAACGAACGTTGTGGACACTATAAAACGGAACTTCAGAAATTGGAAGAAAGAAAAATGTCTTCATTACGTAACATGTAGAACTGCTTGATAGTGACAAAGCGTGGAGTAACGCGGGAGTAAAGTCAGCCAGTCAGCCAGTCAGCCAGTCAGGCGGCGCTGGTGTAAGGGGTTAAGCGATTAGCAATATTGTAACGGAGATGGTAGGAGCCAATCCCGCAGAGCTTTGAAGCTCACAGATACGGCGTGGTATTATAATATTTTGTTCTATTGCAATATATTCATAGCATGGACTCGCGCATACAAAGACATTTAAGTTACACAGAAAATCATTTATTTGTAAACTAATTTTAATATTATTATGAATGTTTTATGAATGTATTAAACTAAAATAATTCTAGATTATTTTAGCTTAGTACGCTTAAACATACGCTGCAGATCCCGCTGCCGCGCCGCTGCACTGAGCATTGTATGTCATTTTTTGCCGCAGCGCCGGCGGTGAAAGGTCGCAGCTCCTGTAATATCTATCTTGTGACCGAGGATAACCAGTCGGAAAAACTATGTAGGAAGGGCTACGAATTGGCGGAATAGTAGCGCCACCTCTATACAGCCCTAAATCTATACAGGAAACAAAAAGCTTGTGAATCTTTTTGACCAAATTTCAATTTACGACCCACTCCGGCGGCGCGGCGCCGCTCGCACCTCCATCGCTCACAGCACCCCCCGGGACCTCCGACACCCCCCGACCGCAGCTAAGTGCGTTTTTAGCGCGTCCGATATATATCCCGATTAGTGCTGCGGTCACCATAACTCACGTGCAAGTCTTGCGGGAACGTATTTCACCAATTAACTATCACTATCAATACTCTTGTGGAAGTATAGAACGAAGGACACACTACGATGTGTAAAATAGTTACATTTACGGCCAGTTTCAATAACCTATCTACCATTAACTATTTGTTAAAAACATCAAATTTGAATCGAAAAAAACCGGCAAATGATTGAAAGATGACGTTTTTAACAAATAGTTATTGGTAGATAGGTCATTGAAACTGGCAGTAAGTCAATCGCACTATGTAACATCAACTTTTTCAGAAGATGCTCTTTACAGTCTACTTGACAATTGTAATAATTGACAATTTAATTTAATTTTTTATTATTATAGCTTTATTTCCACTTGGCAGTTATTTAAACAATCAATTAATTTATGTTTAATTAATAGGTTTTTTTGCTATGTATATGTATATCTACGGATAACGCTTCCTCCATTTTATTCCTCGTATCTCGGTCTTTGGCCGTTTGCATCCAACTTTTTTTATATAATTGACAACTAAGCTTATTATACGTACCATTTTACGCATTTCTATTGAAAACTAGAAAGAAAGAATTGTTAGAACTTAGAAGTTACGCGATTTTGATAGCGACTTCTTCAAAAGTTGATGTTTCGTAGTACGATTCACTTACTGTGGCTATTTTAAACCTGTTGCAGAGCGCGACTGTTGGCAATATAACGTGTCGCCGCGACAGTAATTTTGCCGTTCCACGTCCCTATATGTCACGTTATTTCCTTACTAAAATTATGAACGAGAAAGTTTGTACTTATGTATGGATTTATGGATGTATGATACTCTTTCACGCAAAAACTACAGAACGGATTTTGATGAAATTTGGTATGGTATAATTTGGACTCTGGATTAACACAAATGTTACTAATTTTTATCGATGCAAAATGTACCGTTTCCGTGAGATTTCTTTTTGTGCGTCGCGGGTAACATCCAGTATTACATAATATAATATCAATTGTTTGGTTATTTTCCTATGATGAAATAAACGTTTTTAAGGAATAACGGCCGTCAAAATACTTACCCCGATTTATCACTTGATTGTTATGAAACCTTTGTTGTGTCATCCCTACGCTACGAGACCATAACTATCTACAATACTTTAATATATTTTAGGCTGTGTGGTTGCCTGTTGGCTTGTATTTGCTTTTATAGCCTATGTATGCCTTACAAAAATGTAGCAGCCATATTTTGCTCTATGTAGGTGGTTTAGAGGTTGGCTCTCGACTCCTACCGGAGACCTAGGGTCGATCCCCAAGTTGGAACAAAAAAAAATGTTTTCAAGTCTGGTTAGGTCTAAGGTTAATGCAGGCTGATCAATCGATTACAAGATTGTTATTATAGGAAAGTTGATGCTAGCGTAGGATAAACATGTTATGTAACAAGTCCTGCGCCTAGGTTACGAGAGTATAGGAAGAGAGAGTGCTTTTGTGTACTGCGCACACGCTTGGGCACTATAAAATAACTCCTGCGTTGCTGGTAATGTTTCAACGAAACAGGCCACCGTCACCGAAATCGATGTGGTGATCTATTAAATAGCCATCTAATTGGACACCTAAACAATAAACGAATGCAAGTCTGCTTCCAATTAAGCGCCTAGTCCAATAGAGCTAGGAAGCAATATTTTACAATTGGTGACACGATAGCTGCGTTTCAGAAACAGTTTATTGTAAGACATTATGTAGTTCGGCAACAGCTGTATCGTTAAACAGCTATCATAAGCTCGTTAGCGGTAATTAGCGGACCACGGCGGGCGCCCACTGCGGGATGATGGAGCAAGTTGGAACTTGTACTAATGACCAGCTTAGAGTACAAGAGGAATGATTGCTGAGTCTTGGACTAGGTTAAGATGCAAGTTAGAACTTTGATGTTACGGAGTTCTCCGCGACTTACTACTTAGTGAAAATCTATCCCGTGGTATAAGTCCTATGCTAATCCGGGACATCAAATATTTACCCCCAAACTAATAAAAATATTTACATTTATCACTAGACAGACAAAGACAGCAACATTGGACCTCACAGTGAGGTCGGCAAAGATTTCAAAACTCAAGATAGGCTATGAGTTTGACGTACATTTGACAGATCACAGAACAAATCGATGTGGCGGACCAATTAGCGCCACAATCCTGAATCGCGCTATCTAAGTTTTCTAAGATCGGCACTATATATACGACATCTGAAATTCATACAAGCGGGCTTCGGCCTGACCGAGCATAGCACCTCGCTCGGTCGGAGATCTCCCTTTGGTGCATCCACTCTTCCCACATCTTCATACAAGAAAAAGTTACGCCATATTGATTTTCATCATACTTCAAATGTCAAAATGACCCCAAAAAATTCAAAAGTGAAGGCATTAACTGAAGACACTTTTTGCCTCAACATGGCTCGTCTATGATACATACGTCTATGGAGGCCGGTCTAAACCGTGTAATTACACAGTGTCACGCACACACATGTAACGAAAGTACGCCACACCTTGTATGGCGAGCTGTCGCGGTGTGTGCTTATTCACGCGTACAACATAAAAAACCCGCTTCGGCTTTGGTTTGACAAATAAAAGGTTTGTCATTATTTTGTCTGAGTAGTTAAAACAATTAATCTGAAATAATGTTTATAAACTTTTGCCATAAATTAAAACAAATCAATGTGCAGTGAAAATGAAACTCCTTGTTCGCCCATTAATAAGAAGGAACAAAGAATAAGTAGTACGAGGTAATAGCTGTGCAAATTTTGATATTAATCTGAAAGTTTTTTAATTCGCCAATACGGCGCTATTTATTGTTTTTCATTTTGCTACCTGGGGGTTAATGTGGGGGTAGTATTTCGATACCGGAGGGGTAGGTAGGGACAGCATTTACAAGTTCGAGGGGAATAGAATTAATGTCTATCAATAATTTGTTTAGCTTTATTAAAAACAAGGTGTTTACTTTGCTGTTTGTAAAAATTGCCGTTCAAGAGATTAATTTTATGCAAGAAGTTTCAGCAAGTTTATTTTAGGTTTCATTTTGTTATTGCAAATTAGTTTTTTTATATTTTATGTAGCAAAATGGTTGACCAATTATACTAGATTTTTACTACTATTGGTCTAATTTTCATGACCAAATTACCTCGCTTACTTACTCGTCCAGTAGACTGAAAGAGGTGGCGCATAGAGAAAACTTTATAAAGGTTTTTTTTTGACTCTTAAATACAAAAAAAAAATGAAAAGGTTTCGACAGATTGACAAACGCGCGGTAGTGTGCCTTGAAAATCTTAGGCAGTATATGTTGTTGTTATTTTTATTAATTTTATATATTAGGTAATTACATAGGAAATTGGCGTTTTAAAAGGAGGAACATAAAGTCGATTTTTTTAAACATAATATATTTATTTAATCAAAGTATATACCATTGCTATCTATGCACTTTTGCCATCTCATAGATAGTTCATTGATTTCTTTACTAAAAAAACCATTCTGACAGCAATCAATAAAATCTATGAATGCGCTTTAGACTGCCCCATCGGAGTTGAATTTTTTCCCTTGCAAGAAGTTTTCCAAATTTAGAAAAAAAAATGGTAATCTGTTGGAGCAAGGTCCGGGGAGTACAGTGGATGTCTTAGACATTCCAATTGAAGCTCCTCTAATTTGGTAGCCGTCTGTTCTGCAGGTCGAAATTTCCAGAACGAAAACGTTGGAACCAAAAACGCACTGTGTTTTCTTTTGCGAAACGGCTCGAAGGACTAATGATGTGTATGGCGGCGATACACATCATTAGTCCTTCGAGCCGTTTCTGCAGCTCTGGTGCCACGGTGGAACTCGTACTCGAAATTAATACGATATTTCAAGTTTTCCATTTTGTAAACAGAGTGACGCAAAGAAAAACCAAAAGAGGAAAAACAAATGTATTACGGAAACACAAATGCTTGACTATGAGCGGTATAAATTTGAAATTGGAATTCCTAACCAAAGTAGTGTTAGGTTTTTAAATGAAAAAAAATATTTTATTGAGTTGTTATCAATTTTATAATTAAAAATATTATTTTGTTAATTTTTTTTTAAATTGACCATTAATTATTTTGTGTAAATTTTTAAATTGTATCGGGCAACACTGGGGAAAAGTTGACTCGTTCGACACACTCGGTGGATCTGAGGTAATGATTATTATACTCGTAACTCGCTTGAATTACAGAAGAATTATTGGTATATCGTGTTGGTAGATGATTTAAGATATTAAATAAAAGTGTTAATTCATAATTGTTATTTTCTTTAAAATCAGGTGTTTTTGTATCTCAAATAGTACATTTAAGTTAAGTCTAACAGTAGATACATTTGAGATCAAAGTGGCCAGTACGACAAAACGCCAATTTCATATAAAGGACCTTATATTTGTAAGCATTATTTAAATAAATATATTTCTGCACATAAACTTTAATTTACCTGCCAAATTTCGTGCTCGACCAGTTGCACAATTCTCGTAAAACTGGACTTACTGAAAGTTTTTGATTCACGTATTAATATGATAATTATGTATTTTGTTGTAATATATACTAGATTATAATAACTACATTTGTAATCATAAGAAGGATTTAAACGTTTTATTAACATACAAAAAATGAATAACTTTAATCACAGTATAAGGGATACTAACCCAATTAGATTTTATTATAAATTAATAACCCCTTGTGCTCGCCTCGTGTCACTTTATCCATTTATACAAACTAAATCGAATGACCACCGCGGAGTTAGATTATCCCTGGGGTTCCCGCTCCTCACTCAAAACTCCCGGAGACTCCCGCTTCCCGCTCCTCGGGACTCCTCGCTCCCCAGGAGGCCCGCTCCTCAGTGTGCCGCTCGATTATTTAATATTACGCACCATTTAACAATGTTAAATATTACCAAACAGACTATAATGAAATTAAGTGAGCCCTTTTACGCTTATCTGCTAGAAGCGTGTCATTTTGTTTTGATTAAAAATAACATTTGGTTTATTAAAACCGAAATGCAGATATTTTTGGTGATGTTCTCTGTGGAGTGAAAAGATATTTCTGACTGCAAAAATTTAACGACTATGGCGAAGTCAAAAGGAAGGGTCATTGATTTTGGCAGTCTATGTATCTATGTATGTTCTTTCTTTCTTTCTTTCTTTCCACCGTATCGCCTAAACTATTGAACTGATTTTAACAAATGTGGTGTCAATAGACTCGTAATAATGGGCCGGGTAATATAGACTATATAGACTACGTAGTTCAGTTATAGTTTTTAACTTTGGTTATAAAATATATACTTACTTACGACCGGTTTCAATAACCTATCTACCAATAACTCTTTGTTAAAAACGTCGTCATTCAATCATTTGCCGGTTTTTTGCGATACAAATTTGACGTTTTTAACAAATAGTTACTGGTAGCTAGGTTATTGAAACGGGCCGATAGTGATTCCACGCTTTATTTAATCTGACCAGAATTTTGTTCTGATTGTTGTTTGTGAGCAAATGTAATTATTTTATGATAGTTTATTTGAACCATAGACACTTAACAGGTAATTATCACGTGTAGAGCATAATAATTTCAAACTCTACTTACGAGAATTTCTATAGATATCTGTTAACATGCCGTGAGTTGTAAAGCGCTATTATAAATTGACTACGGCTTATTTAGAAGATTATATAAATGTAATCTGGATGAGCTTTTAAAAAAGCTCAGGTGCAAGTGCAAGTCAATAATAAAAACAAATTTCGTATCTTAAATAGTTTCAAGTGCCTTTCCCAGAGCTGTGTAAATATGCAGATCGTGTGCAACATAAATTGCGCATACGTAAGTTGCGAAGTTTTCCGTGGCTAAGTCACGTCCGTTCGCGCCGGATGCTGGCTCGCGTCTGACGCAACAAAAACACGTGGAGCACGGCGCGCGGGGGGGCGGGGCATCCCCACGAGACGGCCAATCATAGCGCGCTATCATCGTCTATCTCGCTCGACCGTAGCCCGTCCTACTCTTGGCAGTCCATTCCTCACATTAGAGTCAATTTTTTGTGTGTCCATACTCTACTATTACGCTGCATACAATTATGCCGTTTGATAGTGTAACTTTGTGACGCTGTTATAACTTTTGAAATATATATTTGGAATTTTGATTACTTTAATATTAAGTATGATAAAGATGTCCAATATCTACTGTAGTATATAACATAATTAATGAATGCGCCATATGCAGTTTTGGTACTATTTACTACTTCCAAAAAATAAAAATAGTACATTGTAGAGTTCCTAACTCGATATCAATATCCTAATAATTATTAAGATTGAAACAAAATTTACACATGAATTATTAATATATTTTTTTCTTTCAACCTCACAGTAATTTAACTGAACTGAAGTAATTTAACTGAAAATAATTAAAAAGTTTGCAATAGAAAGAATCTTCGAGTTATTACAAACTTGAAGATAATTTTAATAATAAAAACCAAAGACATATCATACGGAATATTTATTAAAGCATTACGAATATAAAAATTAATTAATTTAGTGGCCGATCCCTTAATCTCATTATACGCTATCTATTATATTTGAAATTAAAAAAACTTACACCCTGCCAAACGATTGTGGACCTTAGTGCTATGTACTAAGGTTAATAATGTAAAGGAGCGTGTATTATACAGCCGTGTATACATGATCATAAAGGCGATTTAGAATTGGTGTAAAGGTGAAGCCCTAATTGACGGCGGGTGAATGAGCGGGTAGTTGTGGTCGCGGTGCGAGCGGGCTGTCCGCTTCGCTTTTCGCTAATCGCTACGCAAAGATACGGCGCACCGTTATAAGTTATAATTGAATTAATTGTGTCTGCTGTAGTCACTCTGGATTTATTTGGGCAAAAAAAAATTATGTATACGTTTAAGTTCTGATGTTAAAACAAAATACAAATTAATTATTTTATTTCATACCTTCTAGCAATTTTAGCTCAGTGTCTGAAGCTGTGCTTTACTATAGTAAGTAAAGTTACACCTATTTTCAGAGTATACAGAAGAAAAGTAATCTGACAAGATAAAAAAAAGTTACTTTTATGTTACTTTCGTAAGAACATAAATGTTACTATGTATGTACGGCAAAATTATATGTTTATATGTTTGATAAGGGTTAGAAATACCTTTTCATACAGATTTATTATCTTACTACTATTATAAATGTGTAAGTTCGTGAGGATGGATAAATGTATGGATGCATAAATGGATGGATGTTTGTGACTTTTTCAGGCAAAAACTACTGGACGGATTTTTACAAAATTTAGTAGTAGTAGTTTAGCCTCTAACACATTTTTTATCTCGAAAAAGTACAGTGTTCCCGTGGGATACTCCCGGACGGAGCCGCGGGCAATATCCTATATATCGTTCCATATATCGTTGTTCTACAAATTTTTTTTTATTATTTGTGCATGAAATTGTCGTGATTTTTATGTAAATAGTAAGACTGTTCTTTGGGTAAAATGATCTACCTACAGTATACACTCTAACAATATCAATTAACAAAAATAATAAACCAATATGGATTTAACCGTCAGCTAAATCACCCGCTGTAACTCGCACCACCAAGCTATGCCTCGTCCCATTGTCCCGCGTCCGGCCGTCCCATCCGGTCCGTCGTTGTCGTCATTAATTACAACTGCTGTGTTGTCGACAACAGTCAACAACACCTCAGGCGACTGTAGAGTTGTTGCGACGCGACGCGACGCGAGGAAACGGAGCGGAAGTAACGTGTGATACTTATTGTAATTCATACAATAATTTCAATAACTGTTGTTGGTTTGAATATGCAATATTTATTGTAACAGGCGCTATTGTTGTAAATACTAGTCGGTTGACTTCTTGACTTACACTATGTTTAGTTTGTTACGACTTTTGAGAACATTGTTTTGTTAAAATTGTGTATACTTCGTTGCGATTCGATGTAATCTAAATGTTAACAAAAAGATGAAATCCGGCAAAATGAATGTGTCAATTGCATTTTAGTAATGCACGGTGATTACGTGACATTTCAGTTGGAAGCATTATACCCGCCCATATTGAGCTTTTGTTTATATTATACTTCATACGTATGTTCATTTTGCCTTAATAGAAAAATAAAATAAACTTTTAATTTTTATTCTGTATGTCTCTACAGCGAAGTTACATCTCTAAAAAGTTTGTAAAAATATTTAAACTACATAATATTTGTCAAATTGCTAATATTAATAATAATATTATTCTAATTAAGAAGGTAGGTAACTGATATATATTTAAATTTTAATAGTACATACCTACCTAATAGTACAGAATTTATAATAATTGGGGCGAGGTACGCTATCATAATAATATTATTATTATGATAATTATTTTAATGTGACGTCGAAAGTCAAACAGTTAACAATGGTCTAAGTTTGGGGTGAGTCTCTCCCAGTCGATTTAACTTGATATTTTAAAGCATTACCTAATGGCGCAAAAATATTACCATGGTTACGACAAATTAGCTATGATATATAAAGGGATTTTTTGTAAGCTTGACATAATATTGACATAACGGAGGTTTGAGGTAGAAGTGCCAAAAGGGGGCATTGTCATATTGCCATATGTTCACGTACTAATGTGAAAGTTCCTGTAAAAGGGTTAATCAAACTAAACAAAGGTACCAATGTAATTCCTCTATAGTGAAAAGATGTACTCACGTTACGTTATCGTCAGCTACACACCGTACTAGTTCGGGATAAACAGTTGCCTATGTGTTATTCCAGAGCTTAAACTACTGCAATGCCAAATTTCATCAAAATCCGTTCATTAGTTTTGCGGGAAAGAGTAACAAGTGTCCTTCCATCCTCACAATCTTTCACATGTATAGTAGGCGTAGGGCGGGTAACTCATATCGTTATTGGCTTTAAAATAATTGTCCAAAAGGTAGAGTATCGCCATATCGCAATGTGATATTGTATTTTTCAATCGATTTTTTTTTAAATATTGTGGTTTCTTGTCGCTATCGATCATGAAGTCAATCCCGTATCGTATAAAATCCGTATTTACTGGTGAAAATAAAAAATACTCTATATCCGTTTAAATCTACACAAATTGTATACTTTTCTAAATCTATTGTTCGCTACGCCGTTTGGGGTGAGGCTTTTGACTCTAATGGCCGCGGATACAGATTAAAAAACGCTTTGCCATTGAGTCCCCATGTGCGGTGCATTGTCTGCGGACTTTTGTGGTCCTTCGAGCCGGATGCGACTGTAATTGATCGCACGATAATATTTTTTAATGTGATATAAACTAATCGAAAAGGGTGGGTATAAAGTTTATGGTTATAATAATGATGGCTACGAGAATTGCAACTATTTGTGTAATGAAAAATACTCATAGACTCATAATCATAGATATAGTAACATTATATACATGTCTACTATCTCGTAAATTAAGTCCCAATTGCACCAACGCCTGTTAGTGTTAATCGTTTGTCTAAATACCATGCCTTCTCTTTCATTAATACGAAGAACGAAAGAGATAACAATTGACTTTAACAGGCGTCCCGTAGTCCTGGAGTTTAATCAAAAATTAACTTTAACAGGATGCAACATTAAAAATGTTATAGGTACCATATCTAAATAATTTGTTTCGTGAATTTTTTCAGTCGCTAGATATACCTCTAAGACCTTATTAGGATAAGGTGTCTTGGCAGAGCTTGTAATGCCTATTGTATGAATTTTCTTAGAATATTTTCAGACTAAATGTTGGTACAGCGTAGATTCTACGGAAAGTGGCATTTCGTAGAAGCAACTAGCATTTAGAAAGCAAATGTGTTTCGCTGATCGAGAATATAATAATTTGAAAATCATCTGCTACTTATATTCTGCAGTCTATTGTCGACTTTACCAAATCGACTCCCATAAATGGGGAATCAAAAATGCGTTTCCTCGACATTAATGCGCTGGGTGTTCCTCGTGGAGTGGCATTATCGTCACACATTATTTGTGCGTTTGTCACATAAAGTATCAACTGCCCGCGGTAAATACGTCCTTCCGGTGTTGGACAATAGCGGGGGGAGGCGGCGCGGCGCGGCGGGGGGCGGGGGACCGCAAAAACTGCACCCGACTTAATTATAAAGAGACAAGAAGAGCCATTAAATAGCGATTCGTTAAATCTACGCTCGCGTGTTAACACCGCGTGTCGCTCTCCCGCTCGCACGCTCTCGAGACCGAGCGGGACGGCGATAGCCTCTCGCGGCCGCTGCGAATGGGCGGCGACCGGGATATAAGGTTTAGATTGACTGGGCGTTCTCAATTGAGCGGTTTTTTCGGGCGCTCGGATCATTCGGTGTTCGGGCGCGCTCGTAACATGTCATGCGCGTGGGACTTTTGAACGAGCGTGTTGTATAGTGTATATTCGTGGTCGAGCGATGTTCTAAGATGTCGGAGTTGCGCGGGTCGCCGGATGGGTTCGCGCCGCTGGCCGCGCTGAGCTCCATGTCGCAGCCGGCGCCGAACCCGCACGGCATCGACCACATACTGTCGCGGCCGGCGGTGGGGTCGCCGCTGCTGCCGCCGCGACTGTCGCTGGCGGCCGCGGCTGCGGGCATGGCGCACTATCTCCAGCACAAGCCGCTGTACTGGCCCGGATTCCAGGGACTCGTGTCTAACCCCATGGCCTGGAGAGAGAGGTTGCAATCAAGTAAGTAATACCTGTAGTACTATCAGGGTCCAGGGAATCTAATTCATAAGCAGGTAGAGTGTTCTCATAATTTATCTGCATTATAAGGACGACATACAGTCACAATACAATTTCATGTCAGTCGGTATCATAACATTAACATAATTCGAACAAATTATCATAACAGTCAGCTTGCTTATGAATTGAATTCACTTATAGTACAACAAACAATACTCGTCGCGAGATGTATGTCGACAAAGCTATATTTTATCTAACAAATCTGTCAGCGCGATTTGGCTTTGTTGATAGCGCGTGCGGGGTGACGATCGTATCTTCTTTGGCATTTTATGCTAGATGTTAATACATAAATGTTTATAATTATTTGTTCTTAACTAACAAATTTATATATTTGCTTAATGTGTGTTATTAAGATGTTACAGTCAGACAACAATAGAATCAGCACATTTGCCCAATCGGGCGTGCAAGTGTCTTAACTTATTATATAAATCTAAACATTAGTTAATAAATACTGAGTACATTATGTTAAAAAAGTACTTTTCCTTACTCTATAGTATGTTATATGTTATGTGTATTTAGTATAATATGTATTGTAATAAATGTATCGTATGTAAACAATATTTTATTATGTATTATATTTTATTTGCCTCTACTATGCTATGTATTGATTTGCATCTACTATGTAGGTTTAAATGTATTCATTTATGTAATATTACATTTATTTTTATTAATTTTACTTTACTATCACCGATTCAATTGCAGTACAAGAAATGCGCCTACTTCACCATGTCTCTGCATCACCCCAATGTTGGCTGGTAGAGAATGCCACAAGGCATTAAGTCCGCCTTTATATGTTACGTGCATAAAGTGTTATAAAAAAAGGTGTACATCGGATTCATAGAGGTATTTTAAAGAGACAGTAGTTCTGCGTAGAGATGATAGAATCAGACTATTGCTACATAACGACTCTACCAGTGTTAGTAGTCAAGTTTAGAATGTTCGTTAGCGATGATTGGATTGATGCCTAAAATAATTATTGATTTAAATAAACCATAAGTATTTTGATTGTAACCACCGACGAAAACAGAGGGGTGTTATAAGTTTGAAGTGTCTGTCTGTCTGTGTCCGTAGTATCGTAGCTCCCAAAACTGACGTAACCTTGAGTGTTCCTAGCTATATTCAATCATTATATTATATTAATTAAAATATTAAAAAACAGTGGACTTAATTAAGAACTCCCCACGACAAATACAAATAGGTATCTATAATTATGTTTCCGTTTCGATTGATGTTTTGTTTGATAACTAGATGTTGTTTAAACAGTATCCCACGGGAACACTATTCTGTTTCGGGATACAAAGTAGCCTATATCTTTCCCCGTGGTCTAGTTTATAGATATGACGTATGCCCATCAAAAACGGCCCAGTAGTTTCGGAGCCCATTCATTGCAAACAAACAAACAAATCTTTCGTCTGTATAATATTAGTATAGATAGTTTACATTAGTACTCTATGTATATAAACTATAAGAAATATATAGGTATTATTCGATCTGCTTGAAGTAAATAAATACTTAGAGTTTTATTAACAACATGAATGCGCGATCGTTGAAATTTTTAAAATTTTCGCCGAAATTTTCATTTTTCTAATAAACCAAAATTTATTTGATAGGTTAACCTACTATTTTTTTAATATAATTCATTGTAAATTCAGCAAGTTTAGTGAGAAATGTTAATTTCGATCGTAAACTCTATGTAGGTACGCAGATAAGCAATTTATATGTTTTAACTTTAATGGAGAGCTTAGGCATTAAACATCAGTAAGTAAATATTTTGTACAGACTTTTTTTCTTTAACTCATGAATCGTCATTTTGCGACGAAAATCTACACTAATATTATATTTGAACAGGCTCCGAAACGACTGGACCGATTTTCATGAAATTCAGCACAGATATAGAGAGTAGACCACGGGTAAGGACAAAGCTTTTTATCACTGGAAAATGCACGGTTTCTGCGTGATTTTTTTAAGCGCGTGCGAAATCGCGGGATAATAAAAATTAAATACTAAATCTGTGTGATATATTTTTTGGATTTTATCGATAATTTAAATAATAAAATGTTTTTATCAACTTTACATTGTAAGGTTGTTAAACAATTTTATAATATAATTTAAACAGTCTTCATGCTTAATACCCTCACCATTTTTATCGCTGAGACGATTTTATAATATAAAAGGCAATAAAATAAATGTAACAAATGAAACAAAATGGAGTCGTAAATTATCGTAATTTTTAATGTGTTCTGAGCTGTACGAAGTTATCGAACTATAAACATTATCATTTAACTACTGTGGTTATTTATTGTGGTTTTTTAATTATTCTAACCTGGTAATGGGTTGATATTTTACATCATTATAAATACATTAGCTAGTTATCTTAAGAAAATTAACGAAATCTCCACATTCTCATCGCCACTTATGCATATTATCACGAATTTTAAATAAACAACTAAAAAAACTTTAAGGAACGTCGGTTTTGAGTTTTTTTTT
Organism: Phengaris alcon alcon; assembly: GCA_037179445.1. Classification (NCBI taxonomy): domain Eukaryota; kingdom Metazoa; phylum Arthropoda; class Insecta; order Lepidoptera; family Lycaenidae; genus Phengaris; species Phengaris alcon. The sequence goes on along the minus strand of JAYRCH010000139.1, from coordinate 386,764 downwards.
TATTAAGACAAAAAAAAATGCTTCGGAAGAGACAGTACTTTCGGTCTCTGCGGAGCCGTAGGTAGCATTTGTATAGGCAATAGGCATTTTAACTTTTTTAATAATAAATTTACATTTAGATTAAAATTATTACAGTTTATATTCTCTATTTATATGTATTCTATAGCGGTAGTGAATATTAAAATGTTTGGCTGATCACCTGATTGTCTGACAAGAAAGATCCATGCGTTGGAAGGACATGTAAAAAGTCGGTCCAGAATCTCTCGCCAGTCGTGTAGGCCATCCGTCCTACTCGGATACGAGAGTAAAGGAAGAGAGAGTGCTCTTGTGTATTGCACACACACCTGGGCACTATAAAATAACTTCTGCGTAGCTGGTCTGGTTTCAGTGAAACCGGCCATCATCATCAAAATCGGTATGAGAGCTATTATTATTAATAAAATATATTATATTAATAAAATATATTAATTGGCAGCGAATAAAAACACTATCTCGTGACTCTCACAACTCGAATGAGATATAAAATAATTTATAGGTCCGTTTAGGCCTTGTTAATGTGTTTTTAACGTTTTGGTATTTGTGTGATAGTTAATGGTAGAGATGTCGAGATAAGGAATTCATTAATAAAAACGCTTCTATAGCCATAGTTTTTTTAATAGTTGCCAAAAATGCTACTAAAATATTTAATTGACCAGTATGTTCACTAACTTTTTTAATTTGATGTAACTAGTAAGTTGCAAAAATGTATGATGAAATAGCAGATTGCCTACCGATGGACCGGCGCGGCGGCGCAGTTGTTTTGTTTTTTAATTGAAAGTGGTTTTTTTTTTAGTTTTGTTTTGTTTTCAATATTAAAAAATAAAGCCTTCTCGGGCGGTCGGGTAGTGGACAAATTTTCATTTTCAATATCTACTTCATTTGATTAATACCTGAATAAATTGTAACCTGCAACACCGTGTTACTACTCGCATCATCTGTTGACAGATCAGTAACTAAGCTACACGTTTTTTTAGAATAAAAAGTTCCAAATAGGCTTATTAAAGGGTTTTTGATGCTGTACGAGCTATCAACAGTGAAAGGTCAGCTTTAATATTTCACTTAACGTTTTATTGGCAATAAATTATTGTAAGTTGTAAAATCTAATGGTATACAACCACATAGAGAGACAGTATAGGCTGTAAAGATAAAACATGCCCAGGGGTAATATTCGATTATTTATTACTCATCATAATCTTCGCCTAAATAGATAATTTTAGTTTTTAAATAGAAAACCAATGAAATAACGCTTATGTAAAAAGATGTTTGTAATATCAATTTAAAATTTTGGCCTACGATTTTACAATCGGCAGTTGATTTCATATAAATTTTAATTTACTTAGCTACCATATACATTTTACCTGAATTGATAATATATTCTGATTTACTTTTAAAATTTAATATATTTTAATTTTCTCGTTTCGTCCTTTCTTGTATAGGGCAAAATTAAAATTAAGCCATTAATACCTAATGCACAAAAGTGTAAAGCATTGATCTAAACATCTTTACGGCCGAATACTGAAAGTCTAATAAAAATTAAGAGCCCTAGTATTCACAGGCTGTCGCTGTCTCTGCTAGCCGAAATGAGAAAGAAAGCATGTGACTTGAGCGTTACTTAGTTTAACTACCGTTCCAGTATTCGGCCGTAAGTGTGAAAAAAATGAAATGAAATAATGAAATATAATTTTTATAACTTGCCCAGATGTGTATAATTGAGTTATAGTTGTTTTAAACACCCTTTGAAATACTTAAATTATGTTTATGACGATAGAATATCAAATATACAAAAAAATATCTATATTTGTGATGAAATAACGTATGTCATTAATAAACATGAAGAGAAGAAATGGGCCTAATATTGATCCCTGGGGAATCTTTAAATATTTATTAGTCCCCGACGAGCTTTTATTTCTTTGCCAGTTCTTTCAGTCTTTGCTACTAATGAAATAACAATAGTCGAACTAATAAATAGATTATTATGATAGCCAAATCGAATGTGCATAGTTATATAAACAGGTGAGTCAATCAATCGAAAGCCAAATGCGTTCATCGACTTACTAGTAGTTATTTCCTACAAGTGCAGGAGCAATATGCTCCGTTTATGGCGTGCCTTATATTGTAATTACCGTGAAGTGGGGAGGTGCGACTCCCCCGGGGTGAGATAGGGGAGAGACGGGGAGTAGAGTGTCAGATAAGAGGAGATTAGGTGATTACGTGCATTACCCGTGTAATATTGTAATATCGGCGCGATAAAGGCAGATTATCTATTAATTAATGGTACTATAGCCTATATTAACCCGACACTTATGTTTACTCACCATTATCAGCCCGTCGCTGGAAAATGTGAACTTGTGTCAATTGTATATAAAAGATAGAATCATAGTTATAATAAGGATAAATATTGTGTCTGGTCCTTTATGGTTTTCAATTGTTATTAATTTTAAACATCTCTGAGTCTTTACTACTCAACACGGTACACATAATTACATTCAAGATTTAAATACACTGGTGGTTTTTAAAATCATTCCAATATGTGCTTATTGCAAAAGAACGCAGCACAGGAGCTACGCCAATGTAAATAATAGATTCGATAAATCGTATCTGACATCTCACGAAATCTCAATGTTTGCAAATATACAAAATCATTATAAAGGTCACTAGGCATTTTTCTATGGAACAATTACCTACGGCAACCAAAGATATTATTAGGTTACATGTAAGCGTAATTTCATCTAGTCTGGATTACAACGGCATAATATCAGGTCGCATATCTGCGGGAGGCGGGGTAAATGCTGCAATATTTTAACTTATTTCAATAAATATAAATAATAATAAGTATTATTAACAATGTGTTTATTACAACTTCTCCATGGATCTGAATTAAAATAATTACGGAAAATGAAATGTGAATGAAAATTCAATACAATCTAATAGAATTTCGGTTATTAATCCTTTATAGTAGTTAGGATTGTGGTCGCGACTTTTTTTAAAAGTGGGTAAAAAACGTGTGTCGAAAATGTATTTTCACAACTTCCTGGTGGGTAAAAACACCCAATTTATTATTGAAACTTTCTGACACCTAATAAAGTTATAACAATGAAAGTAAAAAGTAAAAGCTACATCAACCTGGTACTATTTCATTGGTTTTTATGGTCCTGGCTCCAACCGCGCGGTGCGCGATATAAAGTTATCTGGCGCGACGTGGATTACAGCTTTATTAATTCTGTTCCGTTTGTTACTGATAAGAGTGATATACTAATATTGGCTGTTCGATATGTGGTCATGCCTATGCACAGGAAAATTAATGATAAGCAGTTAAATCGTCTTCATAATTTGCGCGTATTATAAATGTGGTGTAATCATAGAGTCATATATCAGAGACGGGGCTTAACGAGGCTAAAAATGTCGTATGACCTAATGACCTAATGTCCTGATTCATTTTATATTTGACAACACAGATGTAAGTAGTGCTTTGTAAAATACTGCAAAATTACGACAAACGGCTAAACAAGATAGATAATATTATAGGCAAAACTAGCATAATATTAATTGTTGTAATTAATGTATGCGTGTGGAATTTCATAATGTTTTTATAGTTAAAGCCTATTATCACAGGTTGCGGAAGCCATTTCAGGCCTTAGTTCGATCACTATTATCGTAGTTCGATCGATTTTCAATAGATGGCGTCACTATTTCCACAAGGAAATAGTGACGCCATCTATTGAAAATTGAAATTTGAAAATTAAATCTATGTAATAGCATGTATTTGTGTTTATACTCTATGGGTGTTAGGTAGTCCTCACTGAGCAGCGTACCTCCGGGAAACAGTAACATGACAGTTCAACAATTTCAAAAGTATTTCATGTTGTTTAAATATTTACTTTCCTCGACAGATTATTCAATTTAGATGTTCCATATCTGCCTTGCGTTTTCTTGCAGAAACTAATGGTTTTTAGACCCATATATGCAAACGAAAAAGAATCCTTGTCGTTTTAGCCTGTGGACTACATAAGTAGATATAGCGGTGATGTGACTAAGTAAATAAAGCAAATCCTTTAAAGTTCAATGTATACGCATTTACAATAGAATACCAGAAAACGTTCAAAATCGTTCCATTAATAAATTTAAAAAAGTAGTTAAAGAACGTTTGTGAATTGTCTGCTAAATCTTATATATAGGGTCAATGATTTTATTGACTATACCTGCATGGCTGCTTCTATGTACTATGTGTATCTGACTTTTGTTAATATTATATAGACTAAGTTTTCATATTGTAAAAATATACAATTTAAAAACAAAACATATTGTGGTAAATGATGGCCCGTGCGAGTTTCTCACGCCGGTTCATCTTGCCGGGCTAGTTCCCAACCGGTGGTAGCCATCATGTAGACAGACGTTCAGAAAGTGTATAAAAATACCAATTAAAAAAAAAATTACTTGACTTAGAATTTTGAGACGTCTACAGCAGGACATAGACCGCCCCATAGCTTTCCAGTGCGATTCCTCATCCATTCCAGAAGAATCCTTAATATTCAGTAATTAATTAAATATCCACACAGTCGATCCGCAACAGTCCGAACCTATTTACTCACTTTATTTCAAACCAAATTACCTATTTACCTATTACGAACTGAAATTACTAACTTTCAACGACTTTCAACCTTCCAACACTCCATTCCACCTTAGATTATACTGTAATTGTTTATCAAAGGGCCCAAACCCTGGGCCAGTATAATTAAAAGCAATCGCACGTGTGTCCACTGTCCCTCCCTTCCTCCTCTTCCCCTCGCGCGGGCAGTCGCAGTGTTTGATGTTTATTAAAATGGTCCAAACCTTTGGCTATGGGGTCGTCAGCCAGGGGGAGATATGCTAAGCTGTGTGCTTGTATAAATGCGAAAGTATTTGTCATATGTATCAGGTGTAATGGATTCGTTTTGTGATGGTTTGGTTTTGTGATGGTTTGGTTGTTACGAATTTGATCTCTAATATTTTACAACAGTTTTATGGGGAAAAGAAGATTTTTTTTTCTCGTAGCCGCGTCTGTAAATTGTAATTGATTCCTTTGGTAAAAAATCCACGTGGTTTCTTTAAAATCGTAAAAAAATGTCACAAAACGCAATAAATTATTCTTGTGGACATAAGGGTAAGTTCACACCGAAACGACGGAACCACATAATACAGACACTGTGGTGTTAGCGCCGTGATGATGCGCCTGAGTGGTCTCCATTTTGACGGTCTCCATTCCACTGCACTACCGACCATTACACAATACATTGTGTTTTTTATTGTAATGTAATATATTGTAGTGGATATCCTAATCTATGAAATAAACGTTTTTAATTTGATTTCATTTAAACGAGACGCGACGCGGCGCGAGCGCTGCTATTTTTATGGCAGCTATTCAAAATTGAACTTTATTCACTACACAATAAGATACATGTTTCATTGCGAGAGTTCGAATGTCAATTCAATCAAAGTCAATGTCGAGGCGCCGCTCTTGCAATGAAACGTGTATATTTTTGTGTTGTGAATGTGCAATTATCTATAAAATAAATAGTTATCTAAAATATGCAGCGCCGCGTCATGCCGCGTATCGTGTGAAATAACATAAAGCTTCAATGTAATTTCAAAGTTTTTAGGTATTTCCTGTAGTTTTTAAATATTTTTTGAGATTCAATATGATAACATACAATCAGAGACTCATATGATTATGTAACAAAACTGATGTATCCCGTCAAATCCGATAATAATATCTAAAACAGCTTATTGTTATTAAGCCCAGGATTTTTTTTTATTTCAACTAAAACATTAGCGCAAAACACCACAGTAAATAAGCTTTTAATTCACTCTCGCACAATATGAAAGCATCGTATATTGTAGCTGGCGGTGTGCGGCGCGCGATATTAATTAGCGCGGGCGGTGCGGTCGCGCTCAAATGAAGTGGGACACATTTTTTTAATTGCCCCCCCGTGTACCCCCTCCTGTGGGTGTGTACCCTTTCCCCTATGGGGGGATCCGGCATATGTTGATATCCGGCGGTGTAAAGTTTTCAGTGCATTCGGAATCCAGATGACCTTTTGGTTGGCTCGTTTAATTGGTTTTATGTTTGATAACATTTTGAACATATGCCGCGGCGCGTTTGTTCTGGCTGGCATATATAATGTGTAGGTTTGCATACGTTCTAATTGAGATATAAAATTATAATCGTGGCCCAGCTACAGCTTATAAGACAGTGTAAGTATTGTGAAGCATACTGCTTTAAAATATCTCATTTATTGTAACCTCTATTGTAACAAATCCCCACGTTCACAATACATTTGTTTTAAATCAGAAAACTTCTTATATTTACCGAAAGGCGACACAAAATATATAGATCGAAAAACGCAAAAGGTACAGTAAGTAATCAGTTCCTAAATTAAAAGTTACAGGACTAAGAGGGTCTAAAAATACGAACTTACAGTTCGAATCATTGTTATTTGTGACATTTTTTGTTACAACAATGATATACTTAAACATTAATAAAATCAATTTTGTATTTATCTTCAAACATTTTCCACTGATGTGACGTCACTAGTGCATAGTTTTTTGTATAGATCCTCCAATGATGAATGATGCCTTCCTCCACATAAACTTTTACAGTGCCATATTTCATACTCCGCCTACTTTTTGCGTTTTGTATTAAAAAATATGATGATTTAAAGAATTTGAATTGAAGAATTTGATGAATTCACTAGAGCTACTCATCTCCGATCGACAATCACTTTAATCACCAAAAGTCATGTGGTCAAAAATGTGAACAGCCAGGTCCTCCCCTCAGCGATGAGTGTGGGGTGCGAGCGTGTCACCCCGCCCTGGGGTGGGGCTGGTCCTTGATGAACCTATACGACATACGGCATACCTATTGAAGGGTGTAGGGTTTGGTCTCCAAAGTCCAATGTGAAATAAATACCTACAACTTACTAGCGTTGTTAAACCTTTCAAGGACTGGTAATTTGTAACTGGTAACAAGTTTGAGAGTATGTATGGATAGATGCATGTTTGTTTCATGCTGAAACTGCTGAACAGATTTTGATGAAATTTTAAATGGTAGTAGCTTTGAATTAAAACATAGGCTTTTTCTTATCTCGAAAAAGTACAGTATTCCCGTGGGATACTGTATTTAGGCGGGCGGAGCCGCCGGCAACAGCTAATAACAGTTTAGGTTTAGTTTAGTTTGTACTTTGTGTGAGTCATCAGCACAGAGTATAAATATATACTTTCGTCAGTGCAGATGTCAAAATTGACTAATGACGACTAAATTTTATGACTTTTTGATTTTGACTAAATAATGAAGGAGGGTTCCGTAGCTATCAACGCGCAATAGGTTTTTATTAAATTACTTCAAAAGTTATTATCCAATTTCTCTCTCAAAATAAAAAAAAGTTTTTTTTAATATGGTCTATCAGCATGGAAACTACAAGTTTATATCTCTTATAGTTTAGAAATGCCGGGGGTAAGGCAACTTATAACCTAGTTTACAGGCCGATTACACGAACAAAGTCTTGCATTAAACCTTAACTTTATTCGACGATACTCCAGACGATGAGGTACAAAGAAAAATAAATATAATGAAAAACATAGGCTTCTTTTTATCCCGAAAAAATACAGTGTTTCCGTGGGATATCCGATACTATATTTACGCGACCGTAGCCGCGAGACAAAGCTAGTATAATAATAAAAATCTAAGGACGCTTTCACACCACGTCAATTTGGTCCCGTCGTAAGTTCTCGAAGTACTTGTTTTACAATGGTACCAATGAACGAAAATATATTGAATACTTTTATATTATACACATATTTAATACACATCCATGACCCAGGAACATAGAAAACATTTTGTTTCTTTGGCGGGGTTCGAACACGCAACCACTGAGCCACAGAGGTCGTCAATATGTATCATCATGAGTACGAAGTATTAATAAACCATGTAACATGATAGAGTTATAGAGAGCTAATATTATGCCATACACTGTACGTGTGGAGTGTAGGCGATATGTTTGCACGGCGCGGGGTACTCGGTATCGGGTACTCGGTACTCGGTACTCGGTATTCTCACTTTCCGTATCAGCAGTCATATGTCGTCGGCGAATACACAGGGAGAGATTGAAATTCAATAATATTAATAACTATAACTGTTTAATATTTTTCATTCACCTAGTGACTGAATTTGAAGAAAAAATAATGTGAGACACATTATTTACAAATCCTACTAATATTATATATGTGAAAGTTGGATGGATGTTTGTTACTCTTTTACGCAAAAACCATTTTCGATGAAATTTGCAATCTCATCAGCAATTTCGATGAAATTTGGCGTGGTAGTAGTTTAGGCTCTGGATTAAAACAAAGGCTACTTTTTATCCTGAAAAAGTACAGTGTTCCAGTGGGATATATACTGTATTTACGCGTAGGCGGAGCTGCGGGCAAAAGCTAGTAGTCTAGTAAAACTTTATAGTATTTAGATCCTTACAAATATCATATCAAACGCGAAAGTATGTATATGTATGTGGATGTCTGTTCTCATTCACGCAGTAACTACCTAAGGTATTTTGTCGAGATTTGGTACAATGGTAGCTCAGACTCTGGATTAACACACAGGCTACTTTTTATCGCAGCAAAATAACTGTTTCGGTGCGATTTCTTTTTCTACTGTTCACATTACCCACTAAAAGTAACCCATTTTGACATTTGCACTAATGTCTCACTGCAAACCGAACGCCAATAAACGTTGTAATTTATGTATCGTCGTTTGCTTGACTTGTTCTAACAAAAGCCACATTACCCAATTGAAGTAAACCATTTTGACACAATATGTACGCATGATTTAGGGCCCTCGCCCACGGCGACTTTTTGTAGCGATGCTGTAGCGATGCATTAGCTCATTCGTATCGATAGAGTCGCGATGCGGTCGCTAGCTGTGTGCCCTCGCCCACATAAACACAATGCAAACGCGATACTGTCACGCTTCTGTCGCGATGCAAACGCGATTCAGTTACGGCACAAAAATGCCTGCGATCGTCACAGTTGCAAGATGGACTCCGTTGAGCCATCATTAGTCACGTTGTCTTGGGTGCTGCTTTTACGTAAGCAGCCGAAGCAAAAGCAGCGTCAATATTGGATGCACACATTTACTAAAGAAAGATTACTTGGCGGACATTATGTGACAACGTTTAAAATATCGATACAGTCGCAATGCTGTAGCGCGTTAGTAGCTCGATGGCATCACTTCTGTTATGTAGCACGTTGCAAATGCGACTAACGCGCGTTAGTAGCAATGCTGTCGATCGTTTACGAAACGCGCGACAGTATTACTACAAAAAGTCGCCGCGGGCAAGGGGTCTTACTGACCTGTTAAAGCTATGGGAAGATGATATTAAAAAGATAGGACTATATTGGACGAGGCCAGCAAGAGATATAGTTTTGTGGAGAACACTATGCGTGAGAGCAAGACTATCAAGAAACTGGTGTCTAATAAGAACATTTTGTAAGGTTCATTAACTATTTATAAACGTTCTTTATAGTTATCTAAGCAGTAATAAGTAAAAAAAATATTGTAAGTTGATTATTAATAAAGGCTCTATTTATTTATTTATTTTATTTATCCCGCGAACAGACTATAGGAACTTTTATTTAACGGCAAAAACAGCCAGAATTCCTAGTCTTATTCAACAGAATGCAAGTGGCATATTATTATCAATATCGAATATAGAGCAGATCATTAGATCGGGCGGGGGGCGGCGCGCAGGTGTGGTGATACCATGAATGTTTAACGCCGTCTGTGTCTTACAACTTACAACTGATAAAGTCAGAACAGCATCAGTATCAACCTTACCTGTTAAAATATAACACGCACAAGTTATTTCACCATCTTTCTTGCCTACAGTGCCGAATAGATTTGAAAACACATTTTCTAGAATGGTTTAAAAAAAAGAACACTAGAGGCATTCTTGTAATTTTAATACTAGATGTTGCCGGGGACTTCGTGCGTGCAAAAGGAAGTCCCATGGAAACCGCATACTTTGCCGTCCTTCACCGTAGTCTACTCTATACCTGTGCCAATTTTCATCAAAATCGGTCCCGTAGTTTCAGACACTATTCAATACAAACAGACAAATATTTCCTCTTTATAATATTATTAGTAAAAAAAAACTCTTCTGGCAGCGTCTGTTCACACCGCGACGCGATTTCGATATATTAAAATTCAGCGCCGCGTTGCGTCACTGCTCAGTGTGACTCTTATCGATTTTGGTCCTACGCAAAATTCTGCGGGTATACCACGTAACTTAAGTAGCATTTACCTACTTAAGCCCGCTACACATCTAACGTTTTATCTTAACAATTTAACGGTGTAAACTTCACAGCTTCATCGTTACCATATACATTGTAAGTACTGGGCAAAAATGTACCAGTGTAATGTATAATATTTTCTATCTGCTCATTCAAACATTTTGTGCTTACATGTATAATTTAGCATTTGTATGATGAATCATAATTCAGGAATCTTTTTATCGTCAAAATGTATTCTTACGACAGACTTCAGCTGATTATGCCTTCTCGTATACGCAGCATAAGCCATTTACATACGGGTACACGCCGTAACGTGTCTACAAGGTGTTCAGCGCCGGCATATTGCGCGGTCCCCCCCCCCACACCCCCCACCACCCCACGCACGCCCACTGCGGACCCCATATAGAGTAGCTAGCGATATAAGAGCGGCTTTATACACTCGACGCTTGAACAACGCGCACATAATACGTTGTGAGTTTAATAAAATGACAACTGAAACATAACTTGCGGCCGAATACTGAAACGACAGTTAAATTAAGTGACGCTCAAGTCACATGCTGTCCTTGTCATTTCGGCTAGCAGAGACAGCGACAGCCTGTGAATAGGAGGTCTCCTAATTTTGATTAGCGATTCTGTATTCGGCCGTTAGTCTCTTAACCTAACCTAACTATAACCGACGGAGAAAGCGAGGTGTAAAGACTAGAAATGGCCTCAGTCAGTCAAATGACACCGTTGCTTACTTCATTTCTTGAAAATAAATGTCCAGGAGCCTTAGACAAGGTGCAATTTCGGAAAGATTAACGATGTTCTGAAAGATTGACATTAGACGACCTCGGTGGCTCAGTGGTTAGCGCTCAAGCCGGAGGACGCGGGTTCGAAACCCACCGAAGGAAGAAAAAGGTTTCTGTATTCCTGGGTCATGGTTGTGTATTTAATATGTGTATAATATAATAAAAATTTGAAATATAAGTATGGTATAAATGTATTAAATATATTTCCATAGTCTGGTGCCTGTAACACAAGTTGTACCTTACCTGTACCTGTAATACTGAGCACGGGGCCAGATTGACGTGGTGTGAAGCGGCCATAGATATTACATAAAAAAAGAGTAGATACGTAACTCAGCGATGAAATATGTCAATCACATAGGTACATTTTATTGTTACTTTGTATAAGGACCCAGTGAAATCGTCTCGAGCTTTGTGCTGAGCTTGCCCTCTATCCCTATCTATTCTATGCCAGGGAGGTGGTACCAAGAAAAGGGTTGCAAGAAACCCCCTCTTGCGGTCGCGGAGTTGTTTGTCGCTGTTTGTTTATTGTTCCGTTGTTGTTCTTTGTTTGTTTGTTTAATCAGAGGCGATGTTTAATTGCTCCCGGCTTGGGGTAACGCGGCTTTGTTTCTGAAACTGTAATTTGACATTTTAAAAGTATCATATGACTTAAGCTGTATTGTGCACAAGTGTACGTTAAATGAGGAGAATGATAATATATTGTATGAGTTCTCATTAAGAATATAAACTAAAGTAAATGTACAGGAATGGTCACGTTATGATGATACCACGAAACTGTTTTACAAACCCGGTAATAATCAAAAGTTAAAAACTGTAATCCGACTACGCAAATTATATAGCCTATGTTACTCGGGCTATCGTTACGAATCTATTGACACCTCATTCATTGAAATTTGATCAGTAGCTTAGGCGCTACGGGGGAACAAACATAGATACTAGACTGCCAAAATTCAACCCCTCCATCTGGATTCGCCGTAGTCGGGTAGAAAGGAATTACATTTCAAGGAGCACAGTTGTGTGATAAAATAATTTTTAATATTATACGACATGTAAATTCAACCAAAGTTTTTAAAGCGCAACTACAAAACTATATAATCTATATACAAATAAATAAAATTGAAATGTCTGTTTGTAATTTCAAATTAACAGCTTTGCACTACATGCATATCATAGGATATAAGGACGATGACTACACCAAAAACACAATTTTTTAAATTTGTGTCTGTCTGTCCATCTGTTTAATCTCTGAAATGATCGGACCGATTTTGACCGGACATTTACTGGTAGATAGCTGATTTTTAAAGGAGTATCTTTGGCTAGTTTTATCTTAGAGTTCCCTTAAAAAATAGGGTTCCTATTCCGTTAGTTATACGCAAACGAAGTTGCGGGCTCCAAATAGGAATTCGGAGCGCCGTTTGGAACGTCGCGTGTGTTACCGCAGTCAGAACTGTACGGTGTGATACGGCGCGTGCTATTTACCGCAGTCAGAACTGTACGGTGTGACACGGCGCGTGTGTTACCGCAGTCAGAACTGTACGGTGTGACACGGCGCGTGTGTTACCGCAGTCAGAACTGTACGGTGTGACACGGCGCGTGCTATTTACCGCAGTCAGAACTGTACGGTGTGACACGACGCGTGCGTTACCGCAGGCAGAACTGTACGGTGTGACGGGCGCTAATCATCATTTACTTTCAAACTGTACGAAATACTACAATATTAGCAAAGTAGTATCTCGGATTACTCACAATATTTTCACGACCTCTGTGGCTCAGTGGTTAGCGCCTTGGCGCTTAAGCCAGAGTTTTGAATCGGGATCGAATCTCAAAAAAGTTTTCTATGTTCTTATGTCAAAATTATTGAAATTGCTATGCGATGAAAGAAAATCATATGATAATAATTTGCCCCGGTTCCCTGGGGATAAGGCCTAGCTAGATCGATTTTTCTCCCTCAAAACCAAAATGTACAAGATTTGTTCATTTACCCCCTTACTAATAAGGTAAAGCTATACAATGTTTTGTCCTTGTCTGTCAAGCGACTTTTCCAACGTATCATACAAAGACAAAACATGGTAGATATCGCTAATCCATTGTGTAAATATTTTTGTTAGTAAGAGGGTAAATAAACATAATATCTTGTGCATTTTGGTTAAGTATGAGATTTTGTTATTCCAGGACGAATAGCAGGGTCATTTATTTTATTTTATTCGTCCGGTTAGCGGACGGCTAGCGAACGGCTAGCTAGGTCCTATAATGTTCACAAAACTGATGTTACATATTCCCATACGTTAGCATAACCTGTCGCTGACTTCATACCGTACACGAGCAGGTACTTCAGACATGACGCAACTAATTCCCGGGGCCCTTTCCTCGTTAGGGCCCTACTCGGGGGCCTCCGTTGCTCAGGGGCTGAGATTTAATCGGCCCCGTATAATTGTGAGTGTAATTGTTACGAGGTGTTTCAGGCCTCCTACCGCGACGCACGCTATGAATATTAAAAAGTTAAACTTCTGTACGATTGCGGAATTGCGGAATAAGTACCTAATATAAATAAAGATTTATATGCAAGTTAATAAAAGGATTTGGTTGACAATAGAAAAGTAAAAAAATAATAAGGGTAGCCATACACCATACTGCCTACTACAGTGCGGTCGCGGAGCACGTAGAATATAGTACATTGACTCATCGCTACTTGTCACCTCCACGCACGCACAAATATATTGCTATTTCACTCTTATCGCGCACCTGTGTAAACACGATGTCTATGTAGTAAATGTACGAAATTCTACGGGCTCTGTGACCGCATTTTACTACTTGGATCAGTTAGAAGTGATCGCATATGGGCATCAAAGTTATACGTGTGTGGTATATGTTACGGAGTATAGACGAACTGCAGATTGGATCAAGCCTGCAGCGTCATGCCGATTGGACGATAGTGTATGGCTACTTCTATAGCAGGTTTTACTCAACTTAACTGTATTTTGTACTGAAATAAATTCCTAATTGAGCACAAATAAATTAAAGAGTATTAAAAATATTCATTATTCTAATCTCATGAAGAGATCTAATAGAAACATATTAAATATCCACTAAAGAGACGCCATATTTTATGACAGTGAAAAAAAATATAACATTCCACTAAAGAAAGAAAAGGAAACAAAATTTCGCGATAAAAAGTAGCCTATAGCATGTATGAAAATCACATCAAAATCGGAAGAGATGTTTTGGTTTTATTCAAACAAATGTTTACTGCAGCGCCCCTTGCTACATAACTACACTACATAGCTGTGTTTCAACTCTATTATATTAGCCCAGAGTTCAATTTTCAGTGCCCTGTGTTTTCTCCGGCCTTCCGGATTCTGGATCATAATATAGTCCAGCCTTAGTTACGTATGCTGTGACAATGTAGCGCGCTACGCCGACTCTACGCGCGTAGCACACTACGTAGCCCTGCTACGAAGTTGCGTAAATGAATCGATTCACTGAAAATGTTTCAATATCTTGTGTATTTTATGTTATATTGAATGAAAATATATGATGCGATTATTATATTTAAATATTTTAAGCACAATATAATGATTTATGTATTTTTAGAATATAGAAATATTCAAGTTTCCTGGTGAAACTATATCAATATTTTTGAGTACTTACAAAAAAAATGTTTTTTTTCTACACTAATATTGGTGAGATGAAATATTTGTTTGTTTGTTTGCATTGCAAAGGCTCCGAAACCACCAATTTCGATGAAATTCGGCACAGATATAGAGTAGACCACAGGGAAGGACATAGGCTACTTTTTATCACAGCAGAATGTACGGTTCCGTGGGATTTCATTTTGCGCGCACGAAGTTGCGGGAAATATCTAGTTAATAATACATTTGATGTAAGTATATTTCAGAACATTAATTGCGAAAAGCGATTTCGATATATCGTTACAGCGAGGGCGAGTTTTTATACACGAATGAAATGATAATCGCTTACGATGATGAATTCGCTAAAACAACGTCACGTCGAAAACAAAAAGCTTAACTTCCCTACCCACCCACACACACACACACACACACACAACATTACACTCTATCACAACGCCATAAGGCCATAAGTAGACTGGGTCTACCCTCTGGTGTAAATAACACGCGATTATTAACTGTAACTTGTAAATAATAGAGTCGGTATTGGCGCGGCGCGTGGACAAATCGATGTTGCTGACTCGTGCTTGTCCGATCACCCGTGTATGTAACGCGACTTCGCCTGTAGTTCCACTAGCTATGGGTTTTAGAAGTAAACTTTTCTGACACTTGGCATCGGATATCTGTTCCTGGCATCGGGTTATTTTTGATAGTTGCTCGTAATAAAATGAATAATGAAAATAAGATAAAATAGTGTATTTTATACATTCCATTAATCTTTTTTTATTATTATTCTATTATAATATTATTCTTATTTTATTATTCGACGACCTCTGTGGCTCAGGGGTTAGCGCATTGGCGCACAACCCGGAGGTTGCAGGTTCATATCCCGCCACAAAAAGTTTTCTGTGTTCCTGGGTCATGGATGTGTAATATATATATGTCTGTAATGTAACAAAAATCTTAAATATAGTTTAAAAGTATTAAATATATTTCCGTTGCCTGGTACCCGTAACAAAAGTTCTTCGGAAATTTACTACGGGACCAGATTGACGTGGTGTGAAGGCGTCCATAGATATTATTATTATCATACGCCTCTATTTGAAATAAGTACTGCAATTATGTACTATACAACCTGAAGGTCTGCTCTGCTAATTAAATCCGGCAATAATACGGTTGCAATAGTAAGTATATATTTTTACTCTGTGGTTACAATCCAGCTCCGATATGTTGAAACTGCAAAATGGTATATCTCATAAACGTCGAACCAGCGTCAAACACGTTTTGATTGCTCCAAACTTTAAAAATCTGTTTATGATATCAGGACGATTCATTTATAATTCAATAAAAGTAAAGTGAAAGTGTCAGTTAATTACGAGAGTTGGGATTCAGGTTCCTGATGTCATTTTTGAGTCGTCGTTTTTCATGCATCGTCTGTCATTATCGTAGTATTACTGCGGATTGCTTGAAACTCTTTTGTGAGTCTCGTGAAAACGCCCCACACAAAAGTCGTACAAGCAAGTGACGCCACACGCTTGTAAGTCGCTACGAAATACGCATAAATCATATACACAAAATGTCTGATATCTCCGAAGTTTGTGCGTTTATGTTCATACTCATCAAAGTAAAACTTTTTGTATTTTATGTAGATAAACTAATTATGTAAGTTTTATACATTAATGTTTGAAAATATATTCCAACTTTTTTGTAACTTTGAAATCCTCATAATTACAAAAGTGCACATAATATTCTGTTTACATTTATCAAGTTGTAAATACCTGATTATTTATGAACGATTAAA
This sequence comes from Phengaris alcon alcon, assembly GCA_037179445.1. Taxonomy (NCBI): domain Eukaryota; kingdom Metazoa; phylum Arthropoda; class Insecta; order Lepidoptera; family Lycaenidae; genus Phengaris; species Phengaris alcon. Next base: position 370,184 of record JAYRCH010000139.1, on the reverse strand, counting down.
AAAAAATATTTTTTTTTACATGTAGGCAATTGTAGAAAGTGTCTACTAAGACAACTCTTTATACTTAGATAATATTGTGTACTTCATTATTATAGTAGTGAATAATTTGTAGAGTTTCGAGACGAACAGGCCATGTTTTGTATGAAAAATGGAACTTATATACAAAACTTGTGTATAACTCTAAGCTCAAGTATTTGAATGTTGGGAAGTCTTAAAAATATCATAAATTTAGGTCATCCTACTGCGGGGGCGACGGGGCGCCGCGCTGCCTTTGTACGCTTATCGTCACGCTCAACTTTATTGGAGCACGCTGGAGTCAATAGGGTGACAATTCTTTGTAATTCCAATATTTTTATAAATACTTTTTCCGATATACTTTTCGAAATGAATAATTAAAAAAAAATGATTTAAAACTAGTACTTCGATGTTGTAAAACTCACCAAGTTAGGAAAAATATAAAAAGTAAACTAATTATGTCGCAGTAGATACTCTATTTCATTTAATTATTATACCCTTTTGTTTGTCTCGAAACGGAATAAAAAATCACCCAGTGTATACTATAGTATATACTGGACATGGCATACATGGGAAATTCGGAGCACCACTTAAATATGTCCATAAAAGTTATTCATGACAAAAATATGTGCAGTTCGTAGAGATATTACAGGAATAAGTCACAAGAATAATTTGTAAGAGTTACATTAATATTAATACAGCATAATATAACGGGATAGGGTTGAATAGTTATGTGATTGTACCGTAGTAATGCTTTCAGGCTGTATATGAATAATTGATAAAAACAATTATAGGTATGTTTTTGCGGAGCTAAAATGGGAACGAAAAAAATAAGAATATGAATATATTTTGTTGATTGTATTTTGTTTGCTTTTCAGGGGAAAAGAAAAAATAAACGAGCCATACACTATACGCGTTAAGAAGACAGTGAAATGTCAAAATAAATTCAAAATTAACCATTGGGCAATGACGCATAAGCCGCGGTCACAATTTACCAATCATAGTAAGCCATTTTGCCGTAATATGTACGAGTGCCACATTGACATTTACCGTCTTCCCAACGCGAATAGACTATAGTCGCATAATCTGTGATATCTTACTTTGACGCAAAACAGTACTGCCAACTTTACTACCGCATCGCATACCAAGTTTTAGATGACAGAAAGGAAGAATAATAATTATCCCGTAACACCAATGATTTCAAAACTAAGGATGAGCTATGACGTTCGTTTGCATGCATGCATGACAGATAAAAAATCTTGATAAAGTTACAAGTTACGCCATCTTGATTTTAGAAGATTTTGTCAATTGCGGACTGATTAAACTGCGGAAAACAAATGTCAAGATGACAAATGTCAAACCTCGACTGCTCCCTAAAAGTTTAAGTGTGGACACTTTTTGCCTCGACGTCTATAATGTGTCTATGTGTAACACCGTAACTTATCAATTACCCACTCTTAACACACATGCCTACTGCGATACCTATGAAACCTCAATAAAATCTTCAACTCAAGTTGTATACGTCATAACAATAAACATAACAGGAGCATCATATAGCGCACTTTTATATTTCATCGGGTATAAACGCTCGGCGGTATTACCCCCCTGGGAGCGAGAGGGGAGATGTGCGAGCAAAACGGAATATACGACGGCTGGCATTCAATGCCGGTCGGTGTATCACTTTTCGATCTTGCTACTATGGACATAAGGTCTAACATCGGATCTGTCGGCGACCGCTCGTTTTTTAATTAAAGACAAATTTTGGTTTTATGTTTTTTATTGTGAATATTGCTGTATCTATTGCGTTGTTATTCAGTAAGCAATTGTATTCGCTGATGCGAATCATATCAAATGCTTATTATGATTGAATAGCTTAAAAAAATATTGCTTTACAAATCTTCTCTCAAATACTCTTGCATTCTGAGAAAATTTTAAGTGTTGTAATTGTAATTCGTATTGGCTAATATAATCATCACTTCACACCAAGACGCGACGCGACTTTTTAAGATAGCGATTCAAAATAGAACTTTTGCCCGCGGCTCCACTCGCGTAAATAAAAGTACCTGGGAGACCGAGTTTTGCTCGGTGTTTTAGTAGAACGATAAAGTAATTAAAATTTACAAATTAGATTTGAAATAAGAATCACAAAAATATTTATCTTACTGGGATTCGAACCCACCACATTCCGAATTTCCAAACAATGCAAAATTTATATGTATATATGTATATACGCATACCGAGCTGCCAGTCAGAGTGACGTAACGGAGTCCACATTATTGATATATTGTTGCACGACGAAATAAAAAAAACATATTGCTTAAAATGCGCAGTTTCTAAGGGATAAGACCTAGGTCAATTTTTTCCCCCAAAACTCCCTGCATACTAAATTTCACGATAATACTTGTAGTCGTTGTCGAGATACCGATTATATATATACAAGATTGTCTCGTTTAAAGTGAAAGATATTGTATCCACTGGGATACTACAGTTTTATATAGTCATGTTGTAATCCAGTGCGTCAACTTCTTCTATACCAAATGCCATCAAAATCTGTTCAGTAGTTTTCGTGTGAAAGAGTACCAAACATCCACCCGTACATCCATCGCCACAATCCTTCACATTTATAATAATTATAGCAGTAGGATTACTATACAAAAAGATACACGTTACAATGTAAGAGTTCGAACTGCAAGCTACGCTCTTGCAATGAAACGTGTAACTTCTTGTGTAGTGAATAAAGTTCAATTTTGAATCACTATCCTAAAAAATGTGCGCCGCGTCGCGTCTCGGTAAGAGCTAACTCTTTTGTTTCGTTTGTCTTAACGATTTTTCTAACATCATACCGACGTTTTAAGACCGTCCATCATCATCACTCCCACCACAAAACCCTCGCACCCAAGAGCAGCCGTCACGTTAACCAGACACTTTCGTTCCAGTGTCGAACTCTGCGTTACAATGCGGCGGCGACAAGGACGGGAAGAAGAAGCACACGCGGCCGACTTTCAGTGGCCAGCAGATCTTCGCGCTGGAGAAGACCTTCGAGCAGACGAAGTACCTCGCTGGCCCCGAGCGGGCTAAGCTCGCGTATGCCCTCGGCATGACGGAATCGCAGGTCAAGGTAGGCTACCTCTATACCTATTATGGCGCTCGCACACGGTAGACTGCGCTTGGTAAGCGAGCAAAGTCTTTTGTTCTTGACGCCACAAGGTTCCAACCGCGTTAAACCCACAGGCCAAATTCTCTTAACTATAAGTATTTTCTGTCGATATAATCTCGTTCAGTCAACGCGCTGACTCATTCGCATACGCGTCGAATTATCGTCCCGTATCGGCACGACATGAGCGCGGTGACGTCAAGTCCCATACTAATTTTCTAGGCGACAAGGGGGTATCGCGCCGACCGGAGAGAATTGAAATCGGATAAAATATAGCTATGACTATTCAAGACAAAAATTTTCAAAAACTAAAACGACCTTCCCCTGAGTCTTGTCTTACTTAAAATACTGAAATAACTTTCACACTCGTGTGACTTATAAAAGAAGAGAAAGAAGGTCTTAACTTTAAAAAAAGGGCAGACTTAGCATATTTTTAAATCAATATTTAAATAAAAACTTTCAATTTATAAAAAAACAGTCCCCGGCTAAATATAATGCAGAATGTTTTTTTGTGATTTTCCTATACGACCATGACTGAGAAAAAAGGTTTCAAAGAACTTAAATTTTCAGTACTATCGAGCGCACAACGCCTTAAACAAACAAGTCATAGGTATATGATAAATAGGTTCCCACACCCTGACGGTGGCCGGTTACGTTGAAACCGGCCCATCTACACAGGAGTTATTTTATAGTGCCCAAGTTTGTGCGCTATACATAAGAGCACTCTTTCTCCTTTTACCCTCGTAACCCAGTAACGGATGACCGCCACGACTGGCGAGACATCAGGCGCAGGACCGATAGTTTACATGGCCGTCTCATGGATCATCTTCTTGTCAGAAGACAGGTGATCAGCCTGCATTGTCCTAACCAGACGTGCAATCAATTTTTTGTTGCTTCAACGCGGGGGTCGAACCGAAGACCAAATCGGGAGCCAAGCGTCAAACCACTGGACACACTATGTGATATGAACGTATTAAAACTAATGACTATTATAAAAAATAAACAGCACTTTATAATTTGCATAAAAACATAATTATTCAGTTCATATATAAATTAATATTAATTAATAATAATTAATTAATGACCCATCCGTTATCGGTGTCACTAACAGTTAAAGTAACCATTTAATTAAATAATATACTAAACACGATTTGTTTGTCCTGCTGAGGAATTGATTTTAAACGCCGTTATGACATATGCGAGGAGATCACAGATAGGGGGAACCCGAGTACAGAGTAACACAACATAATAGCTACAGGCTATTATATATTCTATTGCATTGTGTGTACAGGCGATAGTTGTGTAACGCAATATTAGAGTTATTGTTCCCGTTGTAGACTGTCAGTAATCGGATTAAGTAGATTGAAAAGTCAATCAGTTTAGGCGGCAAAATCAAACGGTCGCTCTATTAGCGCGCTCACACACAAAAATAGTCATATACACACACATACAAACAGTCATACACACACTAACATATACTAACAATATAGCTAGTCATACATCGCACTCTTTGTTATTTAATACTTCAATTTATTGAATATAATATTACAGTATAACTACGTTCTTAACGTCTTTCAGTATTCGGAAATCTTCGTGTTTAAAACATGATCTATGGAGCTGGCGGCACCTTGTATGGCAAAAGCCTTGAAAATGAAAAAAAAACATTATCCATATTTTTCTTATAATTTTTATTAAAATAATCCAACCTAAACCAACCAAAGCGCGGTCTACATTTATAAAAATTAATTATTTTTAACTAAATTAGAAAATTGTACAAAATATTTCTATAATCTACAGAATACAGATATTAATTACCAATTACTTTGTTTAATTGGTCAAACAATTTTAAAAACAAGATGTATTTCTAGCTTTTCTAAGCGTCTCCCTGTTCAGCTTAAAAAGTGTTATCTAATTTGGTACAAAGTCGGATTATACAATGCACAGTTGCGAACGAAATGCAACGAAAAGACGCTTAGAGGAGTATTTTACAATAATATAAAATAATTAATACTATAAAGAGGAAAGCTTTGTTTGTTTGTATTGAATAGGCTCCGAAAGTTCTGGGCCGATTTTGATGAAATTTGGCACATATATACAGTAGACAACGGCGAAGGACATGGCGGTTTTTATCGTGGAAAGTGCACGGTTTCCGCGGGATTTCCTTTTGCACGCACGAAGTCGCGGGGATTTAGTTTAAAAAATATTGAGACGTATTGTTTTCATAATTATTTCATGATACTAAATAATATTAAGATGCGAAAGTTTGTGAGGATGTACGGATGTGTGAGTTCCTCTATCTAGCATAAACCGTAACTTTTGCAGTTTGTAGTCAGTATCAATAAACACAAAGGCCATTTAATTCCTATGAAAGTGTACTGTGTAAGTGTCCGCGTGATAGACAGATTTTGTTTTGCACGAAGTCGCTGCTTCTCGTAATTGAATATATGAAGTGCATAAATGAAGATTTGTATTAAACTCTGACAGAATATATTTCACGGCACATCCGCGGACAATAGGGATGTTGCCTTGTGTGGAATGTCACATATTAATAAATTAAATTTTAAAATTGTTGATTAAACATAAATCCAAAAGAAATAGCTATTTAGATTGGCGCTTTTTTTTTAATGAGAAATGTATGGCGGGTGCAACTCATGACGTCACAGGCCGATATATCGCTCTCTTTGATATTAAATTGTTTGTATCATCGTTATTTTTTTAAAGATATACGAAAATGGGTTCTAGATTATTTATTAACATTTTGTCTAACATCGAATACACGAAAAAATTTTTTTTAGTCAACATGCCTATTGGACACGGTGCACCCCCGCACCCCCGCACCCCCGCACTCGGGCTCCCCTACGCTAAACGACGGAGAAATTAGCCGGCTATTTATTTCTATTGTTAGATATTATAGACTTTTATTGTTCGAAACATAAGCTATAATAGGGGCTAATCTAAGGTGGATTTTATGGTTAAATAAAATTAGTTTACAAATTTAGTGAATCGCAAGAATTAAGGATAAATAATAATTAACAATAAAACTTGAATATGCCATCTTATGCCTCGATTTTAAATTTAAAAAATCTTTAAACATCACAACATTTAAGCAGATTCATAAATATGCCATTAAACCATTATTTTATGAATCAGCTAAAAGTTTTCCCTATTTTCATACAATCAGAAATCAGAATGCATGAACATTTCAATAAATCTTACAGATTTGATTATCGCCCAAGTATTGTGAACGGTATTGATGACATGTCCCCTCTTGTGGGCTCCGTGGCCCCTCTAGCGGGGCCCTGGGCCCAGTCGCGGGGCCCTCGCGTTACGCTAAGTGATACATTCAATTTGGGGGCCCTGCGTGGGGATATTAACTTTAAATACAGCAAATAGCGACCCAACTGTTTACGATTTGTGATCATTAAACTAATGGCTGAAGAGCGGAGTTATGTCTTGTAGGTAAACACTAAACAATAGATGTTATATCTAAATATTACATCTTAGATATATGATGGTAAGTATATAATAGTATATGAGTTTAAAACGAAATTGTATTGAAAGTATAAAAAAATATAGGTATAATTTATATTATATCCATGAAAAGCTTACAAAGATATTTATGGAATGTTAGAAAAAAAACCCTCTATTATTTGAATCCTAAAGAGCCATTGTCACGGTCCAGCCTACGAATCCAACAGGGAGTTAATAGTGGCAAATTCGAGGGAGAGCTAAGAACTAAGAAGAGAGGAATGTACTAGCTTTTGCGCGCAGAACCGCCCGAGTGAATGCAGTACCCCACTAAAACCGAAATAAAAGTAGCCTATGTAGTAATCCAGAACCTAAATACTACCGTACCAAATTTCATCAAGATCTGAGGGTCAATTCTGCTAAATAAAATCTGCCATAATACAATTAAAATCAAGTCCCGATATGCTAAAACTGCCAAACTGTATTCTCGTAAACGTTAAATCAGCGTGAAGCGCGTTCTGATTGGTCCAAACTTCTCAAAATCGGTTTATGACTATCGCTATCGCTTCGCTTATAATACAATCAAAGTAAAAGGAAAGTCTACTTGTAAATTCGAGAATTGATGTTTTATTCTGTAGTTTTTGCGTGAAAGAGTCACAAACATCCATCCATCCTCACAAACTTTCACATTTATAATAGTAGTAGGATATTGTTGCAAGTGAAAAGTTCGACTCTATTTACCATTTGCATCAATTTAATTATTGTCAATAGGAAGTAATGTAGCGACAACGTCCACAACTTACAGTGATCAGGGCATCAGAGGGGCGCAAATGAAGCGGGAGTAATCCGCTTATAACGTCATAGTCATGTGACGTCACAGCGCCAGATGGACGATGAATAAATCTCAGCAATTGTTAGCTATTGTACCTATTCTAAGGCTTAGAACTGTAGACTAGAGTTGGCTTAGGACTCGACTAATATTTAAAATAGGTCCAGAGTTGGCTTTGTACTACACTCTAGAGCCTAGATCGTATGTCAAAAAATCTTTTTTTACGGCGAATTATAAAGAATAATTTCAAGTGTGATCGACATTTTTATTGCAAAAAGCATTTTATCGATATTTTTTATTTCCATTCAAATCTTTTATTGTATGAAAATCAATAAATATTGTAACTTGCCGAAGGACTCTGACGCGTCGTCACGAAGACGGTGACGTCGATTAATATTTGTGAGAAAAAAAAAACCTATGTTAAATTTGTGGTTTGCTCCCCTTGACTTCTCTCTACGCCCCCTTAGGAAGGCGCGCCCCGCTTGGGAGCTCCTATTCTGGTCACAGCGTTTATAACTGTTATAACCAAACTCTTACGACACGGCTTGACTTTTTTTCTAGTTTTGTCTATTCGTTGAATATCAAAATGGCAGAACAATGTTTGCGGGGTCAGCTAGTACCTATTTTATGAAAAAAATTGAGTCTAAGGGCCTGTTGCACAATCTACTATCTAATGTTACTCTAATGTCGATAAGTATCGGATAGCTTACTCGGAAGTTTTGTTTCTGCTTACTTTATATTAAACATACAGAGACAAAACAAGCAAATAAGCTATCTGTCACACATCAGTAGATGGTTAAACAGGCGCTAAACATAATATACTATACGAATGCGAAATATGTAAAGTTAACACGAAACATGTAATAACAGTAACAAACTGCCGAATACTGGAACGACAGTTAAATTAAGAGACGCTCGAGCCACATGCTGTCCTTGTCATTTCGGCTAGCAAAAACAGCGACAGCCTGAACAGGAGGGCTCTTAACTTTGATTAGCGTTCAGTATTCGGTCGTAAGATATCAAGAGGAATAAATAACAATAATAATTTTGGAAAAACAGTTCGTCTTAAGGTAAGACCGCATTAGGCAGCAGCGGAGCGACACGACGCGACGCGATGTGTCCCTACTTGTACGTAACTAATACCGCACAAGAGTGCCGCGTCGCGAATTGCGTTATTTGTCAAATAAATGTTTAATAATAAATAAATAATAGTAATAAAAATCTTTATTCGAACATTTTATTTATCTGTTTATTACTATTATTATTGTAATTATATGTCATAAAATTTCATAGAAAGATTATTAGGCCGTGTCGCGTCGCGCAGTTCCGCTGCCGCGTCGTCACGACTAGTGCGGTCCCACCATCACACCTTAAAATTTAAACAAGGCGCGAACAATTAAGATAACATTATAGATAAACTAGTTGATTAGCGTCAACCCTGCGGAACCTAACCCTAAGCCGAACGACACTCACTCGCAAATTGGACTCAAAAGCCAATGGACCATTTGGGGTGCATTTAGCAGGACAACTTTTATTCAGATAGCCATGCAAAAATTAACTTTACTCCCATTTCGTAAGGTGTATAGTGAATGCACTGTGTAAATGTCGTGAATTTAGTAGGCCAACTTTTTATCCAGCCAGCCGTAGAAAAATGCACTCTACGCCCTTGTAATATGGTGTACATTATAAGCAAGTATTATGAACATGTCATTGCTCATTTGGCATTCGACGGGAAGGGCGCTATATTTACACACGAGGGGACAAAAGTAATGCAATTAATTGTATCGCTTTCTGTTTGTATGTTACAATTACGTTCAGGCGTTGCATTCAATCATCGTGAACCCTTATTATGCTAAGCCACTTTTAAAGATTTACGCGTTGTGTAAACAGATACTATAATTCAAAGTTTTATATGCCATCAATCTGAGACGTACGGACAGGATCCGTCAGGATCTTATTGCCATGGTAATAAGATCGAAAGTGGTACACCGTATCTGCAGGTGACCGTTCGTGTGTCGTTAGACGTTAGAAGCCTCCGTGGTCCAGTGGTTTAGAGCACGGTTCTTGACTCCGGAGGCCGTTAGTTCGACGCCGCATTGAAACAACAAAAAATTGGTTGCAAGTCTGGTTAGGACAATGCAGGCTGATCACCTGATCTCTCGCCAAAAGTCGGTCCTGCGACTGATCTCTCACCAGTCGTGTCGGTTTTCCCCGCCACGGAGTAACGAGAGTACAGGAAGAGAGAGTGATTTTGTCTATTACGCATACACAGTGAGCGTGAGCGTTAAATTCTATCACTATTATTTAATACGTTACTAAAATGCGGTTGCGGTGCACTTAGTATTTCGTATATTGACTGATCGCTACTTGTCTCTTTCACTCATGCACGAATGTTATATTGTTATAGCTTTAACACGGCTAAGCGATAGGATTATTTACACAGGTAAGCGATAGGAGCGCGATAGCAATATATTCGTCTGTGAGTGATAGAGACAAGTAGCGATCAGTCAATGTACGAAATTCTACGTGCTCCGCGACCGCACTTTATTATAAAGTCCCATTTGTGTTTGCTGAATCAATTTACAATTTCCCAATCAAAAGCTCCAAATCAGCAGAATAAAACATGGCGTCCGTCCAACTTACACTCCGCCATCTTTGGCGCGGGTTCAGCTGTCTACCACGTTTGACTACCGATTGTGTTTATGTAAGTTTCAAGCATTTAAGTGAGAAAAATGCAGGAAGTAAGTTGACTGTTATAGAAAAAAGTGCATGCGATGAGTTTGTAGTTTCATTGAAACTTAAATTGAAAATGCATAAATTCATTATTATAAGTAATATTCAATATTATAAACGCGGAGGTTGGTCTGTATGGATATTTGGATATTCGTTACTCTTTCACGCATAAACTACTGAACGGATTTAGATGAAATTTGGTATGGTGAGAGATGATGAGTTTAGACTCTGGATTCACTTATAGGTTACTGTTCATAGCAGCAAAATATACGGTCCCCGCGTGATTTCGTTTTGTGCGTACGAAGTCGCCGGCGTCATAGAGTCACTAATATACTAGACATCAACGATGCGCGACGGTCGGAAACCGATCATCATATTTTAAACAAAAGTCAAGGCTGTGAAATTAAGTCAGCAAAGAAAGTATTTAGCCAATATACAAACATTAATTACAATGACGATTTTCGAAATTGTAATATATGGGATTCACATAACGTCCGCTAAGGGCGCTAAGTGACATAGCGCGCGATACGTCAATACCATACATTTTTGATATCGAACTTCGCGATTGTAATTAAAGAAGTCACCTAGATAAGTCCCCAGTACGGCGGCTTCGGCAATATTGAAACGATAACGAAGTCAGAAAATAAAATGTATGGTACTGCATTAACCACGTGATTTAGCGACGCGACGTTATGTGCCCACTGCCCACCCCATACATTTTATTGTTTTTAACCCCCGACGAAAACAGAGTGGTGTTGTAATATGACGTATCTGTCTGTGTGTCTGTCCGTGGAATCGTAGCTCCCAAACAAATGAATTGATTTTGAACTACTATTTTTGTTTGAAAGTTGACATTATTGAGAGTGTTGTTAACTATAATTCATCATCTCACTCGCTCACTGCTTTACAATTCGGTGATTACTTGAAATTTTGAAGCTACTTTTTTACCTGTTATGGTATTTTTTGTTCAATTTTTTTAAGATTCCTAGTTATACAGATTATAAATTAATACTCATAATTGACTGACATACAGTAGTCAGTACCCATCACTCCCATGACCCGTGACAGATAAGTTTATTAAGTCGCTAGTAAACGTGGGAGCGGCAAGCCGTGAGGCGATCGTAAAGAAATAATAACCATACGATTTGATATTTACTTACCTTGACTATGCCGTTGAACAAAAGAAACAACTTTAAAAACGGCAATATTATAATATGTCTTGTAATATTCAAAGTAACATTGTAATATATACTTCGTGGTCCGTTTCACAAAAACTTGAAGCAAGACAGAAACCAGCGAATCTAACCATAACTTTTTCAACTAAAAGTTGACTCCATGGCTGTTTTTCCACTTACCGATCCTCGTGGATTATAAACGCGGAAGTTGGTCTGTACGGATGTTTGGATATTTGTTGCGCAAGAACTATGCAACCGATTTTGATGAAAGTTGGTATGGTAGTAGTTTAGACTCTGGATTCACTCCGCCCGGCGCGACGCCGGCACCGACTGTATATAATTTCAAAATCAATTAAGGATATGGGCTTATTATGATCTACTGTCTATATATAGACGTTTAGGCAGGAAATTAATTAAAAATCACAGTACGCACTTTCCCCTTTAAATCAGCTGTTTCTGAGAGTTTAGTGACCTCAAAGCCTGAGAGAGCGCAATGTAATTTTATTTCGTATATATTTATTTTTTTTTCAAATTTTAAATTAATTTTCTGTCTGAACGTTTTTACATAAGCAGTAGATTATACGGTCAAAATATCCGCATAATTACATAGGTATATGACACATGGCAAGTGGTAAGTGGAAATACAACCAATGTCTGCGTGCTGTGTGCGAGTTTCTGTCACCACTCGCCGTGAAGAAGTCAACTGCAATTTGTATGGCATCGAATTAGTTGCCATTGTTTGCCACTAGGGGCGTTGTTTCGATGCCACACAAATTATGGTTTACTTCCTCACAGCGAGTAGTGACAAAACTCGCACACACCACACGGGCAAACCAAAATTTGAAACGATATTACAGACGTTTACAAGACCCTTTCTCATATCTTTTAATCTTCCCGTAAATCATTCACATCGATCTATTTTGCACGCATAATTTGATTTAAAAAAAAAACATAGATAAAAATAGTGGCTGCATAATTTTGAAACCCTACAGAGGCTACAGAGTGTAGACGATAGGGGAGCCGAGATGGATCATATTATAATTTAATTTTAATGTGTTTTGATAAAACAGCGCATTAATGAATGCTTTAATTCTTCTGATGGTGTTATGATGGCGTTTTTTGCCGCCATATTGGATCACTTTGATTGATTGCTATCTGAGGATTGTGCAACGTTTGGCGCCAATGACTATTATCGCCTGTGACTATTAATTCATTTATATAATGGGTACTAGATGATGCAAACGACTTCGTGCGCGCCAGAGAAAATCTCACGGGAACAGTACATTTTGCCACGATTAAAAGTAGCACATGTCCTTCCCCGTGGTCTAATCTATATCTGTACCAAATTTCATCAAAATTGGTCCACTGGTTTCGGAGCCTATTCGATGCAAACAAACAAACCTTTCCTCCTTATAATATTAGTATAGAAGTATAGATATATATTTTAATATATCATTTCGAGACACTACTTGATTACGCTTCTTTAAGGATATCTCGGTCAATAACATACATAATAATGAAAAAACCGGCCAAGTACAGTAAATAGCAAGTACTCGCACACGACGGATTCCGTGTGAAATGGATAAAATTCACGTTTTGTTTTTTTATTCTGTTTTTAGTAGGTATCTGTTGTTATAGCGGTAACAGAAATACATCTCCTGTGAAAATTTCAACTGCTAGCGACAAAATAGCCCGAATAAGCTATCCGACACTTTTCAGAAGACTAGCTGGTGTCCGCAACTTCGTTTACGTGGAACGAATAATTGAAACGGAACCCCTTTTTTAAACGGTACCCTATATATAAACCAAAACAGAAAATTCGAGCATTAGTTTTATTTTCTAAATACATACATAATGGAATACTCTAGTAGTGATGATAGTGATATTGAATTAATTCAAATGATCATAGATTGCGATGAAAGTGATACCAATACAAAAGGACCACGTGTGAATTATATGTCGAAATTAAATGATTATGAATTTTCGTACAGATTTAGGCTGAATAAAAGAGCTGTGAAACAGTTACTTGTATTAATGCAACCACATTTGGTTGTTACTTCTAAAAGGTAAATAGATAAAGTCCTTTTCATAAAAGAAGTTCCCTAGACGCGGCGCTGTGATCGCGCGACAAAATATTGCCAGCATTTTTTATGGGTATTAGAATACCTGGATTCTGCTGTTCTGCTTCAGAAAACTCCTTTAACTTGAGTATCATTTCTCGGGCAGCACTTTTTACAACCTCAGGCATTGTGAATAACAATTTACCAAATTTAGTTCCACTAATTGCCGCGGGACATCTTGACTTCTACTAGGTATTGACCACTGTCGTATTTAACAATTTGAACTTATCGTAATATTATCAATTTGACAACTGACATTTAGGCTACGTTCCCACGAGCGGTTTTTTGTGGTTGCGACAGAGAAACCGCACTGTAAATAGAACTATGCGTCTGTACATTAAAGCTGAAAATCGAAGTGTCAAGTGTCGAATGTCAGATTTTATAGCTGTAAACGATTTTCAGCTGTATTGCATTAACGCAGAGTTCTATTTAAAGTGCAGTTTTTTCTGTCACGACCACAAAAAAACGCTCTTAGGAACGTAGCCTTACTTTTGTATTTGATTTTCTTTAAAATGCAATAAAAATTATTGAATTATAGTTGTTTTTTTACCCGTTTAACCCAATAATTGGTCTTAAAATAAAAAATCGTTAATAATAACCTACGTATAGTTTTTGTTTTTTTTTCACTTTAGGCCAATCTTCGACTTAAGACTAAGGCTTCGACACTTTTGACAATACGTAAAAAAGAAAAGGTATAATTTTGAATTTCGAACACTTTTTCTCTTTGCTTCGATGTTTTATTTCATTTTAAATTTCACATTTCTTTCCACGCGACTCTTAGCGTCAAACTATTATATTATACTATTGAATTTGATAAAAAACTCGATAACTATAGTGAAAAATCATCCCGAGTTTTGATTCTCAATTTTAAGTGTAATATTTACGCTTTTAACTAATAAATACATTAATGTACATAAATATATAATTGTTTAAAACATTCATTTTTATGCAGTTAGCAACGAATGTAACGTTTCAATAGGCTTGGATAGGCGAGAGGGAAGGATGCTATCCTACGTTGGACTAGAATAAATAGATCCTAAATTTGTGAAACGCAAGTTAAAGATAAACAACAGCGTACTGTTTAACGGGGATAGCTATATTTATTTAATCTAAGATATGTTATTGAAAACGGTCGTTAGAGATCAGTCAGAACAGACAGACGGTCAGACAAACTAAAATAAAAAATTGAGTTTTTGGTGTAGGTACCGTATCAAAATATGCATTTAGTGAAAAGCTGTTAATTTAAAATTACAAATAGATACTACAGTTTTATTTATTTGTATAATATATGAATTGGGAAACAAGCCTTAAATATCATATAGTTCAATAGTACATCTACTTTATGATAGATAGCACTTTTATTTAATTATTTCAGAAATAAAAAGATTTACGAACTATTTAGTTAAAATATCTAAATTATTATCTTAATTACTCGTATATATTACTTATTGTCTAAATCTTGTAGTTTCGACGCCAAAAGGCAGAATAATGTGACCATCACCGTAGTTTAAATAGTTAGAGTCGTATCGTCGTCATGTGAATGATTTCACTGATCTCGGTATCGATATGAATCAATACGCTGATCCTGACATAATTCCCGATGACACAGCTGGCTCAGGGCTGCCACACGGCTATTACTGTTCACGGATTATCTCGCGAAAGACAGCCCTGAGCTGAATGTGTTTTACAGAATACACAATAATAATTTATAATTTTGATGAAATTTAAGCTTTATAATATGAGTATATATCGCTCGATTGACAGCTCGAAGCATGTTATACAGAAAGTTCATAATAAGCGATTAGTGTCTGTAAATTGTAATACAGTGCGGGGTTCGAATCCTGACTATACCATACTTTTGTAACTGTTCTTTGATACTGGCGCGGTCTTGTATATGATAATCTTTAATTTCATTTTCATATTCACGCCGGTTTTCTGTGAGGCCGTGGTATTTATCCGGTCTGGTCGGCTCATTCGTGCCAAAACATATATGGCTCTTCCACTCCCAGGTCTGCCGTCTGACCCGATGAATTTTGTGGTTACCTACATATATAGGGGCAGCGCCGAAGTGGGGCGAAGGCCCCTACTAGCCCCTGTCAATTAGACCAAAATAAAACTGTAAACACTTAATGTCGCAGAAGGCTAGCGTGGTTGACTAGCTGAGCCATATTACCTAAGGAAAAAGCGGGGTCCTATCTCGCGATCGACTGGATCTAAGCGTAAACAAAAAACAATAGAACACATAATGCTACCAATATAAATGTCACATATCCACCGTGCAATAGAAGAATACCATGATATTGGTCGAGTTTAATCTTGATTGTTTACGTCTAGATTAATTTGGAATTTAATTTTGAACAGAGTGTTATTAGAAGGTAGCAATGTCCTGAAGTTTGTGGATGATATTGACGATGATGTCTTTTATATATAATTATTATTTTTAAACAAAAAATTAAACCGACTTCCAAAGTGAAAATGCACAAAAAAGTATGAAATAAAACTTATTTTCTAAATAATTCCCCTTTTAAATTCGGCTAAACTTTTACTTTTGACATGATAACGTCTTATAATTCGATGGAGCCGGCTGCACGCACGAAAAAACATGACTCATGCGGCGTTACCGGCGTTACCTCGCTAAACATGACTCATGCGGCGTTACCTCGCTCTGAAGCGTTCCATTTCTTATGACGTTGTCACGTTCAACTATCGTCATTAAACCGACTTTACAGACAACCGATTTTTTGTGCATTTTTACTTTAGAAGTTGGTTTAATTGTTTGTTTAAATAATATTTTTTCCCTTTTTAGTCGTGTATTGTGTTATTATTAACACATTTTCAGATAAATAAGCGTGTAAATGTATATTTGAATATGCGCCAAGCTTCCATTAGTGATTGCATATAAGATAATGATGATGATTACTGTAAGTTACTTAATAGAATATACTTGCAGTTATTTAAACGATTGCGAAATTTCGAAACGTGTATCTTTAAAGACTGAGGAGTTCTGTTAAGTGCCTTTGGATCCAGGGTATACTCTGGCACACAATTTTACTTTTTGGTAGCGTATTCTGGATTTAATTCACAAAGTCAAATCCCTATAGATGTCCGTATAGATTTTGAGAAGTTCCCTCGATTCCTTATTCATGCCATCATCAGGTCTCCACTTTGGTGACTAAAGGACCAATTTCGAGTAATATCCTTTACAAAACCAAAAGAATTTTACAAATAGGTCCACAAACGGCAGAGTAACGTCCAAAGTCCGTGTCCGTGTAAAATACTCTGAGAAGTACCTATTATTTCATCATAATGTGATGATCTGTGGTGTGACGAGGGTGGTGATGATGATGATTACAAAAATTAACATAATGTCATAAGCTTGCAGTTCTTTAAACAACGCCGAAACCCCCCAAACATGTGTCTATAAGAAGCCAGGAGTTCTGTTCATTACCTGTGGATCCAGGGTATACCTTGGCGCAAAATCTTACTTTTTGGTAGCATATGCTTGGGTTACTTCAGAAAAACTCAAAATTGCTATATGTGTATCAATATAAATATATATCAATTTCAAGGAGTTCCCTCGATTCCTCATGGATCCCACCATCAGGTCACAATTTTGGTGACAACGGGAACAACTTCGGAATATACCATTTACATCAAAAAAAGAAATTTGAAAATCGGTCCACAGACGGCGAAATTATTGTTGAACTTACAAATATATATATATATATATATATATATATATATATATATATATATATATATATATATATATATATATATATATATATATTTGTCTCGCTAAAACTCGAGAACAGCTGGACCGAAGTTCAGGGAAGGTTTAAACGGTGAGAAATATTGGAGGAGGTTTGTAGTTATGACAAAACAACGTGTGTCGGGACAACTAGTCAGACATAAAAGTCATAAAATGTTTTATTTCGTTCTTGTATATGATGTGCTATAAAAATTTACGAATAGATTTATAGAGATTTCAAAGATATGTATATAGATGTCGAAGTTAGCCAAACATGGTGACTATTAAAATGTAACATGACGAAATCAGTGGATAGTTTTACTAATATGAAATATCATATCAGCTCCAGGCTGAATGAAACGTGTATCTTTTACTGTAGTGAATAAAGTTCAATTTTGAATCGCTTTCTTAAAAATAGCCGTCGCTTCTCGTCTCGGTGTGAACTGACACTTACAAATACTCTCAGCTGGCAATAGTACCTATTAATAAATGACTTGCAACAAACTTATAGGGAAAAGCCGGGGTAAGCCGCACAGATTGAAAACAAGCTTTTACATTATTATGCCTCGCAAATTATGCGGAGGGCTTACAGACAAACAGAGCTTACTTTTTAGAGTTCTGTATCCAAAGGGTACAAAGGCTCCCCTTTAACTAAGATTCCATTGTCCGTTTATCCGTGCGTCTGTCTGTCGCCAGACTGAAGCTTATGTACCTTGATAGACAGCTAATTTCACAGATGATATTTATGTTGCCGTTATAACCACAAATACTTAAAACAGAATAAAATAAATATCTAAGTACCCACTAAGTAGCCTCCCACCCAGCAAACGTGATTTTTTTCCCGCTTAGTACGGATTACCGACTACTGAACCCTTAGTAAGCGAGCGCGACTCGCCCATGGCCGGTTTTTGTTATGCACTCCCGCACATGCGAAGGCGTGTCGGATGGCGCATATGCGGTCGCATCTCCATGACAATGGTCACCAGATGTCGCCCCTAATTGGTATATTATTGATAGATTTTTTGACATTCGAATGTAATTACGCGATTTCCCGAGAATAATTTATGTGGCAAACTGGCAGTCTATAATACGAGAATGATCAACAAAAGCTGCATTGTTCTGCTGTATTTTTCATTTGTTTAAAAAAAAAGATTAAAAGATTAGAAAATGTAGCTACTATGTACATAATCATAGATTTAGGATTTTTTTTTCTACCTACTATGCAAAATTTTTGCACTCAATGCTCTTTATTTGCATAAAACATAACGGATTTAGATGTTACATTATCGAATAGAATATAAGGGCCTATTTCACAATCGCCTGGTATTAGGTATTAGTGACGAATAGCTAATTCGAAAGTTTTGTCGCTGCTTATTTTATACTGAGGGACAGAGACAAAACATCCGGATAAGCTACTCGTGACTTATTAGGAGATTGTGAAACCGGCCCTAAGAACAGAACATGAACATTAAGAATATGTATTGAAAATTTCGGCACGCAAATATTTCCTTATGCCCACTTTGAACTTGGACAACATTCCTTGGGACTTGGGATTTTATACAGGGAGTAGTGTAGGTTAATACTGAAAAAGGAAATAAATCGTTTTTCGATACTAAAATAAATCGCTTTATTTCATTAGTACCTACTCAGTGTCAGTTTCAATCAAAACATAGAACGATGACGTCACAATTCACTAACTTCTTGGAAACTTATCCTATAAATTCAAACATAAATTAATTAAATGTGCACAGTATTTAATCATCTGTAGACATGAAACAATTGTAGCGGCGACATAAAACCCGTCATCCCGCGCTCCTTGGAAACAATAAACGGAAAATCCCGCAATAATAAGGAGTGTGATTGATACAACAATGAAATCCCCAGTCGACACCGCCATTTGCATTTTTATGGGCGCCGCCCTCCGCCGCCCTTGCCGCCCTAGGCCCCCGGCCGCCCTAGGAGCCCCTCAGAACTGTTGAACACGCGCCTGATTCTATACAAATAATATTAACGTTATTTGTTAACGTGACGATTGCTGTGTCACAACGTTAATACAATATCAATGAGATGTCTTTATTTAGTATTATTCCAATGTTATGGCTAAAAGTAAAGCATTACCTGCAATTTTGCTAAAAGTTCGTAATATTGTCACGTTTTATAGCAACATTGCAGCAATTCATTTCATTAGCAGATTCATATTTGTCGGTTATGTAGCCACATGAACAATTTATCTAACCGTTACAACCGAATAATCGCATATTCCTTATTTGTGTAAAGAATACTAGTCTTGGAGGTTAATCTTGAAGAACTATTTTAGTACTTGGCATTTGTAAATAAAAGTTACAAATAAATACATTAAAATATTTATATTTAAGGTAATCAATGAAGTATAAAAATTTCGTGTTATCTTTTTGTTCTTCGACTGGCAACTCGTTGACATCACGCCCAGTTTTGTTTGACGTATCACGTTTGTTTTTTAAGAATAGTCAAGTCAATAGTCGCTTTTATGGTCAAGCGCGTAGAATACCATAAACAAAAATAAAGAAGTAATGACTAATTGGTTACCATCGTATTATATTATAAAAATGTCATAGAAAACCGCGGTGGTTATATTTATTAAATTGAAATAATCGTAATAAGTAGATATATATTTTTAATCTTATGATAGTTTACTCATTTATTAAACATTTACTTACTTTAGAGGCAATACTTTCCAGGTTCCAACTCTTGTATGAGCGACACAAGCCTTATTGAGGCGAAGTAATCCTATAAATTCAGACTTGCTGGATTTCGGAATTGTCCATTATCCATTTTTCGAAAATACGCACTTGACCAATGATATTTTTCACTAACACGGCTCACACTAACACTAAAATGGTCTCAAAAGTTTTCATACAGTCCTAAATTAATAATAATAATAATAATATCTATGGACGCTTCACACCACGTCAATCTGGCCCCGTGCTAAGTATCCGAAGAACTTGTGTTACAGGTACCAGAAAACGGGAAGTATATTTAATACTTTTATACTATACATATATATCAGATTTTTATTATATTATACACGTATTATATTAATACACATCCATGACCCAGGAACACAGAAAAACTTTTTGTTCCTTCGGCAGGATTCGAACCCGCGACCCCCGGTTTGAGCACCAACGCGCTGAACCACTGAGCCACAGAGGTCGTCGTAAAGTTGTTGTATATAGATAAAACACAAAATATCTATTGCGAGATGTTCCTGACGAGTAACCTTTTATAAATCTGCTATTTGACATTAGAGAAATTCTTTATTAGCGGACCATTTTAGGGATTCTCGTAGAAAGTTTTCAAATGAATATATTTCTGCTTATGAATTGTATCCTAATCGAATTATGAATTGGCGTTCGAGTGGCCGTCGTACGATCTTTGGAGTAATTAGTAGCAAGAATTGAACGTGAATCGCCGACGTTAAACGTGACAGTTTTAGACCTGCTTTAGAAAATTGTGAAACTGGCCCTAAACCTACTAAGTAGTATCCTACTTGTAAATGTGAAAGTTTGTGAGGATGAATGGATAGATGGATGTTCGTTACTCTTGCACGCAAAAACTACGGGACGGATTTTGATAAATAAAAAGGGCTATGTGTTAATCCAGAGCTTATACTTCTACCATGCCAAATTTCATCAAAATCCGTTTAGTAGTTTTTGCGTGAAAGAGTAACAAACATCCATCCATCCTCACAAACTTTCACATTGATTATAGTAGTAGGCTTATTTAGTCTAGCGAGAAATAAAATAGTCATCGAGGTAGGTAGTAGGTAGTAGGTAGTAGGTAGTAGGTACTGTATTTTAAACCGCACTCTAATATTTATTATAGTTTAACAATCATACAAACTTTCACTTCTAATTTCTAAACAATATTATATTACTGAGATAATGCCTCTATTACACTTTCGGTGCACAATTTAAAGCCAGAAGCTTATCGTTAGCGGCAGATTAAATAATCGAATCTAATTCGATTCGATATCGATTGAAAATCAATGTCTCGCCCACACAGCAGGAAACTATTAGATTTTAATTAAATTATTATAATAAAGAGATTAAAATTAATCGACTTTCGTCAGTCCATCAAGGCCTCCAAGTTATTTAATAATATAATTAGTAATTTAATATACAATACAATATTACAGTAAAAAATAATGATCCATATTCGATAGACACAAACCTTAGATAGGCACAAAGCACATTATTATGTCTATTAGGTAACACCAGGACTTTTTAAATAGCGATACAAGAACCGAAATTGTGCTTCGCAGAGCTGCATATTAGGTTCAGTTCACAGATGAATAAATTCGTTGTCACAAATAGTTACGACTTACGAGAGTTGGATTTCTGATTACAAATGTCAAAAGAGCTTACTTTAATTGGTTAGTGTGAAAACGGCTCATGCCTTTTTGGTCAATTATGACATTTGTACAGATGATTCACTGTAAACTCAACGAGTATAAATTTTAATATACGTTTATTTATAACAGTCTTATATCCGCTACGACTAACTGTTACATAACTTTTACCAAATCAGCTTGTTATAAAATCACTATAGGTAAACCCTCTAATAAAATTCTTATATAATAATATAAATTAATCTCAAATGCTCAAAACTCTTGAATTAATTTCAATGATGGATGTTGAAGCATAAGACTCAATTTGTACTCTCAACTTGAGAGGGAATAAAATTGATCGTCGCATTTATTAGCTTGTCTCCTTAACCTTCGGATTACCTCCTGACAGACACCGACACTTCGCTTTACGCGCGCAAACAATTATTTATTACGCCCGAATCTAAACACCCTATACACAGCGATACTACACGCGAAAATCGACTTTACTTCATGGAGTCAGGGTTAAAAATCGCAAATCCGTAATCCACAAGATTAATAGGGCATAAAACGTAAGATAATACAATATACAAGAAGACACGTTGTTATCCGTTCCGTTACACGCCGTAGCTCGGTACGTCTATCTGCTTCGCTCCCTCCCGTGGTGTATACACAGGCTGTCCCGGTCGCACGGTTTCAATTATCTGCCTAATCCCTCAATTACGTCGACAGATGTCGCTCGCGTCTTCGGCTTATGCTTAAAGACCGTTCACAGTTATTTTACCTCTGACAGGACCTTTATTCCAACGACATAAGGATCACATTCGGAGGTGGAATAACTCTGAAAGTACCGTCCACAGCGCTGATCGATGCTCACCGCTGTCGGTACACGATGACTGATGTGTTTGCAGATTTGTTTTACCAGTTGTAATTGGTAGATTTATTATTATCTTAAACTGTTAGGTACAATCTCAAAAAATTGCAGTTAACCCAAAAGTATGGATCAAAATGCTGAATGAAAGAAAATTTTGAGCATTAAAAGTAGAACTCTAGACTAATACAATAGAGTTGAAAATCGAGAGTCGAGTTCTCAGATTTGACATTTGACTTGACACTTACGTGTTCGATTCTCAGCTCTATTGTATTAGCGCAGAGTTGTATTTTCAGCGCTTTGAAAATTCTCCGGCCGCCGTTCCGGGTTCCGAATTATATAGGCCCAGCATAGGACTCAAGAGCGAGTATCCACGTGCTCCCCCCCCCCCCCCTCTCAGCCCCCCTCCCTCGCGGCTCGGCAGTAATTAGCGTCATTCATTACCGTTCGTCCCCGTGATTAATGTTGACAGTTTACACGGGACTATCGAATGTTTACATCAAGATTACACTATTTTTATTTGATAATAATTTTCTTCCACTCTCTTACTTAGTTATGCTACATAATACATGTGCAATGTCTAGTGCCGCGAGTTCGTGCGCGCAATACGAAATCCCGTGAATGAAACGTCCATCTTGGAATTAAAATTCAATTTTGAATCGCTATCTCTATAGAATGCCGCGCCGCATCACGTCTCTATGTCAGTTTGAACTGACGCTTAGGGTCAGTTCACACCGCGACAATTCGCGACGCGACGCGGCGCTGCATTTTTAAGATAGCGTTTCATACGACATCAGTCATATGAAACGCACATGCGCTGTGCAGCGCGGTACACCTTGACATTTGAACTCTTAGAATGAAACGAGTATCTTCTTGTGAAACGAATAAAGTTCAATTTTGAATAGCTTTCTTAAAAATGTAGCGCCGCGTCGCATATTGTTTCGTCTCGGTGTGAGCTGACGCTTACAGAGGCTAAAATCTGTAATCTTGATTTGAAGATTTCGTTTTTAACTGCCGATTAAAACGAAATCGTCAAATCAAACCCTCACAGTTAACACAACAATCGGGTTTATTAGTGAGGCGAGCCTACATTCGACGCGGCAATCACGGCAGGGTTAACAGTGAGCAATTAGGATTACCATAATGGGCGAGACGTGAGGAATGTTCCCGAGTGGGGTGACAATCTGTTAAGGTCCAATGCGGGACAGTCCTGGCAGAAATTGACAGGAATTGTTCTATAGTAACCGGGTACACCGGATATAAGATAGGCGTTGTCTAGCTCATTTATTCTAGACGAATAATAGATGCATATAATTATTATATTAATTAGCGTCTTCGTCCGCGTGGATCCCCATTGCACCTCCGTGGGGTATGAATTTCGAAAAATCCTTTTTCAACGGCTTCCTACGTCATAGCAACTATATGCGTGACGATGTTCAACGCCATCCGATCAGTCGTTGATATTCCACTATGGAAACTTTGGACCCCCATTTCACCCATTGGCGAAGGACGAATTTCAAAAAACTATAAAATACGTGCTCGATAATTTGTATTTATTACCTCGGGATATTCCTGGAAATTGGGACAGATTTTAAATATTTTTAATACAAACGTTTAACCCTTATTTTATACCCCCAGAGAGTAAATTTTAATGAACACTGAAACACATATTTATATTAGAGCGTGCATCTCAATTTTCATCGAAATCGGAGATTTAAAGATTTTCCATACTAATTTTCAACCCCTATTTCACCCGTTTAAATGTGTTTTTTTTAGTCCTTTCTTAGTGTGCGTCGACATTGATAATTAGAACTGGCAAAAATTAACGTTCCTACGAAATAACATCTTTCGAAAGTTTGAAAGAAGTAATAAAAAAACCTTCCTATTTGAATAGATGATTATATTACCGTTATAGAATATTTTTAAACCAACAACACGATACTAAATAATGATATTTATGTCTCTACATAGATTAATTACTCAATTTCGTACAAGATTATTATTACTTTAACGCTTCTTACATTTAGCTTTATATCCAAGAAATAAACGGCATTATTTAAAGTGTTATTGGCATCCAAGATGCGTAACCGTTGCTAACAACTGCAACAACCGCGGCTCAACAACTGTAACAACCCCTTTACCCCAAACGGCGGTAAATACAGCCGTTAGGGTTGTTACGAGGGTGGTTTCCAATAAGTTAAGGCTTACATGTATCTTACCACGGGAAATTGAACATTTACAAGTATACAGTCAGGAAATTGAATGTTTATCAGACTGATGTCTGAAATTAGTCATGTAATACCTCTGTGGCTCAGTGGTTGGCGTGCATTTATTTTTCTTATCTGTTAAGACAAACCTGCTTGAGC
Organism: Phengaris alcon alcon; assembly: GCA_037179445.1. Taxonomy (NCBI): domain Eukaryota; kingdom Metazoa; phylum Arthropoda; class Insecta; order Lepidoptera; family Lycaenidae; genus Phengaris; species Phengaris alcon. Next base: position 345,339 of record JAYRCH010000139.1, on the reverse strand, counting down.
AGGTTTGTCTTAACAGATGAGTTTGAAGTTTGAGTTTGAACTCAATATAATACTAACTCGGAGAATTTGTTTCAATTTTATACAAGTGACGACTGTGGATGAAAAACCGGATATTTTTTTTCGTACTAAAATCCTTTTTTAATTAGCGTGGCGACGATCACTCGCCAATTTGCCCGCATGTTCATACTTTATATGACGAATGTGCAAGATGTTTCATATCAATATTATCTTATAAACATAATTATCAGAGTAATTAATCGAATATTGAAATTCCAGCATGGTCACTCTATCAGATCAGTCTCCCATGATCTGTTACACTATCATTAGTGTATACTGACACTCGTGAAATGCCGCGGCTACCGCTTACACTATGCCCCCTACACTCGAAATACGACGTTATAAAATCTACTTAAAGTTTATAATCCTATGGCCTGAGATTAACAAAAAAAATAACCTGATTCCCAAAGAGTTTACATGTACCAATTAAGTATTATACTCTAATACATGGATATAAGGTTTATATTACCTTGTCGTGTGGGGTACGTGATAATTATCGGAGGTATTTAATTTGTGGAGGCTTTCATTAGTCACCGTGACGTGACGTGTGACGTGACGTGACGTATTAGCGGCGCGTCTGTGATACGTTTAATTGTGTGGAATTTTGAGTGATCTTTCACTTAATAGTGTCACGAGATAATATTAAGTGCTTTTATCGAATCGGGTAACATATTCTAATCAACTAGACGCCGTCTCGCATCGTGCGGGAACCGTACATTTTGCCGCGATCAAAAGTAGCCTATGTCCTTCCCCGTTACCCGTGGTAAAATCGATCGAATAGTTTCGGAGTCTATATAATGCGAACAAATTAATATTAGAGTAAATCAATTGAGAAGGTCTTGGCGCGCGTAGATAACATGTAGGTCCTCCTACTCCTACTCCTAGGTAGGTGAGCTGCATTAATATTTTTATAATGATGTTAAAAAAATCATTAAATTAATAAAACAGACGTAACTTCCATCAAATTAATAACTCATACTACCATGCGTTCTTGTTAGATAGGCGACATTTTATTTGGTATCTAAGAGGAAGAAAAAGAGCCCTAAACAAAAATATTATGAACTGAATGAGACTAGATGTAGCCCGCGACTTCGTGCGTCCGAAAATAAATCACGCGGGAACCGTACATTTTCCTTCGATAGAAAGTAGTATATGTCCTTCCCCGTGGTCTACTCTACGTCTCTGCCAAATTTCATCAAAATCGGTCCAGTTGTTTCGTTACCTATTCAACGCAAACAAACAAACAATCTCTCCTCTTTATTATATTAGTATAGATATGGGAGACCAGTGGGCGATCACCAGTTAAACTAAATAGACCTAAGCTGTCAATAATTTGCACTCATAACACTAGAGATAAGTTCGGTCGTCATACTATCGCAGTCCTCACGGCACGGCAAATGTGTAACATCAAACACATGTTTGTCCAGACTATTGTTATCCCATCATCGATCGTCCCCCCACCCCCCACCCACCGCGGCCGCCCACCGCGGGCGCTCAATATGTGGAAATAATAATAAAGAGCGCGCGCTGCGAATACATATCGCCGCCTTACTGCCACACCACGAGTCGACATGCTGGAGACGATGCCACTATAGACATTCCGAAAGATCTCGACAATATAAGGCCCAGAGATATTTGGGCCGATATAAACGACACGATGCGTCGCCATACAGACATTTGGTGATATGGAAGAAGATTCAGTCAATATTGTTATATGATTACGCGAAGAAAAAACTTTCAGTAGTTTTACGAGAACCGTGCAACCGGATGCGTATGAAATTTGCCCCCTCCCGGTAAATTTATGGGGAGGAAGGTGTGCAGATATCTAATACATTTTTTAAATAATGCTAAAATTTAATAAAAATAACAAGAATACACGCTACCTCAGATTATCAACACACACTACCTCAGATTATCAACACACACTACCTCAGATTATCAACACACACTACCTCAGATTATCAACACACACTACCTCAGATTATCAACAAACACTAGCGTCTATCAAACATACAATGTTGTCACACGTTGACGTTTGTGAGTCTGTCACAACATTTACGATTTTTTTCTATGTAAGAGTCTTAATAACCCTTATGAAGTTCAAACTTAAAAAATATATGAATTATTATGCGCGAATTTCGACCACAGGCGACCTGTAGTTATCAATAAAGTGTTATTGTTGAAACTTGAAGCCTTTATGACATTATCTATTCGGTTTGGGGTTTGTTTTTAGATAGAAAGAAGCATAGTTAGTATATACAGAACCTACAGCAAAAGTTTAGTTTTGAATTTTTTGCCTGTAGGTCCGTCTGCCTTTCTGCCTGTCTGTTTGTTTGTTCCGGCTAATCTCTAAAACGGTCGCACCGATTTTGACCGGACTTTTACTGGCAGATAGCTGATGTTATAAAGAGTAACTTATGCTACTTTTATCTTAGGGGTCCATTTAAAAAAATTGGTTTCCGCTTCCACGCAAAGGAAGTTTCGGGCACAAGACATAATGTTTTAGAGATGTCTATAATTTAATTATAATTTTTCCAATTATTGAAAACTATATATACAACTTTATATTGACGGTAATTTTCTTTACCTTGTCTTATGGTTTAAGTGTAAAATACATACAATACATACAACCTAACTACGCAATCAAAACACCAAACCGCTCGTAACACAGTTCTAACACTAAAACAAGAGATAAAATAAAAATAAACGTAACACTTAATGTTATTGTCAAGTGTTCTCCCAAGGAGGGGTAGTCGTGGGGGCGGGGTGGGGTGGGGAGGGTGGGGGGAAGGGGGTATATTATGTTAGGTACAACACTATTTTCCGGCGAACTGCAATAACTTGTAAATATCCGCGCTACACTCACTCGATACAGCGCGTGACAGAAAAATAGGGTGTTTTCCGACTATATTATTTTGTAGCTACTAGTTAGTAGTTATCAGGATTTTAAGCTACGTGAGCCAATATATTTCACTTTAATAACACGAAGTACAAACAATTGTGTTATTATAAATTGTATGGTAACTACTTTCTTATTTCGTTATAGATATTTCGATAGATACCTACTTGTTCTTCCACATTGAGCTTGATAATATTATAGTTTACTAGCTGTTGCCCGCGACTCCGCCCGCGTAAATACAGTATCCTAAAGGAATACTGTACTTTTTTGGGATAGAAGTAGCCTATGTTTTATTCCAGAGCCTAAACTACTACCATACCAAATTTCATCGAAATCCCTTCAGTAGTTTTGGCGCGAAAGAGTAACAAACATCCATCCATCCTTACAAACTTTCACATTTATAATATAAGTAGGATTAGGCAACACAGTCTTTGTTCGAATCAAAAGTTCCCGTTGCATCAAAAGGTTACAATGAGAAACTGTATTATTCTCGTAATATCATTTGCCCGCAGCTCCGCCTTGGCAAATACAGTACCTCAAGGGATCACTGTACTTTTTTGGGATAAAATGTAGCCTATGTTTTAATTCAGAGTTTTAACTATTACCATACAAAATTTTATCAAAATGCGTTCAGTAGTTTTTGCGTGAAAGAGTCACAAATTTGCCCTATTCTCGTGTCTCGCGGTGTATCAGTATGATGTTATTGGTAAAGTTGTCCCGCGTGTTACGACAGTGGCCGAACAACTCTTATCGTTTCTATTTTGTGTTGTGTTCCATCGAAACTGTTGGTTTATTCTATACAGATTACGTAAAATATAGGAATACTATACTGTTTAGTGTGTAAGGTGAAATTTTGATGTTTTGTTGTTGATAAAATAAAATAAAAAACCACATATTTTGTCTTATTATGTCTACGCTTTTTCGCTTTTTTGGTGGATAATTTATTATGTTTGTACAATTTTGTAAACTAATTAAAAATATAAATTTAGTGTCATATAATCAACGTAATAGGCATGCTGTTTAAAAAGCTTCACGCTTGGTTATTATTAATTTTATAATAATCAGTAAAGCATTATTTAAATTTGATTACAGCCATCCGGCTCGAAGGACCACAACATGGCGGACGGGAGCTGATCTAATCATATAACTTTTACGACGTATTTCGGAAAATATTGGTAGTCAATAAAACATGCGAGTAAGCAGTTCCCGGGACATGGGACAGAGAGAGGGCAGGAAGGGGACGGGGGGGGACATAACACGTACGGGACGAGATAAAGACGTTATTGGAACTGTATTAGTGCTGTTACGTCAACTTTATGAGCGTCAGGTATTCATTATGATACAGTACAAGTTACCTTGCACGGGTGTGTATTAATGACTAGATGTTACCCGCGTCTTCGTGTGCAGAAAAGGAATTTCCACGAGAACCATACATTTTGCTATTTAAAAAAATTGCCGATAAAAAGAAGTCTGTCTTTTCCTATGGTCTACTGACTACCCTGTGTCTGTACCTAATTTCATAAAAATTGGTCCAGTACTTTCAGAGCCTATACAATCCAAACAAACAAACATTCAAACAAACAAATCTTTCGTATTTATAATATTAGTAAAGATTATTATCACTCTCGTAAAACATGTTATCTGGTGGCCTATAACAAATGATCTGCACCATCCCTCTATCTCAGTTAAATCTTTGAAGATTTATAGTTCATCCCACTTCTGATAGTGTTATCAGAATCAGATCCCCCACCGCTGTGGCAAATTGAAAACCGGCGTATTTTATTATTTATGAAGTGTAATCCTGCCAATAAATCGTCCGCCATGTTTTTGCGCGGGAAAAAATCGCGGAAAGCGGGAATGAGCGGTATTAGGCGGGATAAGTCCGCGTTATTAATGGCCCGTGACGAATGGCTAAACGTTCGGTTTTTATCTAACTACCCACGAGCCTAAATATTTAAATTGCCGGGAAAAATACACGTGAATTGTGAAATAAATTATGTGTCCTGAAACTAAAAATATTCAGTTTTTCGAAGTTTAATACCAGATAAAATGGCTTACATTATACTTTATACTCTGTTCAGATCTAATCGAATGTTAACGTGAACAAAAATATGAAATTCGTCCAATTAGTATGACATTGTATTTCTAAAAATGTAAATAAGGACATATTATAAATTATTAACATTATAGGGCGTTATTGTTTGCTAGATTGAATTGAATTTGAAATGAGCACCAGTATAAATGCCATGTTTGTAAAATGGCGTGTGCTTTTTAATAATGTCAAAATGTTTAGTATTTAAATCACACAAGTAAGAGAACACCAAAAGAAGCGTGACTGTTTAAAATCGCGGAGAATTCGAAAGCAATTTGGTAGATAATGCGGGCACACTGACACATCAGATAAGTAGAGCCGCGTGCACACCGCCGACCGCCGTCAAATCATTTAATGCCTCAATTTGAATTTAAACAACGCCTAAGCTCGGACGATTAGGTTCGAGTTAATGATGTTTTTGCAGTTCACATAAATTACATGATACTTTTAAGGTTCGTTTACTTAAGTGTTTATGTTTTGAAAGTCTATGCGTAGTAATAGTTAATTTTTTGAATAATATTTTTAAGTCAAAATTAAAATAACTGTTTCTTTCTGGCTTCTTCTGACTTTTGTAAATTACCTATACCTATTAGTGGAGTTTACTCCTTACGAAAGGACTTTCATATATAAGCTCTGGGTGTGAAGATCTACGGAAGTAAAATCGAATTCACGATATCTGACGGTCACACGATATTAGCCGAAGATCATAGATGTATTATATAGTTTTTTCTTTTCTTTACACTCTTTTGGTTCACAAAAAGAGCGCGACCATGTCGTAGATATTATATAGTTATCACTGCCCAAGATTCTATACGTTCCCCGTTCTTTCATTTAAGTTACCGTTCAATGTCAGAAAATACCTAGTCTTGCCAAAAATACTGAAAGAAAGAAAAAAAAATGTTCTATTGCAAATAACATTTATTATTTATACAGTGTGTTTAGTTTAATACATACATATAAAACATTTTTAAAATATAAAAAGCTCATTCAAAGTGGTCTTCATTGGCTGGAATACAGTCCTTTAAACGTTGAGGCCAGTTATCAATAGAAGCACGCACTCTTTCCATGGGAAAATTTTTCACTGCCGATCGTACGGATTGTTTTAGAGACTCCAAATTATCATGGCGTTTAGAGCAAGCCGTACTCTCTAAAACTGACCATAAATGATAATCCAGCGGATTAAGATCGGGACTAGACGACGGCCAGTCTTCAGCTCTGATGAAGTCCGAAACGTTCGTTTCCAACCAAGACTGCGTAAACCGAGCTTTATGACACGGCGCCGAGTCTTGCTGGAAGGACCATTCTTGGTTATTGAACATGGTGTTATTAAAGGGCTTCACTACCTTCTCAAGAATGGTATCTTGATACACTTGTGCTGATGTTTTGATACCTTTTTCGCAAAAGTAGGGCTCAGTCACTCCTTCATAGCTGACCCCACCCCACCAACCCACGTTGCACTCTGCCGACTAATTGGGAAGCTTCATTAGAGCTTTGAGCATAAACACGGTCATTTTGTTTGTTAAAATGTTGCTCAATTGTAAAAAAAATCTCATCCGTTAGACAATATTTTTCTGTGACCTCCCTTTGCGCACCGCTTCAGTAATTGTTTCGGTTTTACCACCCTATTCATTTTTTCTTCTTTTCTGATTTCTTCTTTTTTCGGATTTCTTCGAATTCTTTCCCTTACTGCTTTGACCACCTTTTTCGTACGAACACTACGTAGACGGCCAGATCTTTTTCTGTCACAAACAGCCCTAAACTTATAATAGCCCGGTACACAAACGTTTTACTAATACCAAGCGTATGGAGTTTAAAAAATTGCCTTTGGCTCCATACCTACTTTGTGTAATGCAATCACAGCGATTCAGTTCTCTTTATCACCCCACTCCATTTTAATATCGCAAAATATTGTACAATGTATTGGCGCCAAAATGAGAAAACACAATGAACAATCATATAGAAATGACAGATTCCAAATTGAAATATAATATTTTGTTTATTTTTAATTGTAACAGTATTTATGGCCAGACGAGATAGAGAAGTATAATAATAATTGACAACCATCAAAAAGTAAACAAAAAAAAAATTTTTGACTTAGTTTCAAATCTCAACTAAAACCATATTTATGTTTTTATTTACTTAAATCTGCGTTAATTACATAATGGCGATACATTTTTCATATTATAAAACAGGCCAATGTAAAAAACAATAATCTATAAATCTATGGTTTTCGAAGCTAAATTACGGCGACAATCTATATGACACACATATCAAAGTTTTTATTTAATTAGTAAAATATATGTTTAAATAACGATTTATACATATAAAAGTTTCTAGATCTGTAAATAAAAATAACCTACACATTAAATATTGCAAATGACAACCGATGACGAATAATTAGTTATAGATTCGAAGCTTTTATATTTTTTGAGTGCACTTACTTCCTTTGCATTGCTCACCAAATCTTACATTTTAGAGTAAACTCTAGTCGTGCGTCGGAGCAGACACACACACTTTTTATTATTATTGAGTATCTACTAAAGATTGAGCAAATACTCTTAATTTATTAAAGATCTCATCAGTTGTATAACAGTATATTGTGCAATTAATTGGATAGAATTACAACAAATTATTATTTCCTGCCCAGTCGTCCGTCAACAATTAATTTTCTAAGCAGATAACGAAACTGTCTACAACTCTACACACCATTTAAATAAAATCTCTAAATCCTAAAAATCGTTCAATCTCACCTCCGTCACACACGTAATGCATTCGTAATCCCAATGACGACGCACCGCCGCTCCGCGCTGCGCGAGATAATACCGACTTGATGACTGCGGCGCGCCACGTGCGGCCGCCATTTTACAGCGGCGATCGCACCACATTACATATTTAAATTGCAAGTGTATCCTCAGCCTTATCGCGATTATGCTAAATGCCGAAACAAAATGTTTTATTGTGTATTATTGTATTCTAATTTCAAATTTTTATCACCCTCGTTACTCGTTCCCTTGAATAGAAATTAAATTAAGAATAATATTATTTTGTACGGACATTGTTATAATGATGTCTGTGATACAGTTAAATATAATTCATAATTACAACTTACAATATTTAGACAACATTCATATAAATATTTTTGTATATGCTCAATAAGATTATTGTATTCTATGTAATATTCCAAAGAAAAACACATTCAAACTTATACAAAAAAATTAATAAAAAATATCAATTAATCAAGAGCAAAATTAAAAACGCGGCAGGTTATCAAGTGTCGTCGGCGCGTCTCACGAGATTAAAAATTTTGGTTTAATTAAAAGGTGGGCAGAGACGTGAAATGTCCAAAATTACTTTGTCCCCTGCCCTGCTCTCCCCGGAGACTGTCCCCCAGGTGGGTGGGACTAATTACAATTTCTTAATTCTCAAACTGTCATGTCCGGTGTCGTAATTTGGCGGTTCTCTTGTCTTGAGTTGTGATTTTGGAGTTGATTGCGCGATAAACATTTTTGTCTTTACTCATTTTGCTTTGCGGCGGATTTTTATCAAATTTATGTGACGATTTGTTTTTTATAATTCCTACCTGGGTAACCTTTTTACCTTTATTTTTCTATTTTGATGAATAGAAAAATAAATTTGACTTCGAAATTGCCATCATTTAAGGATATTTATTGATTTCGTTTAAGTTAGAGAAACTTAATACGTACGTACGCTAAAATTAGTGGATGGTGCTATTAAAATCATAATTATAAATTGCCGTTTTTCAATAAATTCTAAGATATTCTGTTATGTCAAGAGTTACACTACTAGACTGTACGAAGCCAGCATTTTTAAAATTGGATCCTAACGTAAATGCTTGTACTCGTACAGTGCCACCTCTGTAATCAAAGTGATAGTCATTTACATTTCTATGCCGGGTTGAAATTAAGAAAAAAAAGGGTGCAGGGTGTTTGTGGGGTAGGGGGTTAAATTGTAGATAATTAAGTTTATCGTTTTAATATCTCCTTGTCTTTCGGAATTTGCTAATGAGTTTTTTTAATAACGCCAAATTTGAGCGCAGGGGAGGCATGATTTATGAAGAGTTTTTAATATTTTTAAAAAGATTAAACGGACGGATGATACGATCGTCCCAATTAAATTAATTCTGGCCGTTACATAATTGAATTGATGCGCACTTTAAACTTTTTTTAATCAGCATTCGTTAAACTAAGTTATTTCATTGCGCTAGAAATAACTCCTAAGATTATCTCTGATATTAACTCGTAGAAAGTTCAGTGATTTATTCTCAATCGTATTCGCGTTTAAAGTTTTTATTCCAATTGACACTAAAACTCGACAGTTTTAATGGCTTCGATCGTTAGTCAAACCCTTTATTCTAGACACGTAGACACTCACAATCAATCAGCCGCCATTTTTCCAACATGGCCATCGATCAGCGCGCCAATTTACCTGCGCCCACAAATCCCGCTGGACTGCGATAGCCGGAATTAAACGTCGACTCTATTTGTAAGCTTTTTTATGATCGAGTGCACGCAATTTATTGATTGAGTTATTGTAACGAGATTGCATTTTTGACTAGCTGAAATGTAGCCTATGTACATTTACGATTAACGAATACTTCCACAGTCGCTATGTAGGTAATATTGTTCACGGTTCACGACTGAACCTACAAAAAATATAGTTACAGTCTTTAGTGTATTTTATTATTTTTCCTGCGGCTCATCCCGCGTAAATATAGTATCCCACGGGAATACTGTACTTGTTTGGAATAAAAAGCCTGTTTTAATCTAGAGCCAAACTAATCCGTTTAGTAGTTTTTGCGTAAAAGAGTCCAAAATTTCATTTCATCATCATTCATCCATCCATCCACCCATCCTCACAAACTCTCACATTTATAAAAGTTGTAGGATATTTGGCAGCAGTCTACGGAATGAATTTATTAATTCTAGAAAAGTGTAACGTGGGTGAAAACATCTCAAAATTACTACATTTTTTGGCTAAAAAGTGACAAACACCCACACATCCTCAAATTAGCGGTCAGATCATTATTCTGACGGGCGGGAGGTGTGACAAATGACCGCGTCACAGGGGCGATAACGTCACAGATGACGCTCTAATGATGGACAGGGGACGGTTTGTTGTGCATACGGCGCCTCATGGTGTGATAAGTTGTTATTACTATATACTTAATATGTGAGTATTTAAAAAATATAAAAATTTAAAATCAAATTAAATAAAAGTTTTAACGACAAGAACAAAAAAAAACATTACGGTATAAAACGTACGTGTTGTCCTTTCACGAATAAAAGTGGTATCTGATGTCATGTTCCTTTTTAACAATTATATACAAATTAGAAACTCTTTACTTTGACTTAATTATTCTACGGACTTATTGGCATTGAAAACACGCTATTTTCTTATATCGAATGAATATTCTGATTTAACATTTTCATTGATATTATAAAGCAGATATTATATAGGCGTATTATGTAAAAGACGCTCTTTAATCTAGTTCAACAAAACAATGATAATATTATGACGTAATAGAAATGCTCTCATGATAAATAATATTCATAATTGTATATCTATGAGAAAGAGACAGTATAAATTCACCGTTTGTGAGAGTGGGACAGATATATTTTCGATGGACCGTCTTTTATCACTTAAGTAATTGAATATGGGGGATAGAGCTGGGGAAAGGCTTCTTGAGGGTACGAAGTTCTTAAAGTGCCGTATATATAATCGTAAACTTGATATTTGATGACAAACAGACAGACAATAACAAACATGAGACCAACAATCATAACAGAACTTTTGGATAGTACTTTCGATTTAATCCAAATGTTTTTGACTTTAGATAATAAAACGAAATATGCAATACCTTCGTAAAATGTGTTGATTTTTTGGTAAAAAAAATCATAGACCTATATAATATTATACACGAGGCATGTCGAGGTAAAAAGTGTCCTCACTTAAACTTGTTGTGTTGGGCAAACGAGGTTTGACATTTTGACATCTGCTTTTCGCAGTTTAATCGGTCCGCTTATAATTGACAAAATCTTCTGAAATCAAGATGGCGTAACTTTTTCTTGTATGTTTGATTGTATGAAGATTTTTTGTGTAAAATATACGACAAAGCCCATCATTCGTTTTCAAATCATTGAAAAAAAATAGAAAAAAAACACTTATAATTGTGGTATTGAACTGAGTGCGTTTATTTTAAATGACAAATTTAACTTGACAAACTAACACTTAACGCAATTTTGGAAAAAAAAATCTACCTTTGTGACATTTCATTTTGGTTACTATAATTTTATCTAAATTTACATTTAAATATTTACAACAATATTAGCCTATAAACATTATATTTGTAAGTGATTGCTTTATAGTATAAAGCAATCACTAGCGAAATGAAGAAATAATTCCAACTACATTAATTTCAAGTCCATAATATTCTGAACAGCCCAATTTGGCGTATTTCCAAGTCATTGCAATTTTTCTCATAACACAATTATAGACACAATAAAGCAGTAAACGTTATTGACAGCGGTGTAAAACGGTGCCAATTGCCAATTAAACGCCACAGCCGCCATAATACCGACCGCCATGTTGCCATAACCGCCATAAAACACCGCTCTAAACTCGCAGCTTCTGAAGTATTTATGAGATTTCTGATCAACCCGATATCATGTAATGTAAACTCACGATAAAATTTTCGCTAACCATCAATTGTTTATCGAGAATGATAATTCTAGGACCATATTGTAATTTTATGTACCTTTAGTTAAATTGTTGAAAAAGTTGTCTAACAACAAAATAGTAAGTAATTTGACGAAAACAACTAGTTTAAACTATCATTACACATAATCTGCATTTAATGGTATGTATTACGATGTAATCACGATTCACGGATGGATCTAGTGCGACACGTCAACGGCACTAATTAATACGTGGTAGTAGCAGATGCCATCAAAACGTCGTTACCGCCGATATTACAACAATAATGTCGGCGGCACGCGAACACGGCTCGGGCGGCAGCGGCGCGGGTAGCGAGCGGTGGCGGCGCGAGTAGCAAGCGGTGGCGGCGCGGGTAGCGAGCGGTGGCGGCGCGGGTAGCGAGCGATGGCGGCGCGGGTAGCGAGCGGTGGCGGCGCGGGTAACGGTCAGCGAAGCGAAGCGAAGTAGCGGGCGCGTACTACGGAGAGCGAAGCAACCGCGTAGGCGGCTACGCAAAACTCCTTTAATGCAATAATATGTAGTTTATATTTAATTTATTTGACTCACAACAGAACAACATAATATTATGGCACATATTTTTTTACTTTATTTTTTACTTATTTTATTTATTATTTAGGTGAAAACAGTTTTTTTTATAAAAATGTTTACAAATTTGATAACAACACTACCTACATTACCATTAATTGTTACAAGTGATTAGGTACCTACTTCAAAAAACATCGCAATAGTATGAAGTAACAGTCTCCATCACAAACAGAACAAAACGACTTTACACAATATGAATATTGAATTTAACCCAAATTAAAATATTTTTCGATTTACAATTCGTACAATTCAAGCACTTGTTTTGTACTTTTTCTAACCTCTGAACATGGACGGCATATCCGGGGCTCCAGACCACACTACCAAATTCGAGAACGCTCCGTACATACGACGTGTTAAGCATTTTAAAGTGTTACTCTTACGGAAAGGCTTACTGAGGCGAATAATAAGGCCTAAAGTTTTAAATGCTTAAAATTCAAACAAAAATGTATTAGATAAAACGAGTTCCAAATGTATGTAATTTTTTTTTATGAATTTGATTAAAAATATAAAATTCTCTTTACCTACCAGCAAAATAGGAAAATGCATTCAATATGTCATTAGGAAGGAGGACCATTATTTTTTTCTTGTTATTACATAATTAATACATAACCCTTCATTTTCAAGAAGTTTAAAAAAAAATCTGAATATAACCCCGCTACTCGCTCCCCGCTCCTCCCATGGCCATGTACGCACCGTGTTTAATAAAGCCCCATTGGCGCTCGTTAGCCCGCTGTATAGTATCGTGTATCGGATCCAGTTTACACTTGTATACAGTTAAAGTCATAATTAACTATAAACTTAAATATCTCGCATAAAATATCTTGTTATTGCATACTAAAGCTGATCGCTTTTTTACCGCTGTGTGAGTGAAATTTTATCTTTATTTTATATTTAATTATTAATCTATAAAGATTAATTAATTATGGATGTTATTTATTTGTATTTAATATCAATAGGTTAAGGCTATTTTTATTGATTAATTGGGGATTTCTAGTATATATTTTAAGTTTTATTAAAATTATTGTTATTGATTATGAATGGATACTATGGATTTATATTTATATTATTGTTAAATACAATTTTGTTTCCACTACTATCGCATTAGGTTAAGCCTGTAAATGATAGTTTAAGTGTGTTTGAAGAATTAAATAAATGTGTGTGTTGACTTTGTGAGAAAATATTTGTAATTGTATATACTGTAATAGTAATACATAATATCTATAGACGCTTTCACACCACGTAAATCTAGTCCCGTGCTAAGTACTCAAAGGACTTGTGTTACGGGTATCAGACAACAGAAATATATTAAATTCTATACATATACTTTGGATTTTATTATATTATACACAGAAAACTTTTTTGCTTCTTTAGCGGGATTCGAAACTGCGACTACTGAGACACTCTGCGCTACCATTGAGACACAGAGGTTGTATGTGGCTCAGTGGCTAACGCGTATTAGTTATAATTAGAATTTAAAGTATTTATAACAAGTAAAGGGTAGCAAGAAGTATGCGTCCAAATTCCTTTATTTGAAATTTAAACTTCTTTACCTACTAAGTACTACTAGTGCTACTAGTACTACTAGTGCTACTAGTGCTAATAGTACTACTAGTGCTACTAGTGCGTCGTTCTTTGGACAACAACAACAACTTACAACACGTATATTACGTTGACACCACTATCGTATAAATGACTTTACGGAAGAATTTATAGACAAAATGACAAACTGATTTTAATGGACAAAATGGGACTTGTTTTGTATATAATAGTGTAATACAATCTGTCAATTTGTGTATTTTTCCGTAGACAAAACCCATTTCTACGGTACGCGTGCTGAAGTATATCAAGGCCCGTATTAATAAACCGTTCTCAAACTCGTTCTCAAGACCTTTCTTGGCTGAGACAGCCCAAAGTAACGATTAGCTTCTCAAGATGGTCTTTAATTCATAGTATGATCTCAAGACCGTCTCAGTTGATAACTTTATTGAGATCACTTACTCAACTTTTAAGCGTCATCTACACGACAAAGAACGAATAAAATAACGTTTCGTTTACACTTCTACAAAGAACGGATTTATTGATTATACATTCCTTCAATATTTATTTTTAAAAATGTAATATTTTATAATATAAGTACCAAAAAAAGTTTAGTCTGTATTTTTATAGTATTTTTATACTGTATAGTCTGATTTTCGTTAATTTTTACGTAGATATTAATATTTATTATTGTCTAGCATAATAATATCCATATTTTTTTGAAAACTACGTAAAACGGAATGCGGATCATTGCCATTAGAAAAAAGTTCTTCTTCTTCTTATTCTTTAAAGTGGCTCCTTAGTGATTCGCCAATGTGTTGTGTTGACGAAAACTCTGCCTTATGAGTGGGTTTTATGACAATACAAGGGCACGGTGTACAGGAGGAAGTCTGTTGAATAATCTAAAACCTAGAACACAAACATTTAGGGCCAGTACCACAGTATGTACATAAAGTTTCAGTAAAAGGAGTATTTACAAAAAACAGAACAGATTTAAGGTTGATAGGGCGAGGAATTGCAGGAGGGAGGGATCATATAATGAGGATTGTTTTTTGAGCAGCGAAAAAAAGTTCTGCTGTGTCAAATCAAGTCAATTAATAAAAATCAAATAGGTAATTCGTTTATTATAAATATATAAATAAAATCGAAAATATTTCTAATAATACTCGACACTGTCAGAATGGTGCAAAACCTTTGCAACAACGATTACCAAAAAAAAAAAGAAGAATAAGTATCAATAAGCGTCTTTTTTTATAACTTTATTTTGTGTTGAGTATGTAGTGTAAATTCTGAGTTTGTTTAATCATAAGTATTTAGATTTAAATTTACATAATTGTAACACACCCAAAAACACCACAAATAATAATGTACTATATCCCAATTTCCAAGCAAGCCGTTCTCAAGTCAAGGTTTGACTGTACCCACGAAACCGCGTCTCAAGTAACAGTTTGACAGCAATGACAGCGTACCTGAGTAACGAGTCTCGTCTATTAATACGTTCGCACTCACTTGATACGCTGTACCTACAGCTGTACTTAAGAACGGTCTATTAATTAAAACAACATCTTAAGTACTTTCTTGAGAATTGTCTTAGAGATAAGAACGCTCTATTAATACGGGCCCTAATTCCCCTACACATGACTTCTGATGTCTTCGTAACATTATGTTACATGCATATTTTATTTAGATTCACGTGTATTACATCGTCGGAGCATACGAAAATCCTACGTAAATTTTACGCAGATTCACGTGTATACACGGACATATTTGATCCATAAACTGTGCATAAATTCTAGAGGTAATTCAAAACCTCTTACGCCCGGGGCTTGTCCTAATCATGAAAATGTATTTATGACCTAATTAAAGCGCTGTCTTACTCGAGGCCGGCGAGAGAGAGACGGCGCTATACAACTGCAGATACGAGTGAGCGGTATAGACGATGAGCCAAGTTTGTGATTAATGAGTGTTATATGGGTGGTTAAGTACCGTGTAATTTGCAAAACGACCCTTAATTACCGGGAACACGGCTACTATCTCCGTCTCTGTCGCACTCGCGCCATACCCACAGGGGAGAACGAGACCACCGGTGTCCAGGCGCTCCTGCTGAGATATTATGATGTCGGATTAGGCAGTTGACCCTCTCTTTATATTCGGGAACAAACATGAAGTTGCGGCTCGCACCAGATGGAGAATTACCTTTGTTTGAGTTTTGATATTAATTTGTTTAAGGCTTTTAAGGTTTATCATCATCACTGTTTACGCCATTTTGTCTCGTTATAACGATTAGGATTTTGATCATCGATAGCACCCGATGCCAACATATTGAATTTACGATTGGTGTTTGTTTTAATGACTTTTGAATCAAATGTACATATTAAAAATAGGTTATGGAATAAATACTTGGGATTGAGATATGTTTATATAATTCAGTAGTCAGCGGGACTCCATAATTAAAATTGAAATTGAGAAAAGAGTTTAATTTATACCAATTTTTTCTGATCTATACAATATATTAGGTCTTTACCTATGAAATTGCCGTTTAGTATGAAAAAATTTGAACGATTTTTTTTTCATGTATTTTTTATTTGTATTAATCGATGTAATCGCCCATGCAATCAATGCATCTTTGCCAACGCAGTGCCATTTTATTGATGCCCTTCTTAAAGAAATCAGCTGAACGGGAGGCAATAAATTCTTCAAAGGCATTTTGTACTGCCTCTCGGGTATTGAATTTTTTTTCCGCCAAGAATTTATCCAAATTCTGGAAAAAGTAGTAGTTTGTAGGCGCAAGGTCTGGTGAGTAGGGCGGATGACGGAGAGCTTCCAACCCCAGTTCTTGCAACTTGGAGACCGTCTGCTGTGCAGTATGAGGTCGCGCGTTGTCGTGCAGGAGCAGCGGAGACGAGCGATTGACCAATGCTGGTTGGAGATGTGCCAGCTTCTCCATCATTATGTTCAGTTCTTCACAGTACACATCTGCAGTAATGCTCACCCCGTTTGGTAAGAAGCTGTGATGAATCACACCGGCGCTAGACCACCAAACAGTGACCATCACTTTTCTAGGGGTAAGTTTTCGTTTAGGGTATTGTTTAGGTGCTGAACCAGGATCCAACCAACTTGCTAAGCGCTTGCGGTTATCAAACAGAATCCATTTTTCATCGCAGGTAACAATGCGGTTCAAAATTCCTTCAGTCTGTTGAGCAGTGCAAGGCACGTCTCGACGCGTACTTCACGCTGGCGATCATTGAGTTCGTGGGGCACCCATTTGTCAAGCTTTTTTACCTTGCCAATTTGACGCAAATGGACCAATATTGTTTTGACGCTAACGCCGAAAGCTGCTGGTAATTCAGCCGTAAATTGTGTATCATCAGCTTCCACAATCGCCTTTAATTCGTCATTGTCGACCAAAGTCTTCGGACGACCGCGAGGTTCATTTTTCAGGTCGAAATTTCCAGAACGGAAGCGAGCAAACCAATAACAGGTGGTGCGTTGGTTTGTAGTGTTAGCTCCGTAAACGTCGTTGATGTTGCGTGCCGCTTGTGCCGCGTTGCTGCCACGACGGTACTCATATTCCATAATTACTCAAATTTTTAACGTATCCATGATGACGAAAAAGATTGAAATGCGATGAAAATGTAACACTAATCAATAAACAAATGACTACTTTTGGAAAAAGAATTCCATGTTTTTAAAATCAAATTAATCTGATATTAGAATTCTTAGCCAAACAAAAATTATTTTGATTTGAAATGGCCAGTACTGCAGAACGGCAATTTCATAGGTAAAGACCTATTATTATTTTACTACGTGTGTCGTTTCGAGGTTAAGATATTTTAACCCTCATCCCCTAAAGCGGGGGTGTTATGTCGATAAAATAAAACCTAATGCATGTGCTGTTAAAAACTCTCAGCCTCGATTCAAGATTTAAACGATTATTCACTGAATGTATTAGGTGAATAGTATTATATATGCAGGTGTCCAAGTTTAAAACAAGTCCATACATTCTACCGTGATAGCATGGTGTGTGTGTGAAAATAAATAGACGACACACACTGTAATACACTAATCGGGTGCTAATACAACAATATGATCATATTATTTTATAATAATAGTATTTAGTGGTTTATAATTCAAAATAACTATTAGCAGTTTATAATGAAACAAGGAACGTGCGTGTACCAGATCTCCCCTCCGTCGTGCAGGCCGTAGCGATACGATACCTAGGCATGTTTCATGTCTCAACACTACAGTGTACTGTATAAAGACAATTCGCAATGTTAGCATCTGCATCAGTTCACGCCGGAACTATAATATATTGAGTTTAAATCATTCATAGTATGTATAGTGAGATATTGCGGCAATTATGTATACAATAATATTGAAGTGCTCTGTACTTGTATGTAGCATAATTACAAAAAAATATTATCAATTTGTTCTTTCAGCACGTTTATCTGTGCAAATTAATTATTAAAATATTAATAATTATAATAAATTAATATTTAAAAAACGTACGATTTATCTCATACATACAGAATAAGATATTATAATTACTAGTTTACACGCAACACACCCACTTTGTAAAGGGTAAATAGCACTCACATCTGTCTCCATCTTTTCAGGTATGGTTCCAGAACAGACGGACAAAATGGCGGAAAAAGCACGCGGCCGAAATGGCGACCGCGAAACGCAAGCAGGAGGAGTTAGGAGAAGATTGTGATGAGGAGCAGGAGGCTTGCTCCGACGAGGACGACGCCAAGCGGCCGCGCCTCGACTACCGCCAGTGACGCCAGACCTGGCATGACCCGTGCCAGGCCTGGCACGACCCGTGCCAGCCGTGCCAGACGCGGCCGTGCCAGCCGTGCCAGACCCAGCCGTGCCAGAGCGAGCCCGCGAGTGAGCACAGTGACGAACACTACGAAAATAATGACGAACCGATAAATTTCGCTTACTACCACTTTTAGTTGCGAGTGTTTATTTATTATAAGAAGCATTCTATTATTGTAAGCATACCAACTATAGTACTCGGCCGAAACGAATACACATCGACCTTTGAAAAGAGATATTCGGTTATTGCAGCATCGGCTTTGTAGAGTCATCTCTGTCAAACACTGAGAAATATAGAATACAGGGACAAGTGTTACATTGACAGTGTCTTATGTCAGAATATCTATTTTCAAAGGTAGATGTGCTTTTTTGCTGGGTACTGTATATTCATAATAAAAATAAATTATATATTTAAATCGGCCATCTTGGCTTTAGATTGTCAAATGTCATTACAGTGATAAAAAAAAAGTATTGACGATGATAGAGTTAACCGATAAAAGCCACTTTAAGCTGCTCCAATAATTGTGACCATAAATTTGAATATCTACATTTTTATATCTATAGAAGCCATTTTGATAATATATTCAATATTCAAGCAGGCAAAGTATTCAGAATCAGCTGTCAAGGCATCTGCCATCTTTGTTGATTTACTATTTCATCCGGCTATCATTTAAACTGAAGTGTATCAGAATTCGTATACAAAAAAAAAATGATTTATTCACAGTTTTCTATGTTTATTACAGACTTTTCATACACAAAAAATGCTTTGTTTCTCTGTTTGAAAAAATGTGTGTTATGAAGACACGAGTAGGTATATCCAGACCTACGTACAAAATATTCAAGAAGATTGTTTATCACATGTATAACTATTTCACTTAAGAGTCTACGGCACATTTAAACAACTTTCGAATATAGTACCGCCTACTCGATAAATATACAGTCAAAACACATTTAGTAGCCAACTAAAAGCTAACTTTACATAAAAACCTAACGCAAACGAATATATAAGTCGACTCTCTTGTTCAATTAAATATTTTTATACTTTAAGCGATTTCTTTAGGCTTGTATAATATAATATACTGTACATAGTTCAAGTATTATTCAGGTACGCCCTAAGTTATTTATTACATAGATTTTACACTAGACATAAGCTTGTTTCGTTAGTTTGTGCCTCTGTAAGGTATACGACGGGAGAATTAATATTAAAACTCGCATTAAAACCGTTATCTTGTAATAATATTATATCGTAAGTTTTCTTTTTACCTAAAAAAAGAGCTATCATTGTACTTATAAAAGTTTTGATCTAGCTAGATTGTTGAAAACTATTTTGTTAGACCAGCTTAAACCTCTGTTCGAAAACTGGTGGGCGATTCACGTAAATTGTTCTGTTAAATTAACAGTTGGGATCCAGTGTGTGACACTGGATGCTTTCGCTCACGTGTATACTGGGTTTGATGCCTGTGTGAGTGTGGCAGCATACGTAGAACCCTGTTTTTCGCATATTTTTTTTGGCATAATTTAATGTGACATACTTGTTTATTGGCATAGTATATTGATGTAATGTTTTTTGGCCTAATTTAATGTGGCATAACTCATTAGACATTTTCTTTTGTCATAACAATACTTTGGCATAATTGTTGTTGGCCTAACTCGTTAGGGATAAATAACGTTTGTATGGGTTGTTGGGTTAAGTTTAAACTTTTTATCACGTTCAAAATGTCTTCGGAGTAGTAGGTAACATGTCCTCACAGAAATCCGGCTTGAAAATAACGTTTGTGTAATTTTGGGTTAAGTTAGGTTCGAACTTTATTATCACGTTCAAAATGTCTTCGGTGTAGTAACATGGACTCACAGAATTCTGGCTTGAAGTTTTGGGTTAGGTTAGGTTCGAACTTTTTTATCACGTTCAAAATGTCTTCGGAGTAGTAACATGGCCTCACAGAAATCCGGCTTGAAATAATGTTTGTGTAATTTTGGGTTAGGTTAGGTTCGAACTTTTTTATCACGTTCAAAATGTCTTCGGAGCAGTAACATGGCCTCATAGAAATCCCGCTGGAAATAACGCTTGTATAATTTTGGGTTAGGTTGGGTTAGGTAAATTATGACATATGATTTTATGCGAAAAAATAGGAAACTTACGCAGACACTGGAACTGCGGAAATAACGCTTGTATAATTTTGGGTTAGGTTGGGTTAGGTAAATTATGACATATGATTTTATGCGAAAAAATAGGAAACTTACGCAGACACTGGAACTGCGAATTTAACAGAAATATCTACGTGAGTTCGGCTCCTAGACAAAGCAATGTCTATGCATGACCGGCATTATACCTTCATCTTTGCAGAAAACTCTGTTCACATCCATTTCAATCTACGCGTCAACAAAGAAACAATAGCGCCATAAAATGCTACCAATTTATAGTGCAATAAAGTAATACGGTGGCACATTATTTGTTTGTTTGGGTACGTTTATATTAAATTGGACCTGAACGGAGGATATATAAAGCCTAACCAACATAAAATATATTTTAACCGACTGCAAAAAAAGGAGATTATCAGTTTGATGTTGCAATATTTTTTCATTTTATTTTGTGTCCGAAAATCTCCTTTCAACACCTAGATCTGAGTTTTTACAATTCGTTTGTAAATACCTGTTGTAGCGAGTATTTCGGCAATAACGTGTAAATGTGTAAGTCTGTATATAGCTAATTTACGAATTTATATTAGTTGTAACCGGAGTAGCGACGCGTCACCACGTGGCGTCACATGTTTTGGTGTTTCAGGGTAGACATTGTTACTGTCCTAAGTTTTCCATGTACTGTGGTCACCATATTTCTAAAATCAACCTTATAAAATATTATGTATTGTCCTTTGTTCTCACTTCTCTGATACTTTGGTAACCGTGTATGTGATTGTCATAAGTCTCACTCAGTCAAATATTATAATGTTTCCTTATTAGTTACCAGTTTACCACATAAAATATTATCCAGTGTTCTTTGTCTAATATGTACGCTCAGACCAAATAAATACAGTGAAGAGTTGTGCGAACCGCACAGTGAGGCTGGTCTAAACTACGCCTCGCTGTGTGACGTAACAGTGTCACGCACACACATGTAACTAAACTAAGCCTTACCTTGTAAGGCGAGCTCTCGCGGTGTGTGGTTTTTTATGTATGTGTGCGTAGCTACACGCGCACTACATATTGCATAAAAACCGGCCCCAGTTTTTGTTTGACAAAGATATGTCTTCACTTTTTTATTTGGTCTTAGTATTTAAGTAAACCGTTTTAAATGATTCACGAAAAATACTAATAAGTAGTATCTAATTACGCTTGTAAAAAGAAAAAATATATAAGCAAAACATAATTTTCCGTTGGATCACTTACCTGCTCAAAAATGTAATTATTACATGCTTATTATATTAATATATTAACTATAATAATACCGATTTTAATTATTAAGAGAAGTTAAGATTAATTATTATCTGATAAAATCTGAGAGCGCGGCAGCGGTCTCGCCAAGTCACGGCGGCTTAGCGGCCGCACTCTCTTCTCTCGAAACATTTTGCGGCTTTTTTGTGCCCCCATAATATTTTCGTTTGTAATAAAGCTAGCGGTCTACTAAATTATAAGAAGTATTTACATACAACATGTGCATTTTGTCATTTATGTTAATGACTGACTTACCAAACCTATGTTTTAAGATTTGGATATCCCATTCGTTTCAAACGACCGAACGCCCAAACGTTACTTAAAGGGACTCTCAGATGATTCCCTTGTTGTTCTGTCGAGCAGTCAGTGAGTCTGTGATTTAGGGGACTCCTAACTTTAAGTAGAATTTGAGAATCGGCCGGAAGAATATTAGAGTAAGGACGCTTGTAAATAGCCAATTTTTTAAATACACTATGTAAATATACACTGAAATTATTTGCGAGCCGATAGTGTTATTCAGAGAAATAATATTTACGGTCGAGAAAAATGGAGCTTGACATACTTCTGAAATAACGTTACATACACATTACACAATACTGGCAACTTCAACACCGGTCCCTTCACGCGTCACGTTACGCATATCCGTCGCATTTGCTCGGATTGTCTCAGACATTGCAATAACTATAATGTATGTAAAAAACTTTAACCCGACTACGTAAATTATAAAGCCTATGTTACCCGGGCTATTATTACGAATTAATTTACACCTCATTCATTAAAATCGGATCAGTAGTTTAGGCGCTACGGTGGAACAAACATACTTACATACTTCCTTTTGGCTTCGACGTAGTCGGGTAAAAGCGTGAGGGAAGGCGTCCCACGTCGATAAAATTGGTCTCGTTACTGTTTATGACGGTAAGCGACTGGTGAATGGTAAATGGTGGTACCACGTCATTATAATACGAACAAATTAGGAGGGCGGTCAAACTGCTAACATTCATTTTCCTCGACTCAACTAGTAACTCGGCGATCCTTCACCTAATAGTAATACATTTTTTAAGCTTATATTATAACACTTTCATAGTTTTAAATCACTGATAAAGAATGATTTAATAACAAATAAATGCGAATTTTGCTTTATATTCTAAATTTGAGATCACACTGTTTAAAAAAACTATAATATATTTGCATTCATAATAACTTACTATAATATAATTTAAATCTATTATAAGCATATTATAATTATTTAATAGGTCATAAAATTGTGTTTTATGTATCTGGTTTATAAGATATTCTATGCATATTTAAACTGGATTTATTATTATTATTATTGGATTATTTTATTATTATTGTTGAGAACCAACATGTCATAATATCGGCTCGGCTAGATTGTGATGAACAGATTAAGTAATGTGGTTGAAATAAACATTTAAATAAATTTGACGAAGGCATTTTATTTACCTACAAAATAATATAGGAAACGAAAGGTTTATGATATGAGTAAAATTAGTCAGAACTGGGAATAAACTCGGCTATCTTTTATATCTAAAACATTTCCAAAGTTTTAGCTTTCAATAAAAATAATATCCGAGAAATTCAGACCAAATAAATAAGAGCTTTTTCAAACAAAAACTGACGCTGGCTTTTCATGTGTGTAGCGCGCGTGTGCGCACGCACTACATACATAACCACATAACCACACACCACGACGGCTCGTCTTACAAGGCGAGGCGTAGTTTCGTTACATGGGTGTGCGTGACACTTTGTAACTACGCGGGAGGCGTAGTAGTATCTGCCTGACTGTGTGGTTCGCAGAACGCTGTCTTCGCTAAAAAACTTTGTTTCATTTTAATGTAGGCTATTAAATAACACTCACGGAATTGCCTACGTGATGCCTCCCACCGGCGCGGGGACAGACCCGGCGAGAGGAACCGGCGAAGGAAATCTCACTAATCTAAGGAGAGAGTACTGACAACTAGATTATTTTGGGTGAGTTTCACTAAGCACCGATATTATTGGAACCATTATCCAAGATTTTATGGGAAAAGTGGGTACTGGTAACAACTTGAATGGAAGTTGAGTTGGCAGTGTTTGTGGCCTTAAGTTTCAAATGTAATGAGTGATGCATACTTGACTAGAAATTAATTCCTAGTAAAACCAGCCAAGTGCGCGTGCGGACTCGCGCACGAAGGTTCCGTGCAAAACGTCAAAAAAGACGTCTCTTGTATGGGAGCCCCCCTCAAATATTTATTTGTTGTTATAGCGGCTAAAGAAATACATCATCTGTGAGAATTTCAACTGTGTAGCTATCACGGCTTATGAGATACAGCCTGATGACAGATAGACAGACAGACAGACGGACGTACAGCGGAGACTTAGTAATAGGGTACCGTTTTTACACTTTCCATACGGAACCCTAAAAACGATGAAAGTAATTATTTTGAAATGCAAGTGCCTAGGCTGGCACGCAACAAAAAATACCGTGTCCCATTATTAGCCAGCATCATAGTCACCGTAGCTAATTTAAAAGTTTCCTTTTAAATATATCACAGTGTGGTCACCGCGCAGTACATAACATCCTGCCAGTGATCAGAAAAATCTTCCGAATCGAAGGAGGCGCTAGCAAAAGTCGAGACGCGGCCCCCCGTTGCCATGGCGACCGACAACTAACCACCACCCTGATACTGTTAAATACACCTTAAGTTCAGCGAATAAAGTTGGAAATACCTTGATCTGCAAGAGTTCTAGATGTTCCCGGACGCGTGTACTTATAAATGTAAAACGGGCAGCGGGAGGGAGAGGGGTGGCTTTTCTCGTAGAGTAGAGAGGGACGGAGTTAGGGGAGGTATTCTTTCATTTGCGATAAGGTGTACCTTGAATTATGGTGTATTTTAAACGGGCAATCGGCGATACTGTGATTTCTCTCTGGGATTTGAGGCTGATTTACCGATATACTTGTGTTCATCGCTTTCGCACGTCAGTATACTGAATTGTAACGTCATAAGGCTTAATTGACTTTACAGGTGTTTCATAGTAAACTAGCTTTTTCCTGCGGCTCCGCCCGCGTAAGCATAGTATCGAGAATCTCACGGGAATAGTGTACTTTTTCGGGATAAAAAGTAGACTATGTTTTATTCCAGAGCCTGAACTACTACCATACCAAATTTCATCACAATCCGTTTAGTAGTTTTTGCGTGAAAGAGAAACAAACACCCATCCATCCATACATCCATCCATCCATCCTCACAAACTTTCACATATATAATAGTAGTAGGATTTTATAGATAAGGGTTAAAGTTAAGGGTTTCTTTATTACACGATAAATAAGTGATATTTAAATTGGTAGTAGGTATTATAAGGATTATTGTGTTCTATTGTTCTCTTTGTTTACGTGAAGATTAAATGGATTGCAATTCCAATATCTTGCTAAAACTCGAGAACGGCTCGACCGATTTGCCTAATTTTCTTGAAACAATTGTATAAGTTCAGGGAAGGTTTTAACACGGCAATACAACACAGCCAATGACAATTATTGGAAAAATTGCGGTGAAAATACTAAAAAACGACAATTGATTTTTTTTATCGTCCGGTCCCAGTAGTAGGTGTAGGTTGTAGGCTCAGGTGTAGTTTGTAGGCTTAGGTGTAGTTTGTAGGCTTAGGTGTAGTTTGTAGGCTTAGGTGTAGTTTGTAGGCTTAGGTGTAGTTTGTAGGCTTAGGTGTAGTTTGTAGGCTTAGGTGTAGTTTGTAGGCTTAGGCGTAGCTTGTAGGCTTAGGTGTAGTTTTTTAGTTATTCCAATTCATAGTTAAGACAGAATAACGTGTGTCGGGAGACCGGGACTCGGGAGATAATAATATGATTCTCCGTTGTTTACATAATGATGACGCAATTTGTTGTCTGTTGTCTCCGTCTTCCTACAATTTCTAACATCAGCTTTAACGAATAAAACTTATCATGATCCCAAGTGCATAATATAAAACGCCATTATTTTAAAACGACATAAATGTCTCTTCATTTTTATGTGACGTGGAATAAGCGCAGACGACAACTATAAAACAAAGTCACATCGTTCGCGGGCCGGCCTCAATTAAATGACGAATGTACTACGGCCACACGTAAAGGCGACTTATTCTGGTGGGCAGTTCTCTTAATTACTATCGGTTAGATGTCGGTAGGATTTTCAGGCTATCTCGTACGCGCGCACACGTATGTGCAAATAGAATTGGGCTTCTGGTGTAAAGTAGAATATTTAACAAAGTCTCAAACCAACCTCTACTCCACTAAGATAGATATAGATACACCCCGTTACTAATAAAAATATTTATACAGTGGATAAGTTATACATTGTTTTGTCGTTGTCTGATACGTGAAAAAAGTCGCTTGGCAGGCAAGGACAAAACATTGTATTGCTTAGCCATTGTGTAAATATTTTTATTAGTATGGGGGTAAGTATATAAGAAACCGCTATGATACTTCAGTTAATAAAAATTAAAGAACATAAAATGTGTCTTCAGTCTAAGCCCTTGATTTAACCACTTGAACCTAAAAATTGAGGTGGCATTAGTGCGGGCACCAAACACCAGACAGGCAGCTTGCTTGGTAAGTAAATATCTATAGGGGATTGAGAGGGCACCGGAGAACAAAAGCATTTCTTTGTTTCTTAAACTACTTGCCTAGCGTGTAAATGAAGCATAAAGATTTAAGTGAGGCTATTTCGATATCGTATCAACATCGCGCGGCCATCCGTAATAACACAATCGGACACATAGACGATGGCTGCTTCCACTAACCGACCCGGCAACCGGCAGCAAACATGTGAAGTGTATATTATTAATGAATTTCTCATTTGATTATAACAATATGTGTGTCTACGTGTTATGTATGTGCGAGGACAGACGACACTCCTGCGAGAGCCAGTCGGCTGCCTACCGTCACCTAACGAGGGTGCCTCAATTAAGTATGAAGCCGTAATAAGTATTTCATTAGAAGACCCAGCCAACGCATCTATAGATGTCGGAAGACATATGGCATGGAGCTCCGGAACGCAACCAAAACTATCGGATATCCAAAATAAAAAAACTATCCTTAACCGTCACTGACTCCGATATAAAAGCTTCGGATGTTTTAGGACATACACGGAGTGTTATATGACATGTTTATTTAATTTGCCAGCCGCGCCACCTTGTTAGCTATTTATTCCAAATTATTATTACCTATGAAATAAGTATTCGCATGTTCATACTTACGTTCGTCATAAACCAAATATCCGTAACCAAAATTATCCGGAACTAACGGTTAATCCGGAATAATTTTATTTCCGTAAGGCAGTTAATCACCCTAGGATTGATATGGAACCACACACACATAACACCGCGGCGGCGGCGGCGAGCGGTGCCGTAGTTCTCTCAACTTGTACGAGTTTAGTTGGTCGTTTACACACGGAGAGGAAAGACGTCGCCGCGGCACCGTGTCAAAGGGTATTTTGCAGAATGGATATATCTGAATTTACTAAGAACATAGATATGGACCTATTAATCTCACTGGTTCGTGAAAGACCAGTCTTGTAGGACAGATCTTGTGTTTGTGTCGCTGGCTCTGCGGTGAAATGCCGCAGCTCCTGCGGCATCGCGGCGGCGAAGAACGCTGCCGCCGCGGTGTCGTGTGAAAACTCCCTTACCGTAACCATTACCACTATAATTATTAACAACATGTAAAAATTTTGTTATTTTTTTTTAATATTTAAAAAATAATTAGGTATTACAACTTGAGAAAAGTAAAAAGAATTAGGATATTATGTGTAGTTTTTTAATTATATAAATATTTAATTAAAATTAATTAAATATTTCAAAGTTTTGCATTTCGAAGTCACAAAAAGTTGAAATATTTTTTTAAAACATTAGTGTATAAAACTTACATAATTAGTAATTACATCAAATACAATAAGATTTACTATGGTATGTATCAACATAAACGCGCAAAATTACGAGATATCAGAAATGTTCTGCATATGGCCATACATTTCGTAGCAACTTACTGGCGTGTGACGTCACATACTAGTACGACTATTATATGGGGCGTTTTCACGAGACTCACAAAAGTGCTTCAAACAATTCTGCAATGTCTTTGAAAAATTTTTGTAAACTGTTTTTTTTTTTTTTAAAAATACAGAAAAATACCGAATAATATCCAGATCCGAAAGAGATGCGCGGCAGCGGAACGTCGAAAACTCCCATGGCACGGCACGCCACGGCACGGTCGGTGATGAGGCTGGTAAGTGGACAACAGCCATTGAGTGATTCACATTGATTTACTATCTGACTGTATGTATGCGTCGGTCTATGTGTGATTTAAGCCCGAGGTGGGCATTGGTGATTAGTGAACGATCAAATTACAGTTCACATAGATGAGGTAAGATTGATTTTACATTTTATTGGATCGTCATCATCAGGGCTTGCCCTGGTGTGATGCCTTGACTGATTGCTGTACGAAAGAATACAACCGTCAAAGACTTTGGAGAAATAGGTAATATTTCAAGTAAACGAGGCGCCAGGGATCACTCATTAGTTTCTTTTCCTAGAATCTTAGGGAATGGGTCCTTCCAAATTCTTAATTATAGCTCTTTGGCTGGGACTATATGACCCGGAATCCGCCGGGCCCGAGATTATTCCGAGTTTTGAAAACAAAACTCTGCGCTTATACAATAGAGCTGAAAATCGAACACACAAGTGTCGATTCAAACGTCCATGTCATTTATGACAGCTCGACACTCGACACTTCCATTATCAGCTCTATTGTAGTAGCGCAGAGTTCTATTTTCCCAGCCTTAAAATGCCTCCAGTGCACTGCGAGCCCGGACGCTCCGCATTTTCCCACAATTCAAATATTAATAAAATGGAATCCTCGTCCCATAACTATAGTGTACATTAATTATGTTAAACATTAAAATAAACCATTTAATACAATTAATTACATTAATTTACAACAACACTAGGAGATTTAATATCATCTCGGTTTGATGAGGCGCTGTAAAGGTTTTATGAACTCGTGTAAATTATTATTATTTTTATGTAATCGTAAACTTTTATATTGCTTAATTTGATTGTTTCAACGTGAATACTAAACAATCGCGGGTGATAGCTTATGCCTGCGACTTTGCTCCAGTTGGCGTCACACCGAGGCGCGACGCGGCGCTGCATTTTTAATATCATAAGATACACGTTAAATTGCAAGCGGTCGAAACTCGTGCTGCGAAGCGCGGCGCCGCTCTTGCAAGGAAACATATTTATTTGTGTAGTATAAAGTTCAACGCATAAAAATACTATAATAGTGTAAACTGACCCTTATAAGTACACAAATCTTCTTTACGTCCCGGCGAAGAGTACAGTAGATTACATATATTACCTACTATTATATTATTAGAGTGGAGTACATAATATATTACATGTTAAATCTGTGATGGAGATAATGATTATTATGTAGATACTGTTGCATATTATAGTAGTTATAAAAAGTATATAATGTCAATGTCTTATTGACAGATGTCACATGCGAATAATTGAGTTAGCCAAAAGGCATGTACAGTGTAGAGGTATCTGTGTTGAGCAGATCTCTAGTATGTATAATGTAATAGATAAATAAAGAACAGTTAATAAATATTGCTGTATCATTGGTATGGTTGTTAGAACCAAAACGGCGAGCACACAACAGATACAAAGTTATTTCAACGGTAAAAAAATTACGACTGATGACGGAGATGTGCTAAATTTTGTAAAAAAAAACTGTTTTATGGGAGCCCCACCTTAATGTGTATTTTAGTATTTGTTGTCATAGCGGCAACAGAAATAGCGGCACATAGGAAAGGAAGGAGATAGATAGCCTGGTGACAGACGGACGGACAGACATCGAAGTCTCACGAATAGTCCTGTTTTTACCCTTTCCTCCGTGCGGAGCCCTAAAATGATTACATTACAATCTACACACAAAATAGTAGACGTCTCGTGATCCCTAGTCCATATAAAACCGAACTTTCCCCTGTCTCCCACATTCCAAGTCCGACACGCGCTATAAAACAATCCCATCCAAGTGGGTTGATAAATCAAATTTGACGAACATTACTGTCACTTGTTCGCGTTTAACTGTCTCTTGTACCTCAGACATAGGCGTCGCGCGTCGCCGCGGATCGTTCATTGCCGTGACATCGAGATATCATCACTGAAGATCTGGGTTCCGTAGGTTAATAGAAGCCAAAGCGAGTTTCTTACGCCGGTTCTTCTCGCCGGGTTAGTTTCCGATGTGGAGACTACAGTGGTGCACAACGAGACTTCGAGACGTAGCGATTCAAAATTGAATTTTAAAAAGCATAAATATATCAATACGTGAAGCAAAAACTTTAAGTACAGTTTTACGATAATTATGCGAATGGAGGAGTATGAAATTTGGCACAGTTAAAGTTTATGTGGAGGAAGGTGTGCAGAAAGCTAATATTGTTTAAAATAAAGCTTAAAACACCTAAAATTTATAAAAATCACAACACACTACCTCAGATTATTACACACAATACCGTTTGATATACATGTGTGTATGTGTAACAATGTATGTGAATGTGTAACAACATTTACATTTTTATTTTTTCTATGTGACCGGCAAAGGAACCCCTATTGAACTTAAAAATTACATGAATCATGGGCGAATTTCGACCACAGCACGACCTCTAGTTAATGTGAGATAAGAATATTGTGTATAAAATTCATAAAGTTATTAAAAATCTCAAACATACAGAACCATCAATAACTTCCCCAACTTGCGCTCATCAACATTCGAAGTTCGACATAAAAAGTTTGATGTTTGGTTTCATTTAATGGGTTTGATAAATAAAACAATAAAACGCTCGTCTCAGACAGCAGTAAAACAATGCTGTATTTATTTACTTTCGTTGTGAGCGTTTTTGAATTATTATTATTCAAAGTAAATTAATTTAAAAAAAACCCGACTGCGTAAAAATCGCGTTAATATAGTGTCACACGGGAATACTATGCCTTTTCGGGATAAAAAGTAGTTTTAATCCAAAGTCTAAAGTACTTCCATACCAAATTTCATTAAAATCTGTTCAGTTTTTTTGCGTGAAATCCATCCATCCATACTTCCACCCTCACAAACTTTCACATTTATAATAGTAGTAGGATTTCAAATTCAAAAACCTTGTTGCTTTATACAGAGCTAAGACACAATGTTCCGCTTACATTCGTATGAAAAAAAAATGTGTTTAGTATACATTTATACAATATACACTTTTTATTTATCTATTAAATAGTCATTAAATTTACACAGCTAATGGTCTAACTCTAAGCTCTAAGCCTTTCCACGGATTAAAAAATCATAACCCGTGCTCTACATGGCTAAGTGGGGCCAATAAAAGTGAGCCATCGTAGGCATCCATCAAAATAATGGCCCCCGGAGTCCAGACCCGGAACACCACGAATATATGTCCTTTATTATCTTGTAAATAATGCTAAGTTGTGGGCGCACTTGGATTTACAAATTCTGAAGGATTATTTTTTATATAATATTATCAACTGCCAGTAAATACTTTGTCAATACTTTATAATTTACTAGCTGCCCCGACACACGTTGTTCTGAATCAGAGTAGTTTATTTCGATCGACCGATTCGTCGATCTCTGGATGCTAGGACGGATGTGCTCGGTCTATTGGAAACACGTGTAAAGCCTAGTATCACAGAGTAAAAATGTATATTATGTCTTTAATCTGTGCTAGTACCTCGTCTAACCTAACCTTTCCCTACCTTCGTACTTATTTAAATAATATAAGTAGAACCTACAGCCTGCAGCTTGCAAATGAAGCGATCCACAGAGTTACATTGGTCCTTCGAGCCGGATTATTTAACCAACAAAAGACCAAAAATAGCAAATGCGATATTCATGACAAAAAAAGTATTAAGGCCCGGGCACACTGGGCAATAAAAGCTGATTAATGACGGCTCATGTAGTCGGTCGTTAACTGGTTATTTATGACAGTTTGGACCGTTTTTATGCGCGGCCGGACCGACCGATCATCGGCACGGTTTTGGTTTTTACTAATTGCCCTGATAATTAATTATTGTAACATCAAAATTACTTTTTTATAATTCGTGTTTCACCAGTTTACTGACAAGTGAGAGAGTTTATTATACTATACATTTACTCACGGGTTCGAATCTCGTCAAGGAACTTAATACTTAAGTAGTCAGTATGCTACATACTTGAAGGTTAAATTAACTAACTATAAAGTGTATCTTGATCAACTAACCCTACTTCAGAACGCTTGGAAAATATCAAAATTTCTACTTAGGTCAATCTGGCCCTAGATCATCTTCATACAGATCCTGAGGGGGGCCAGGCCACATAAAATCTCTATTTCCAAGGTCCTAGGTCAGAGCTAGGAAATTCCTCAGCGTGTGAACCTAATTGTAATCCGGCGACTCCGGCTGTAAACGCGCGGTATAAATCTGTCGCACGTTTAATGACAGACAGACGGACGGATTATTGTCAGTGATATTACTTGTAAAATCATACGACGGTTCACAAACTTTTGAGGGGCTAAAAATTACAAGTGATAAATGGCTAGATGTCACCCGCGACTTCGTGCGCGCAAAAGGAAATCCCGCGGTAACCGAACATTTTGCGATAAAAGTTAGCCTAAGTTTTTCCCCGTGGTCTAATCTTATATCTGTGCTAAATTTTATCAAAATCGGTCGAGAACCCATTCAATGCAAAGAAACAAACAAATCTTTCCTCTTTATAAAATTAAGTATAGATTACCGGAAGGGAAAAGATTTATTTAAATAGGTAGGTACTTCATCATTTAAAAAATATACAGACCATAATTATTACGAAGAGCCTTCGTCCTTCACTTACATATGGATGTAAGTGTATTAGTGATGTAAAGGAATTAAGGATTTCACCTAGAATTCTAACGGAACAAAATATCCTATATCTGACTAAGCCCCAATTTCATCATCATATTAAAACGACGTTTTAAAACTACGGATTCGATCTGTCTGTCCGTTCTAACATATAATGAGAGAGAGAGAGATCGAATCCGGGTTTAGCGTTAAGCGCGTTTAAAGGAGTTTGGTGAAATCGTGGATAAAATAGCTGGGCATTAAATGAGAAGCAGGAGTGTATTGTGAATAAATCTGATTCCGTCGCGCGTCGTCAATACATTAGGTAGATAAGTTTAAAATATTAAATGGAAAACAATTCCGAACGAATGAGACCATAATAAGCATTGTCTAAGGCAGGGGTCTCCAAACTACGGCCCGACGGCCACATCCGGCCCGCGGACAGATTTTGTCCGGCCCGCGGAGAGCTAGCATACTTGAAAACTCCTTTTAGAGAACATATTTTTTATAGCAAATTAAATTTAGTTTACTGAAGTATTCTAATTTTATTTTAAATAATTATTAATATGACATCTACATTGATATGGTCATGGGCTAACTACTCATAACATTGTTGTAGGTTTATTGTTATTGTTTTTGTGATAAGTTGGATAAAGAAACACAGAATTGTAATGAGTAAAGACATATATAATATGCAGAAAATTTAACTTCAGTATATAATAACTAACAAATTATTGAAATGAATTCAACTAACATTTTATACATTTTAAATAAAAACATAACTTATAACAAGCCTTTTGAGGTTACTCTCCTAATTCATATGTGCAAGATTTTATTTTATTTTAATTTGCTTTTTTATGTAAGCACTTTCCAAAATTATTGCGATTCCTGTTAAAAGCAATTAGCTGATTTGTATCTGATAATGTAACTTACTTATAATATGTGGATGTCACATTTGTTATTAATATGTAACTGTATAGGGTCATTCATAGATAATGACTTTTTTTGTTAAACATGTAAACACTATTCTGTTATAATTTCTTGCAATTAATTTATATCTCACTTACTCAGTACTCACCGCACATACCACAAGCGCATTACACCACACAGGCACCCTAGTAGTTTGATACTGATCCCAAGACTTCGGTCGTAGGGCTAGGGTGCTTATACACATATACACACACGGATGCACACACACACACACACGGATACACACACACACACACATATGCTGTGTGATGTAATTGTAGCCTTTTGAGATTACCTTTCTAATTCATATGTGCAAGATTTTATTTTATTTTGTTTCTTTATGTTAGCACTTTCCAGAATTATTGTGGTTACTGTTAAAAGCAATTGGCTGATTTGTATCTGATAATGTTACTTAATACTTACTAGTTTTTTCTCTCATTTCGAGTAAACAAAGATATGTAATATGTGGATAACCATGTGGGTGTCACATCTACTAATATGTAACTAAATACTATTTTTTTAAGACTTTATATTTCTGTGATCACTGTTGGTTATCCCAAGAAAATAAAAATAAAAAATAAGCATAATGACATATGAAATACTAATGAGATTTATGTAATTGAGATTTTCCACTGACAATAGTTTGTAGTTGTGGACTAATTTTACTTGTACCAATTATTAAAAGAGATTTAAGAGGCTCATCAGTTAATTTAGATCTGTAAACATTTTTTGTGTACTTCATTTTGGAGAAGGTCTTCTCACACAAATAAGTAGTACTAAAAACAGAAAACAGCCCACGAGCAAATTTATGTAAATTATCAAATTGTGTCAGTGGAAGACCCTTATAAAATTCCAACAAAGATGAGTTTTGATATTTGTTCTTAATTATATCACTGCACTGTAGATCAATCATTTCCATTTGAAGTTCCGGGGCTAGGGTTTCAATATCAGTATCAAAAGGATTCTGAAAAATCTTAATTTGATTCGCAATGGCATCAAAGTCCGAGAAACAAGTATCAAAATTTATTTTCAAAGCACTCAAAGTTTCGATTGCAAAATCGATAGGAAACTCAGTCTCAGTGGTGTGGCTGAATATTTCACATGTTTTAAAATGTGAAAAACATTTACTTCGTAGTTGTGATTGAAACAGTATCAATTTCTTCCGGAATGATTTGATATTAGTGTATAAATCAAGAAGATGCTGATTTTCTCCTTGCAATCTCAAATTCAGTTCGTTCACATGTTTTGTCAAATCAACATAGAATGCTAACTTCCACAGCCATGCGTTGTTTTGTAATTCAGTAAGAGGGCGATGCTTTTCATTCAAAAAAATTTCGATCACTGCTCGAAGTTCAAAAAAGCGCTGAAGGACTATCCCACAAGTAAGCCAACGTACGGCAGTATGATAAGGTAAGTAATTTTCTCCAATCTCTTCAATAAATTGTCGGAATTGTCGGTGATTCAGCCCAAAAGATCTGATAAAATTAACAGTTGATATGACTGGTTTCATAACTTCAGATATATTTGTTTAGTTTCAACCATTTAAATTCTTAGTTTACTACTTAAGTGATTGATTTATTTATGTTTAATTTGTAAATTATATTAATTCATAGTAACTTAATCTCCCTAAAATTATGCTTATAATAATAATAATAATAATAATAATGCTTAGTACTTATAAAAGATGCAAGTTGTATTACACCTATAATTAAGGCAGCATTTAGATGTGTAAACAACATGAATGTGCAATTTTACCTTTTAATAATGTTTGTTCCTTGTTGGTGTATCTATTGAATAAATAAATAAATAAATAAATATCCAAACATTTTCCGCGCAAAGACTGTTGATGAATAGATGACTGTTGATGACTGTTGAGACTAATGGTTTTTAACCACCGTCATTTTCTACAGCCTTCGACACAAGAGCGACCACTCCTTTATCTTTCCCACTCATGTTTTTGCCTCCATCAGTTGTAATACATTTCAAGTTTTTCCATCGAAGGTTCTTTTGATTAATGGCCATTTCAACTCC
The DNA here is from genome assembly GCA_037179445.1 of Phengaris alcon alcon. Classification (NCBI taxonomy): domain Eukaryota; kingdom Metazoa; phylum Arthropoda; class Insecta; order Lepidoptera; family Lycaenidae; genus Phengaris; species Phengaris alcon. The sequence continues at coordinate 309,286 of JAYRCH010000139.1, read as the reverse complement.
TTTAAAAATATCTGTACCAGTAGTTGTGCCATGAATACTATACATATCAAGAAGTTCTTCATGCACTTCATAGCTTTTATCTACTCCTCGAATATAAATCAACACCTGAGCAGTATCTGACACATCCGTTGACTCATCCAAGGCCAAAGAAAACCACTCAACATGTCCATTTTTGTCGAACAGTTGAGAGGTTATATTTTCAGCGATGTTTTCTACCCTTCGAGCCACAGTGTTTGCTGACATACTGACAGTTTTTAATAAATTTACCTTTTCAGGGCACATTTCTTCGGCTACTGCAATTATGCATTCTTTGATCATTTCTCCATCGGTGAATGGTTTTCCACGTTTTGCAATTTCAAGAGCCACACGAAAGCTGGCACGAGTTGCAGCCTCTTGTTCAGTTTTGAGTTTTGTAAATGAAGATTGCTGCGATTTCAATCCGCGCTTCATAGCTTCGAATTTTTCTGTCCACAAACTTCCTGTATATTTTAAGTAATTTTGAAAATGTTTTGTTTCATAATGACGTTTAATGTTATATTCCTTGAGAACGGCTATGCTTTCATTGCAAATCAAACATAGCGTCTTGTTACTGGACTCAATTACGAAATACTGAATGTTCCACTGATCTTTGAATTTTCTGCATTCACTATCAATTTTTCGCTTCTTTTCCATACTACTAAATCACACACAAAAGCAACAATTCAAATCAAAATACTGTTACAAAGATGTCTTAAACTTAAACACGCACAAACACGTTTTAAAGAGGTACGCACTATTTTATTTCACAACAGTGTCATATATATTCCAATTACTGCCACTTATATATTCCAATTACTGCCATCTAGAAGTGAGTGGAAGACACCAGAAGTTTCTCGAACCAACGAGGTTATTCTGTACGTGCTATTAGCGCCACCTGTTAGTGATAGAAGGTACTACATATTTCCGCTTGTGTCCACCAGATGTCGTGTCACGTTACTCCTCATGGCTCGTACTCTACGACTAATCTAGAAATTACAGATAGTGACAGGAAAATTAATAATACGCAGTGTTGCCGTTTTGCGGACTTTAGTCCGATTTGCAGCCTTTTTTAAGCGTTGCGTACTTTTTCGGACTTTTTTTTCATCAGTGAACTATTTCACTTTTTACCACCGGAAACAATGATAATATGGTTTTAGCCCTCGGGACTTATTGGAGTAATCAGTATGGCCCTAAGGCTGGAAAGTTTGGAGACCCCTGGTCTAAGGTATCTTTGTGTTCTTCAAATGGGTGTGTTTTAAAATGTGCATACAACATATTATTATTAACATACAGTATTTACGCGGGCGGAGCCGCGGGCAACAGCCGGTAATATAATAAATTTATATGCGAGAATTTGAATAAATCTATCAAAATATACAATTATAATAACCATCAACAGTTTGGGAATACCTGAGCCGCCTGAGCGAGCTATACGCTTGAGGTGAAGGTTATAATATTTAATGCGCCCGCACAAGCAAGCAAAGACACACTCATCCCCAGTAGTAAAGTATAATATCCCCCAACATATTGCACAGCTATTAACATACTATATTTCTTTATTTTCACTCGTGTATGCTAACGATTTTTATCAGATTTTACTATCGAATCGAATAATGAAAGCAATTCGCCGAGATATAGAATTGGTCACAAAACGATTATTGACCAGTAACCATAGATGTTTATATTATAATATACGCATAATGCAATTTGCAAAAAAAAATGAGATGTTTGGGCATCACGTCTATTAACATCGTTATTCAAAACCCAATTAAAAATCTAGGGATTCAACAGAATGAACCTTATTTGTAAAGTTTCCTGTAACTTTTGCTCTCTCTGTAACTGATTTGAATAACGATGTTAATAGACGTGATGCCCAAACATCTCATTTTTTATGCAAATTGCATTATGCAAAGAATTCAAAACTAAAGATAGGCTATGACGTACATTTGACAAAACTAAACTTCATACAAGTTACGTCATCTTGGTTTTTAGCATACCTCAAATATCAGCGTCTTGATTTCACCATACTTCAAATGTCAAAGTGGCCCCAAACACTCCAAAAGTGGAGCCATTTAAGTGGAGACAGTTTTTGCCTCAACATGCCTCGTCTATAATATATACCTCTATGACATCATGTCTTAGTACCAACGACAATGAAATTACATGCATCTAAATTGTCACCAGCTCCTTGGCTATCATTATTAGTTCGTATTGCTTAATATAACGATAGTAATATCTGGTAGGTTCTGGAATAACTTCTGTAACGGGTACCAGACAACGGAAATATATTTAACACTTTTTATACTAGGTATACATATATAAGTTTTTTTTAAATAAAATATCCAATGCATGCACATCCGTGTTGACCCAGGAGCACAGAAAACTTATTGTTCCCTGGCGGGAGTCGAACCCGCAACCTCCGGAACCTGAGCCACAGAAGTCGTCAAAATATTGTTATGACATTAGGTAGTTTTGACGTGTAATTGATTAATGAGGGTTCTTCGTGACATCTGACAGAATTTTGACACAAAAGGACCGTCGCGAGCTCCCAAGCGCCGCCTGGTGACAGAAAAAGAATTGAACATTCTTATTGACCGTTTTTGATACAGCTTACGCCACCAGATGACGCTTTGTGTGCGTTGGGTCTGCCCCCTAACGGCAAATTATAAGAACGATCCTGCTAAAGGTTCAATTTCTCTACAATCCAGGAGTTTTTTTCTACTTCAATCACCTAATGCATAGTTGTTTATTACCAAATGTTTGGTCTATTAACGAGCAGATATAAAGCTGTTTGTAAGTCAACCCTGGCCAGGAAGCGGATATTTAGACGATGTAATATTGTTGTTCTTTCCTCGTGTTTGTTCTAAGCGACGCGACGTCAACGATTGATATGGAAACCTCTTAAAATGAGAAAATAAATATTGTTTTTACTCTATGTAGACGGTAGAGTAATTTTTTATATAGGGTAAGTTTTAAATTTATGTGATTTAGTTACAAAATATTTTAAAACTATAACTGTTTCCCAAGTATTGTTTCATTAAATACTTTAAACGAGACAATCTTATTTATAAAAACGAATTGCAAACGTGTGTCTCGCTAAAACTCGAGAACGGCTGGACCAATTTGGCTAATTTTGAAATAATTTTAGACGTTCGGGGAAACGGGGTCTAAACGGTGAGAAATATTGGAGAAGGTATAGGTGTAGGTTGTAAGTGTAGGAGTAGGTGTACTTATTTATTTATTGCAGCTTACAGTTAAGACAGAACAATGTGTGTCGGGACAGCTAGTCTTATATATTTATTTAGGTATATAATATAATCGGTTTTTCCAAAAGGCTTCATATATTTCTATGAAATTTAGTATACGGGGGTTTTGGGGGAGAAAAATCGATCTAGCTAGGTCGGTCTAGGAAACCGCACATTTTTAAGTTATTGTGTTTTTCTCTCGTTTTATCTGTACTTATTAATATAATATATATATTAATATATATATAATATATATAAGTAGGCTCCGAAACTACTGGACCCATTTTGATGAAATTTGGCACAGATAAAGAGTAGACCGCGGAGAAGGATATAGGATAGAGTTTGTATCGCGGAAAAGTGTACGATCTCCGCGAGATTAACTTTTACGCGCACGAAGTCGCAGCCAACATCCAGCACTTCAATAACGACGCTATTCATGTCAGCCGGACGGTAAATGGTAATCTGTGTGTCGTTTTCGAATCGGTCTCGGGGCTCGAATCCCGATCGGACGATATAGCTGTGATTCATTATATTTTTTTCTCTTATATATCTCTTATATGTTTTATATATTTTTAATTATAGTATTGTAGTAGTGGAACTCCTAGCCTCCCAGGTACTGTTTTTAGTATGACGTATCGCGTAGTATAAATTATGACAGAACCAAATTGAGCGGTCAAGACTCTCGCACGACCAATTTGTGTCAATCAGCTCAATACTATTTTTCTCGACCGTACAAAAAAACGGGTAACGTTGGTATAGTCCCCGCATAATCCACTAAAGACGTTAGTATGACCCCGTATTAGTGCAATAAAGCTATTAAGGCCTTCGCTTAAAATCTGAGGCAATTTAAAAATAATAATTATTATTTCCATCGGCTAAACATCACACGGCACCCGACTGCGCCTGTAAATCATTAGTGACTCCAGAGCCTTCAGAAATAGTCCTTATGTCCAGGGGATGAGGTTGAAAATTACAATCATAAATTAATAATCCACAGCCTTCGCTATAGCGTCCTTATGTCAGGGGAGTATGGTTCAAAATGTGCTTAATGTGAGTTAATAATAATCCCATACAGCCTTCACTATAAGTAGTTCTTATATTAAAGGGATAAGGTTCAAGATGTGCCTAAAGCGAGTTAATAATAATCTCATAATAAAAAGCTTGGTCAATACGACCGGTAGCCGAAAAGGATTAGGCATTAGTCGATATGCTGACGTGTTAACTAGTGATGCGACCGTATCGACGAAATTATCGATTCATTTGCATAATATTATCGATATCTCACGGCTTATTACGCGGATTTATCGAGTTGCAGTAGTAAGTTTATTTAAGTATGTTTGTCTGCATAAGTTAAATAATTTAATATGAATCGCTGTGAGTTGACCGTATAATGTAATAATATCGATTTTCGACGTTTGTTGTTCAGAAGCGTATTCAAATGAAAGTAGCAGATTTTAAGATGAATCACTCGGAAATGTTGTTAGAAGTTACGCTAGTTTTAACCCCCGACGAAAACAGGGGGATGTTATAAGTTTGGCGTGTCTGTCTGTGTGTCTGTCCGGAGCATCGTAGCTCCCAAACGAATGGACCGATTCCATCTAGTTATTTTTTGTTCGAAAGTTGACATGATCGAGAATATTCTTAGCTAAAATTCATCACATCAGCTCGCTCACTGCTTGACAATTAGGGTACTCCCCTACACTTAAAATTCTAAAAAATTGTTGATTCTCGCGTAACTCCTCATAATTTCAAACTAACATTATTTTCGAGATCCCATTTCAAAAATTTGACGGACAAGAAAACATTAAAACAATATGTATGTACATTAATATTTTATGCCGATTAATTAATCGACATTATAAACAACATTAAGCTCTCAACACTACTGAACTATGAAGTAATTATAAAGGTGCTAGCATCATTACCGACGGTCATTAGCTCACACTCACACAGACAAACTCTCACACATGCACATACAGGCAGCAGACACAACGATTGACAGAGACGTTGAAATCCAAGCCGATGTTGTTGTAACTTGTAGGGCCGAAGGAACACGAATGTCGTATGGAAGACAACACTGAATAGGGGGTGCTTACAAATTATTATATTAATACGTGAAACGAAAACTTTCTGTCAATAAATAAATTTAAAAAAGTAGTTAAAAGACTAATTTTGTGTGTCAAAGGTTATTATAAAGTTAAAGATTTCACTGAGGACAGCACACCCTGGGAATAAGATGACCCTATGAGGCAATTTCAGTTTACTAACTAAACAATGTACTTGTGCACTGTAATATATAATATATTGTAATTTAATATTTATTTATTTTTGTTGTATTGTATGAATACATGAAATTTTTTTTAAGAACAATTTTGTCTATAATTTTTACTAAAAGGTCGCACCCGCACGAGTTTCTTACGCCGGTTCTTCTCGCCGGGTTAGGGTTCCAAACCGGTGGTAATTGTAATCCTTTTTTTCTCTTTGTTTAACGTCCAGAAAACAAAACCTTGTTTTATATTCTGAATAAAGAGAGTTATTTTATTTTATTATTTGAGTACATTGGCGGGCATCCGCTTCTCCGCGTCGACTGAGGTACTGTCTAAATTCGCCTGTCGAGCAATTCGCGCTGTCGCGGTCGACTCGATTCGGCGGGCCGCGGCTCGTCGCTAATGGACGCAGTTTCATAGAAAATATATAGGAGACGACTTTCTACGATTCGATTCGACTCTGCTCGGCGAGCCTAGAGGACGCGAGCCTTAAGAGACAAAAAAACCGACATAAAGAACTTGAAACTTAATAATATTATGAATTATTATTGGCAAATTTCGACCACAGGGCGACCTCTACTTACAATCATTTCACAATACCATATGTATTGTAAAATTATTGTATATAGTACAATAGTTTTTTCGCGTTAAGAATTAAGTGAAGTTAAAATGGCTTACTTTCATTGGGTATTGTGAAATTGGTAAGAGTTGACAATGTACGCATGATTTGCTTCATTCTAATCGCGAATAGACCTCACCAGAGAAATCTCATTATTACGAAGAGAGCTTATTTGGTCCCACTCACGTGCGATCAATCGTTACGATCGGCATTAGGCGACCATTTAAAGACTGAGGAGATCTCAGGTCCACCTGACCACACTTACATTCTTACTGATAAAATATAGTATTAGTGTGTACAATGGTTAATAATGAATGTTATTGTAATGTTGTAATTCAGCTACACACTCTTAATATTGTAAATTTAGAGCACGACTTGTCTTAAAGTCTTATAGTCTATTATATATAATAACCAGCTGTTCTACAATCATATCTCGCTAAAGGTTGCTAGCTCCTATACTATTTGGTTTCAAAAACAGATCGTTACGGTCGATCGCACGTGTGTGGGACCCTTTAGACTTGGATCCTATCTTCAAGAACTCCGGATATAATATTGCCGTCTTAGTTAGACTGTGGAAAATGCGCAGTCGATATGCCAGAACGGAATGTCGTCCCCGCGCATTTACACGTTCGGTTCGGAGCGCGTGTTGGAATGGCGCGTGCTATTCCCGCGGTCAGAACTGAACGTGTGACGGGCGCTAATATCCCTTAATCCAATTCCTGATTCTTTACGACTCTTTACGATACACCCAAAACGAACCATTACCTTTCCGGAATTCCAAAAATCACAAAAGGAGCCCCCTGTGGATCTCTTACCTGTGGCTTCCTTCCTGCTGACTGACACTTAAAGTGTCATTCTTGTTGACTTTACACAACATCTACTAAAATTAAACTTATTACGATGATGTTAAGTCCGAAATTGTATGGCAGCACTTTCATTGGTTTCAAAAGGGGCTATAGCCCTTATCGATTGGAAAATTAACCTTATTGCAATCGTATAAACTTCAGATTGCTTTGACATCGTTTTCTATTGACTTTAAAAATCCTCAAAAATCCTTAATTACAGTCTTTACTCCTTTAACTTAAGGTAGAGAATACATTTTTGTACATACACGGTGCCACGCCGTCTGTCGTGTTGACGTATCAGATATCTGGGATATCATCAGGCCATTTGAAACGGGACGAAAATGACACTTGCACAGGGATAAAAAGTAAAACAAACACACTAATGTATCGGTTTTTTTGTCTCGTTGCAGGAAGTCTTCGATGTTTTTGTGAAACATTACTATGGGCGATTACCTAAAAAATCACTGAAGTTTATTAAACGCTTACTTAAATGTTGAGTACCTCACAAACACGAAAGGCTCTAGCTAGGCCCTAGGGGCTCGTATATTTAAGCAGCCGTTAAAATTTAGGCGACCAGTCCATAGTACATAAGTCTACAGATGTCAGATAACTTATTACCAGAACTAAAAATTTTAATATTTCGTATAATTTTGATCATGAGAACTGAGAACTACTGCTGGTAGAGTAAAAGAATTGCAGGACAAGAATTGTGAGGATGTATGGGTATTTGTTTCTCTTTCACGCTAAAACTACTGAATGGATTTTACTGCAATTATACATGGTAGTAGTTTAGGCTCTGGATTGAAATATAGGCAACATTTTATCCCCAAAAAGTTAAGTGTGCCCGTGGGATACTGTACCTATTTACGCAAAAGCAATTCTTATTAATAAATTTATTAAAAATATTTAAAACGAAATAATGTCTAAAACTCTTTTTTTTTTTGCTTCATTGACTATTCTTGGCGATACATATCACATCAAACTTTGCAATATTTGTGTGCTCTCGACTCCATTGTGCGTCTGGCATTGTATATCTCAGGAACTGGACGTGAATGACCATAAACTGACTTTATGCCGTGTTTCCGGTTCGATGCTTTGTGATTCTCTTTAAAAGGAAATACAGATACCCCGACTGACACCTTTTGAAGAGCGAGCTGGGCCTTATTTAGTTTGGTTCCGTACAACTATAGATGAGGGGAAATAACCAACATGAAAAACTTAGGCCTTAACTTTCCTTTAACTTTCATCCGTTATTGGATGATTTATACAGTATTCTCCGAGTGAAGTAACCACTCTTGAAATACTCTAGTGCCTGGGACAGTCGATTTTTAAAGGTCATATGGTTGCCCAAGCACACACGGCATTCTCACAACACAGTCAGCCTGGTCCAAAGGAATTACTGGTCAATACGTCCGGGGCCAACAACCATGTGCGGGTTTCCTCACGATGTTTTCTCATCACGTGTACCAATGAGACGGAAAAACTCTCATTGGTACACGCCACAACCTGGGATTCGAACTTGCACTCTCTCGAGTGTGAATCAAACGGTCTAATATATAAAATATTTCAAAATATTTCATTCGGATTTTGGATAAAAATACACACATTGATTGGTCCATTATCTATTATATCCATTAACTTGCAAACAAAAAACCGTGGGGCTCGGTAATAAGACTATTACCCAAACATTTCATTTATCTTGGTAGTTGTTGCCCATTGGCTGTGAAGTACTAATATTATGAGATTTCATATCACAACTACGGAGCTCCAAAACCAATTCAACGTAAATTCAACCTCAAAAGCCAGGTGATAGAACTCGTATTCCATCGCGGATGTATTAGTAACATTGTAGTATATAGTAGTTTTGACTTTAAACAGTTTTCTGTACGCACGGTGCGATTTCTATTGTGTATTACTGAGGATTAATTTCTTTTAATTTGTCGCTTTTATTGTACTTTTACTAGTAGTAATAATATTGGAGTCAATTGTGAACTATATTGAGGATATTTATTGTACAATATTAAGTTTTTGTAACGGATGTTGGTTTATTGATCTCTTGCGATTTCTAAACGTGTAGGACGTAAGTTAATTTTTTTTAAGTAAACTCCGAATTGTCAAGCGGAGAGTGAGCTGATGATGATGAATTATAGCTAAGAACACTCTCGATCATGTGAGCTATATAACCGTTTCTTTAAAACTTATTTTTGCGTCAAGGGTTAAATATTGTTTAATGTAATTGTTTATGTAATAGTTTAGGATGTTTGTTTAATAATTAAAATGTTATAAATTATTATTAATAAGGCATTATAGTGACTAATGACTTGACTCTTTAGCCAAGATGCCATCGCTAATTATGATGACGAAATTAGTAAACAAAAATGTATGCGGTTGGACATAATGTTAATACCATATATTTTTAATGTATTCGCCATCGTAATTAGCGATGGCGTCTTAGCTAAATGCCCCGATCCTATTTGCTGAAAAGAAACGTTTGTTTACCTAAGCAAATTAAGTTTAAGGATATAGGCAATTAGTAGACCGGAAGACCCTGGGCTGATGACGCGATGGCTGGTCCTATCACAACACTCTCTGTTTATGTTGACGACTTGTTCCCGAAGACACTTGGCACTTTTATGGATATTTTAATAACTTTAAAATGGTGTAATGATCTTAAAAATGGTTATCTTGTGTGAAGTGTGTAAATTATATTATGTCGTAGATAAATCCGGGTAAAACGAATCCATACTAGTATTATAAAGAGGAAAAGTTTCTTTATTTGTATGTTTGTTTGTCTGCATTGAATAGGTTTCGAAACAACTTGACCGATTTTGATGAAATTTCGCAGAGACATAGAGTAGACCACGGGGAAGGACATAGGCTTAAAAATAATCATAGGCGGTAAAATGTAAGATTTACGCAAAATTAACTTTTGCGCGCACGAAGTTGCGGCCAATATCGAGTAATCATTTCAAACGTGGAAGAGCCATGCTTCGGCACGAATGGGCCAGCTCAAAGTCTGCTTGTATTAAAAAAAATATCGTCATCAGTCGCTCGAAGTAACATGACCAATATTTTATATTTTAAAGCTTTCGTTCTGTAGGTCGATTGTGCGAATTAAATCTTACGATGACACAGTTACGATGCAGTATCGAATAAAGATATGATAAAACAGCAAAATGGTATTCTCATAAACGTTACACCAACGTCAACCGCGTTTAGATTGGTCCAAACTTCAAAAATCAGTTTATGTTAACAAGACAATTTATTTATAATTCATTAAAAGTCTAAAGACCACTCGCGCTCTGCTTTACAGAAACATTCTTAAACTCGGTTACCGTGCAAAATGTTAAATTTAATGGGTATCGCATTGTCTCTAGCTACTGTAGATCTAATAACAAAAATAGAGGTGTATGCATAATCGTAAAAAATGGTATACTATTCAAAGAATTGACGCATATAAAAAGTAGTTTTGGGTCAGATAAAATATTTGAATGCTGCGGAATTGAAGTTCCAGCCTGCAATCAATTGTAATTTGTTTATATAGAGTACCAAATTCAGACGTGAATATATTTCTAGACAAACAGAAAATAATTATAACTGGTGATTGAAACATAGATACTCTAAAAGCCTCTACCTCCACAGACAAATTAAAATCTCTTTTATTGAATTATAATTTCACCTCTCATATAACAGAGCCCACCAGACAACTTTCTTGTATAGACCACATAATAAGCAATGTGAAGAATGCTTCAGGGTATTTGCATGAACTGCCACTCTCTGAGCTCAAACACAGCTCAAATGCTACACATTCCAGTCAATTATAAAGAGAATGTACCAGATAAATACTACGTTTATGTAAAAGATTATTGTCAAGAAAATCTGGAAAAGTTCCGCTACTGTCCTAGATGTCTATCGTTCAGTGACGTTTTCAGAACTAATGATAATATAAATATAGCATTAGATTATTTTTATGGTGATTTTATTCTTTTCTGTAAATTGTGTTTCCCCTCTAAAAGAATTATCAGAACGATAAAGTATAAAAAAACCCGTATGGTTAACAAACGGTATAAAAACAAGCTGCAAATCCAAAAGAAATCTGAGATATACTTATTATAAAAATAAAACTAAAAAATAAATCAAAATATCAAATATACTCTAAAATATTACGGAAAAGCCTCAACGTCTCTAAAAAAATATTTAACAACAATTTACTAGCAACCACGAAAAACAAATGTAGAGCATCTTGAAAAATTATAAATAGCCAAGTTACTGATAAATTAAATAATGTTGATATTATTAAAGAAATTAAAAATGAACATAATGACAATGTAATATGTAATCCCACTGACATTGCTAATGAATTCAATAATTATTTAATTAACTTGACAAATAAACCAAATAAATTTATTTTACCTAATACTAATAATATTTATATTCAAAATTCAATGTTTTTGACTCCATGTTGTTACTCCGAAATTAATAGTATAATTGATTCACTTAAAAATACAAAGTCTGAAGGATATGACGGTGTATCTACTAAGGTTATAAAATACTGCAGAAATGAATTAACTCCTATAATTACCCACATAATAATTCTTTCTTTGGAAACGGGCACTTTTCCAGAGCTATTCAAATTATCAGTAGTCAAACCTTTATTTAAAAAGGAGATAAATCGTTATTAAAAAAGTTACCGTCCTATAACGCTTATACCCATTTTATCTAAAATATTTGAAAAGGTATTAGTACAAGCGACTTATAAAGATCATAGAAAAACATAACATAATTAAACAATAACAGTTCGGCTTCCAAAGTAATAAAAGCACTACCACAGCAGCATCTACATTAGTACGGATTATTGTTAAATATTTAAATGATGTAAAGTCAACCATCTGCATCTTTTTTGATATGTAAAGGGCTTTTGACTTCGTGTCCCACAATGTGCTGCTAAGGAAATTGAGTAACCTGGGTATCAGAGGTTCTGCATTGAACTGGATAGAATCATATTTCTTTAATAGAGAACAATATACCGAAGTTATGACTATTACTAAAAAAAATATTTTAACCGCCGTGAGATCTAAATGTAGAGTCAATAGAGTAGGAGCACCCCAAGGCAGTGTTCTCGGTCTACTCCTGTTCTTATTCTATATCAACGATTTTCCTGACATTACGAATTATAATTCCACCCTTTTTGCAGATGACATATCTATACTCATAAAAATGATAATAATAACACTGATATTGACATATATCATTTAATCAAAAATGTAATCATCTGGATGACTAATAATAATTTAAATATAAATTTGACTAAAACTAACTTTATTGAATTTAAAAATTATAGGACTAAACCAGGCATCTGTGACAAAATTACGTATGAAAATGAGAGCATTGAAAAGCTCACACATACCAAGTTTCTTGGTCTGTACATTGATGAGAACTTGAACTGGAAAGCAGAAATCATAGAATCAGTATGTAGTAAAATAAACAGATTTGTATTTGTACTTGGAAAACTTAAACAAGTTGCATCGATGTATACAATCCTATCAGCCTATCATATGGCTATGGATATGTGGCATCAATTCTAAGGTATGGCCTATTACTGTGGGGTAATTTCACGGATGTTAACAAAGTGTTCATTGCGGAGAAAAAATGTATAAGAGCTATTTGTGGTAAGCCGCCGCATGAGTCCTGTAAATCACTTTTTCAAAGACTAAATATAATGACTTTACCGAGCATGTACATTTACGAACTAGTGAATTATTTAAAAATAAATTATAAATCTTTTAAAAAGGCATGTGACGTATACCCTAGGAATAAGAGAAATCCTGATAGACTAGTGCTTGACGTCATCCCAAAAAAATGCATTGTATCAGAAACAATATTATGCCATGTGTATAAAAGCATATAATTCTACTCCATGTCATATAAAAACACTACCGTATAATAAATTTAAAAAAGAAATAATTAAGTGGTTAAAACTAAAAAAATTCTACTCGGTAAAGGAATCATTTAACCTAAAAAATAACAATCGATAGCTACTTGTTTTAATATTATTAATTAAACTATTGACATGAAGTAATGATTTTATATGACATTTAGTACTTTAATATGTAATATTAATGTAGTTATATTTAACTTGACATTAAGGGCCACTATACATGATTATTATTTTTATGGTGGTTTGTATGTTTTCTGTATTTTTTTTTTGTTACTCATTTATGTCATATCTTAAACAATCCTAACATGTATTATTGTAATTATTTAATAAAACTTATTGAATTGACATTTGATATGATGATAAAATGACTTTATTTTACATTTAATACTGGTTTAATCAATATTATTATCTACTCGATTACTATTACGACATAATGTACTAACTATTATTTTTGCGATTGTTATTATTATTCTAAATGTGTGATGTAAACTGTATGATTTTCTGTGTTTTTCTATATTTATGTTTTTTTTTGTTTTTTTTTTTGTTTTTGTTACTTAACGTCTTAAAAGTATTGACATGTAATTATTAGTGTAAAGTAAAATGAGATAATTGGAATAGAATATTTGTTTAATAATGTTAGTATTCTAGAAGCCTCATAATTTAAATTAATCTTATAAATGTTTGCATGCTATCTATATGTAGCTAAAAGTGTCAGAACCTATAAATTTTGTACCAACTATTGTACTTACCACTTTTACAGCAAATAAATGAATTGAATTGAATTGAATTGCGCAGATCTGGGTTAAAGTTAACCCTGGGTTAAAATATCACGTCATATCTTTCATAAATAGGAAGAACGAAGGCGATAACATGATATGTAACCCAGAGTTAACTTTAACCTAGATCTGCGCAAGCGGGCCTAAATTAAATACGAGAAATGGTGTTCTGAATTAGATACTAAAGTGTTGAGCAACGATTCAACGTTGGCAATACAAACTCGTAACCAGTTGAGTAAATTGAACACAGTAATGACACAGATTACTAAATAATTAGTACGTAACTAGATTTAAACACCACAGACCACAGTCCACGTCGCATAACGACTATAGAAGTTATTATAACTGGAACTAACAACACCGACATACGACATAATGTAACGATATCGATGCACAAAAGACGGCGGTTCTTTTGTAGACCGACTACCAAAAAGGAGATGAGTAGATACAGTTTTTTTTTTATTTTACACTGGGGTTCCACAAGTGTGATACAAGATCCATCGTTTAATAACAAAGAAGCAAAATATTATACAACTAGCTGTTGCCCGCGGCTCCGCCCGCGTAATCCCACGGAACGCTGTACTTTTTTGGGATAAAAGTCTAAGTTTTAATCCAGAGCTCGAGCTACTACCAGACCAAATTTCATCAAAATCCGTTCAGTACTTCTTGCATGAAAGAGTAACAAACATCCATCCATCCATCCTAACAAACTTTCACATTTATAATATAAGTAGGATATACTTACACATTAAGGCAATTCGTGTACAAATTACTAAGGGCCTGTGTTACAATCTACTGACAAGTGTCAGATAGCTTATTTGTATGTTTCGTCTCTGTCGCTCGATATAGAGTAAGCAGCAACAAAACCTCCGAATAAGCTATCCGACACCTATTAAAAAGTTGTGAAACGGGCTCTTGTAGTATCACTTCTATTGATATAAATTATTCTGTAGAGAGTGGAGATATTATGACTACCAATTAAAGGTGAAGTGGCGGTCAGCGACGCGACGTTAGGGCGTAAACAGAGGTCAGACACATCCGTCGTGTGACACAGATTGTTTTCAATTAGAAGATTGTGAAACGGGCCCTTAGTATATTGAGTCTGTTAATTTTTCATATATTTTTATCTGAATGTTTTAGCGTTTTGTTGGACATCATCTTTTAATTTAATTATCAGAATCGACCTTCTAACGAATATATTTTGTACAAATCACATTGTACTTTTGCAGTTGGCGTCCTTCGTCATAATGTCGTAAACGGTTCGACGCTCTATTAGAGTTACAAGTTCCGTGGATTTCACGTCAAAAAGTCACGGAACCCTAATCCTCACGCAGCCAACACCAGTAGCTGATGTCGGTCATTTGTCAGGCTCAGGTCTCGAGGTTCGAACCCGCTACCTGCTGCTAATGAGCGTGTTGCTACTGATGTTGTAAATACGTTCGGATGTTCGTTACTCAATAACAACAAAACAGTTGTAAAAATAGTCGGGTAAATACAGATGGATCTAGACAGAAATTACATAAAATATTTATGTTCCATGCCTACAGACAGCATAAGTTTTTTAACTGTTACATTGGAGAGGTTTTTTTTTTTTTTTATTCATTAAAAAAAAACATACAATTCAATTTGTATCTCGCCAAACTAGTGTTTGACGGCGAGTTTGAATACATGGGTCTAGATTCTAGATGAAAACAGCGTAGAATGATTATATATATACAGATAAATTATTGACTGTCTGTTTCGGCTAATCTCTTCGACTTTCACTGGCAGATAGCTGATATTATAAGAAGTAATTTAGGCTACTTTTATCATAGGGTTCCGTTAAAAAAATATGGGTTACCCGCTACCGTTGTTAATAAATTTCAGGACAGACCAATCAGACCATAGAACTCGGCACTCATTTAGATCTCACTTGTTTTCTAGTTGAAGTCAACAAGGCATATTTTGATGGGATAGTTTTTAGGTGGTAGATTACTCCATAAGTCACCACTTCCTGGTGTGTGTATGCTGGACTGTGGAGTGTGGGGAACAAATAAGTAAGCATCTGATCTGAGGCTTGTGTGAGGTGGCGAGCAAAATAATAGTTAATAAGGTCCTTGTGGAGGGGAAAAGGTGGGCGCACACGAGACGAGGCGCAGAGTGAATATTCTCTTCGAACGAATATTAAATTGGTATTTCTACTTTGTACTAGTTCGGACCATATTTGGACATAATTGGACCATAAATTATATTTTAATTTTTAAGTTATTCAGGCCTTTTTGCCAAGAGGCAGAAGATACGCAATTAAAATGTGAAAGAAAGATTGACCATGGTGTCAAACCTCAAAGTCAAAATCAAAGTTATTGATCTGAGGTAGTGTGTGTAACTTTCACTATCACTACATAGTATAAAACAAAGTCGCTTTTTCTGACTATCAGTATGTATGCTTAGATCTTTAAAGCTACGCAACGGATTTTGATGTTTTTTAACAGATATAGTGATTCGAGAGAAAGGTTTATATGTATATAACATGCATAATATAGTAGAGAAACTCTTATATCTTTAGAGGTTTCTAATGTCGTAAATAAACATTTTTTGCAAACGCTTACATTGCAAACGCTGGCTGAACCCTACGAGATAGATCAAAATAATGTACTACAGTATTGTACACCTTAAATGGATCTACAAAAAAATTCGCAATGGTATATGCCTATCTCTTAGGGATAGCCCACAATAACCATTTCTTATCCTTTACTTTTTACGAAAAATGGCTTATTTACGTAGCTATTTTAAGCAATACAGCATTAATCCTTATCCAATTAAGTACTTTAAATATATTTTCGAAGATATTACAGATTTAAAATGCAGGGACATAGCGGCCGCGTCGAAGACCGCGCTTCGTCCTATAGCACTGATTAGCAGCGATCGCGCACGTTTATCGGAGCTCTCTAGCGAAGAAAGAGACAATCCTCCTTCCTACTAATAATAATATTATTATAGATGTGAAAGTTTGTGAGGATGGATGCATGGATGTTTGTTACTCTTTCATGCAAAAACCACTGAATGGATTTCGTTGAAATTTGGTATGGTGGTAGTTTAGGCTCTGGATTAAAACCTAGGCTACGTTTTATCCCGAAAAAGTACAGTATTCCCATGGGGTACCCGGGCCGATACTAAACTTACGCGGGCGGAGCCGCGGGAAAAGGCTACTATTATAAAATTATGTTCACAATAAATACTTACACTAATAGATATTTTTGAACATGGTCACCAAATTGTATTTATGTTATAAAATCAATGCTTCGAAGTTAGAGTCATAAGAGGAGAAACTGGAAACTTAATGGATTCCTTGTGAAAACTGAATAAATCAGCGCATGGATCATGCAGCGAGTTAAAATTACTACATGGATAAACATTGATTTTCAAAGTTTACTATAAAAGCTTGCTACTGTATATCTGCAAGCTTCTCAGCCTTGAGAAGTGTCGCTATTATTGTATCGCCCGTATCAAGCACGGGAATCTGCAAGACCTATTTATTCCATAAGTTAAGCGCTACACTTTGAGCCCCTTGTTAATAAAAATATTTACACCACGCTAATCCATGTTGCTGTCTTTGTCTGATAAGTTGGAAAAGCCACTTGACAGACAAAAACAGTAACATTGATTGCTTGTCCGTGGTGTACTTAAATATTTTATCAATAAGGGGAAAGTGTGCACCCGACATTAACGTACGCGGCGCGGCGGTTCACGTAAACAAATATTCGTTTAATATGTTTTTACCGACGCTAAGCCGCCATGAGTTATAAAGATCAGCTCCCGACACTATATTATCATTTGCTCGTCTTTTTTTAACGCTATATCTTTATTTGACTGCATTTTGAATGCTGTTCCTCTTATGTTAATGCAATATTGTTCTGTATTTTATAGGTACTGTATCAAGTATCAACTAATATTGTGTATCTAATAACAATAAGTGCGAGTCGGACTCTCGCAAATAGGGAATCGGGTACAAAACGGAATCATCAAGATTGTTGTATGAAGAATTGTAAGCGGAATAAAATAAATATTTGTGGGGGGCTCCCCCCACAAATATTTATTTTATACTGTTTTTAGTATGAATGTTGTTATAGCGGCAACAGAAATACGTCATATTTTGTGAAAATGTCAACTGTCTAGCTATTACGGTTAAGGAGATACAGACTGCAGACAGACGGACGGACAGCGAAGTCTCATTAATAGGTGTATGACGAAAATGACGCGATTTGAATGCAAAAGAATAGTCAAGTCGCCACTCTGGATCGAGGATATTGTAGGATCCTCGTCGGTAAAAAGACAATACATCATACAACACGACAAACACACCAAAGAAGCTATGCGCTAGTACTCACCAGGTCTGCCACTGCCAGGGACGCCGTTGAGCGAAGGAAGAGCAGCCTCCTCGGTCCTTGATAGTTTTCTTACTTGTCTTTGTATACCGCAGCCAGCCAGCTCTTCAATGCTTTTAATGAACGAATATAGAATTCCACACGCGGGAATATCGGTAAAATCGGTAATTTTGAGGCGAATCCGAAATTTTAATATTCCTGCGTTCTGTTCAGCGCGCGCGTCTCGAACGTTTCGTTTTTTTTTGTTTTTGTGAGCAAATTTATGATGAGTCCTTTGCTCAAAAAAATAGAACAATAATATCAAATTAAAAATAAATAGTTCCTTCTAAGGGGCCCCATATACGGTTCGGTTTTCCTTCAGTTCGGCCTGAACGGATGCAAAATCATATCGTCTGTGTTCAATTTCGAGATCGCATCAGGCGGCCGAATGGCCTGCAACTCGTTCCAATGTTGCCAGCGAAAACTACTGAACGTATTTTGATGAAATTTGGTATG
Source organism: Phengaris alcon alcon (assembly GCA_037179445.1). NCBI lineage: Eukaryota > Metazoa > Arthropoda > Insecta > Lepidoptera > Lycaenidae > Phengaris > Phengaris alcon. The sequence continues at coordinate 290,719 of JAYRCH010000139.1, read as the reverse complement.
GTAGTAGTTTAGACTGGATTAAAACATAGGCTACTTTTTATTCCGGAAAAGTACAGTGTTCCCGCGGGATACTCGATAGTATATTTACGCAGGCGGATCCGCGGGAAACAGCTAGTAATATATATTTTTGAAAACTAATCTTTTGACTCTGCTAGTGACACCAGATTCATAAAATCCAATATTCACAACAATTCCACACTCGTGTCATTGTGTGTCATTGTGCCAGCTAATAACATAATACCCATTATCACGTCACGTCACGTCACGTCAGCCAATAGTGCGGATAATTTACATTAGTGTCATTCTTTCCTATTTTGAACTCTATCCCATTGGGATAGGGATGGGACATGGATAGGCGTGAAAAGTGGTATATCTATTACAGTAATCGGCTTTAAGGATTAGGGAATCGACGAATTTGTATTTTTGTAATGTTGCACTTTTATACGTAATTTTGGAATTGGATTGATTTCTATGAATGTGCTATTACGAAATTAGCATCGAGAAAGTGTCAGAGCTTTGTGTACAAGCCAATGTGTATTTTGCTGGTAAGAATAAGTGAATTTCATTTCAAATGTGGTTTTATACAGATCAGAATATTTTATGTATCTAAAGGTAAACTTGTGACGGTTATCTATTAACATAATAGTTAGTCAGTAGGTACAGCTTTCTAAAAACAATTTATAGTATAATCTTGGTAGGTAACGAAATTTAAAATATTCAATAATACCGATACGATGTCATAAATAACAAATTAATACAGTATAACCGAATGATATCTCGTTTACAAATCATTAAATTTGTCACAAATAGTGCGAAATCGAGCATGTTTGACAGGCGTTTAGGATTTTTTGCGATCTGTAGATCATTGGCAGCTGCGCGCGCTATAGATCTCGACAAATTACGACAAATAGCGTTATAAACATCTGGAGATCAAAGGTGTTAGTGAAATATTATGTTTAGTAGTTACAGCACTTTGCCGTGCGGAGAATAATTTGAGGGGAGGTTTTCCAACTTCAAGAATCTTGTTAATAATACTAAATATTAAATTGCTTTTTATAGAGTCTATTTATTATTTACATAGACCAAGTAGATTGAGGGCCTGCTGCACAATCTACTGATAGATAGCTTATTTGCATGTTTCGTCTCTGTCGCTCAATATAAAGTAAGCAGCGACAATACCTTCGAATAAGCTATCCGACACAGTAAGAAGATTGTGAAACAGGGCCTCATAATATAATATATTATTACTTCTAACATAAACTATTGACCAGATCAAGACACAAAATCCAGTAATTCGGTAGAAAGTGGACACAGGACGACCAATTAAAGGTGAAGTATGGCGGTCAGCGACATTGGGGCGTAAACAGAGGTCAGACACATCCGTCGTGCGATACAGATTGTTTAGGGCACACACACACAGGACGATTACTGCGTTATGTGCAGGTCAATTCTGCTAATCAAATCATACGATATACTTTCGATGCAGTCTCGATTCGTCAAAACAGCAAAATGGCATTCTCATAAACGTCAAACAAACGTCTAACGCGTTTTGATCGGTCCAAACTCCAAAATCAGTTTAAGTTAACAAGACAATTCATTTAAAATTCACACGGGGTTCTGCAGGGCTATTACCTAACTTCGTTGGAATTCATGTAAATGCTTGTAGAAATTCTCCCAGCCAATTGATGTCGGGGTGTTACGCAACTATGTACTTACCTATGAAGCTATGTTGGTCATGAAGAGTGAACTATTGTTGTATTGAAATTTGCGTTTTGTTGTGTGTATTCTATTTAAATTTTATGCTATTGATTAATTATAAAACTAACAAGGACTTAAAAAGAGCATTTCAAATAAATTGTGTACTTTAAAACACCGCCGATGTTTTAATTTCATATATAAAACAATTCATATAATTTTGGAAAAAGCCATCAAGTGTAATATCGAAATGCAATTGTCACTTTACTTCAAAATTATTAACCATGCCAAACAATAACATAACATGAAATATGTTAAAAATTTTCGCATTTAAAAATAAGTTTAAACAATTTAGATTTTTATAGTAAGTTTTGATATTATTGGATTATTTTCGATGTTTGGACCTATGATATTCCATTATTGAATTGTTTTGTGAACTCACAGGCCACAATATTTATTATGACTGAAAATAACGAATAAATTATTAAGAGGAATATTTGCGATCGACCTTTCTATGAAGCACATATATGTAATATGAAGCGTACATAGGATAACCGCCTGCTTTTTTGGAAGTTGGTTAAAAATATCGAAGCCACTGTACAGTAGATCCCTGCTTCGTTTGACAGTTCTCATTTCATGGCTTATGTCAAAATGCACGATTTGATTGGTCTAAAGGGCGTTTCATTCGTTCTCAGCAGGACAAAATCGCGGACTGTTTAGTTGGACATGCCTGTAGGCTTGCGCAATCTTTTTTGACATTTTAACTTTTTAAATTGTGTTTTTAAAAAGTTGTAATGTTAAAATGATGACCATGACCAAAATGTTCGTAATAGCCCCGCAGGATTATGATCATTGATTACAAATAGTTACAAGAATAGGGCTTCAGAGTAAATAAAATATGAAGGTTATTTAGACAGACGTACAGAAAAAAGCACCCGAACTTGATTCTTGTTTTTAAGTGGAATCTTGTGATAAATTAAATAAATATGATATAATTCGCAGCTTCAAAATACTTTAGCACCTTCTGCGTAGACAGAAACAAAAATAATTCTTTTTTTTATTTATGCACAAAATAACGTCATGATTTTCTACCTACTAGCACCATCTTGCGTTACTGAATGAAATCGCTTAGAGGAAACCATCCCTTTGTAAATTGTGAAGTACAATGCTACGCCATCTACAGATGTTTTGACTAATGTCATGCTAATTCACTTGAACTTATAGTTTCATTAGTAATGCACAGATGGCGCTTTAATATTACATAATAAAATTTTGGAGTACGCATTACATACCGTGTCCGTTTATATTACATACTAGATGTAATCCGCGACTTCGTGTGTTCTAAAGGAAATCGCGTAGTGATTTTGACGCGATAAAAAGTAACCTACATAATATGTCCTTCCCCGTGGTGGCTGGTGAGTGGTTTATTTTATATAAGTGCTAAAATTTATCCAATTTGGTTCAGTACTTTCGGAGCCTATTCGATGTAAACAAAGAAACAAATCTTTCCTCTTTACTATAATATTAAGTATTAAGTATCTAAAATTAAATCGTTCGTGACGGATTTTTTCGTTCATGTATACTTGTTTCTAAGACAACATTTATTTGTAGTAAAAATATAGTAGCCATCGTCCTTTTATACCTATTAGCTCAATAGTAATTATAGAATATTACGCAAACCTAATCGTAGAGGGCGCCACTAAATGTCACGGAAATAGTATATTGTAGTGAGGTAAAGTCCCAAACTGTCAAGAGTGTTTTGTTTTAAACTTTGATTTTATTTTAATAACTGATGCATATTATTATTTTTTCTCGTCTCTGATACAGACAGAAAGTTACAAATTAAATGTTAATTTTGTTAACGTTAAACTGCGGTGGCGCCTCTAGCGGAATCGTTTGACAGTTGTATTCCATAATTCAAATTATAATAATTATTATAAAAGACTTTAGAATATTATAACACATAATTATTGTTATATTTATTTTACCTTAGGGCGCGGTCGCGCCCTCGCCAGCTCTCTATGCGGCCGTATCATCCATTTGCAAAGCATTTAGTTTTATGGATCTAAATCATAATATTATACCTACTTAAAATATAGTTTTCGATGTTGGATTGTTTCTCGATTATTTTACCTTAACTTTTAATAATAAGATAGGAAAACATAAACAACAATAATGTAAAAATCACTTTTATTCACAATCCGAAGTCCGAACTCAATTTTTTTATTAAATTAAATTCAACTCAATTCAAGCTACACAATTTATAAAGCATAATCTAATTAAGTAGGTATATTACATATTGGCAATAAGGTTTATTATAGTCAGATGTATGTTCTATCATGGATCAACTATTTAGTTCAAGCATGGTGCTATTTCAACTAAGTACGTACAGTAAAAATATTAAATTCAATTTGTTGATAATATAACATTTTTAATTTAAAATACATACTTTTATTTACACAATAATTATATTTAGCTTTGACCAGAAACAAACCCAATTTGTGCTCGTATCAGTTTACACTTAAACTACGAGATGGCGCTCATAACATGTATAGCAAACGAAAACTATTTTTACACGTCTTTTAGTTAATTTGTATAATATAGGTATTTTGTACTTCTATATTTTATGGTAATACAATCCATGTACAGTGATAATCTAAAAATTAAATCACAAAATGATTTTCAAAAGGTACTTAGTGTATTAATTGACAAAATTTTGTATCTATTGTATCCGAAGTATGAAAATGGGAAATAATAGGAACTTAGTTTTTTTTTCTTAAATAATATCTATCTTCTTTATTTTTTGTTTTAAGTATTCAAATCAATTAACACTTAAGTAATCTACTTTAAAACATACTATAATATTATATTACTCTGGGGTACTAAATTACAGAGTTTTTCATCATAGAAGTTTCGAGAGTGTAATCTTAAAAATATAACCTTTAAGTTGGTAGATATTAAGCAATTAGACTAACATAAACAATTATGTAACCTAGAGGCACGGTCGCGCCCGATTAGCGATTAATGGCTAATTAAAGCCGAGACGAGCTGATCTTTCCCACAGATAGCCGACAAGTCTTAATAAACTAAATTTTAACATAGTAAAAACCCCGAAGAAATAAAAGAATACAGTAAAAACCAGCAATACTTCCAAGTAAAATAAAATGCATAAAATGTAAAATTTCACAATTTTTAGTTAAATTTTTACACAAAACAAAATCTTACACACTCTACTATTTACAATTTAGTTAACAATATAGTTATTTGGACAAATTCACACATTTTACTTCAATACAGAAGGTCTGAGATTTCTTGAACACGCATCTTCTTAATTTTTCATCAAATATTTTATTTACCAGTAAAATATATTATTAATTATATTTACCTGTGTATTATTACATAGGAAATGATTTAAATAAATAATAACAATATTAAATCAGATCGAAACTAACTTTCGAGCTTTGAAACTAACTTTTAATAGTGTCCGAAAATTGCATTGTCCGTCTATTACTGATATTATTATAAAGATGAAAAATTTGTTTGTTTGCACTGAGTAGGCTTCGTAACTGGGCTGATTTTGACGAAATTTGGATCAGAGAAAGAGTAGAACACGGGAGAGGACAAATGGTACTTTTTATCGCGGCAAAATGTACGGTTCCCACGGTATGTCCTCTTGCGCACACATCGCGGGCAACATATAGTTAGTCTCAGATTAAATAAATAATAGTTAGGTATAAATCTAAGTTGTTTGGTATAACAAGTATAAAAGATGTTTTAAATTTAAAGGTAAAAAATATGCACACATTTATTAATATTAACACAATCATGTGGATATAAAAAAATATCTGAGATCATCAAAAACATTGAAGACGTTGAATTTTAAGGAGCATCACAGATGGCGAAGATACTATAATCGCTTGCTATACAGTTTGTATAACCTTGTTTCACAGACAGCGAAGATCCTACTACTATAATAATAAATGTGAAAGTTTTCGAGGATGGATGGAATGTTTGTTACTCTTTTACGCAAAAATTACTGAACGGATTTCGATGAAATTTGGTATGGTAGTAGTTTAGGCTCTGGATTAAATTTACGGCTCCTGCGGGATTTATTTTTGCGCCAAATTGTGGGCAACATCTAGTGTTTTCAAATTTCATCGAAATCCGTTCAGTAGTTTTTGCATGAAACAGTAACAAACATCCAACCATCCATCAAATATTATAGTATCTTCGCCGTCTGTGACGCCCTTTTGAGTACCTACCATCACATGCCAGTGCCCCATTATTTCTATCAAATTCCATATTCTACTGACTATAGTGCCATCGTTTAAGCTTCTTTTTAATATTGCTAGCGCCCTAATAGATGTCACAATGTTATATAGGATCATCTGTTGATAAAGCTTGCTCCTAGGTCCTAGGTCCAAGGGGCTCAGCCCCTGAACAACAGGAGTGTGAAGGTTATTTGAGTCATATTCCGTTTGCGATATCAACTTGTGTGAAAATAACACAAGTACCTACCTTGTACTGGTACTGGTTTCTGAAAGGTGAAAATATTTATTAATATTTTGACAGGGCTCGATTATCACCAGCCTTCGATTTTAAAAAAATGGATTGGAGATGGACAATATATTTATAATAAGATTGTTTAACAATATGGCAATAAAAGACAATGTGTTGCTTTACAACTAAGGAAACTATGCTAATATTTCACAAATTAAATAATATTTTCAAACAAATTATTCAAAAGAAATGAAATATAAGTCTCATTCCCTTGACAGTTGACATTCATTGTCTAGTCTTAAAAGTATATCAAAGAGAAGCAATGACGTTACTTATATATAAAATAGTATGTAACAATACAATCCTAAGTAGTATTTCGTATACACATCAATATTTATTAGCCACTAACGACTGAATACTGAAACGCTAATCAAAATTAATAACCGCGTTGGACCAACAAAACAAATTTTGTTTCCACGTTTGGTTAGGACAATGCAGGCTCATCACCTGATTCTGTCTGAGAAGAAAGATGATCCGTGCGTCGGATGGGCATGTAAAAAGTTGCCTGCGCCTGATCTCTCGCCAGCCGTGTCGGTTATCCTTCCCACTGTCGGTATCGAGAGTAAAGGAGGAGAGAGTGCTCTTGTGTACCGCGCACACACTTGGGCACTATAGAATAACTCGTACGTAGCTGGCCTGGGTTTCAATAAAACCGGCCACCGTCACCGTAATCGGGAGCTACTATTATTTATTTAACTATCGTTTCAGCATTAGCCACTAAGCCTCAGTGTGAAGCACAGGACACTCCTCAATGTGATTCAGTACTACCACGCTAGCCCACTCGATATTTGTACACTCCAGTGATATTCCATGTCGGCATGGAATATAGCTATACTCTGTTTAGATCGAATTTAATCTGAACGTAAACAAAAATATTAAATTCGATCAAATTAATGTGTTGTATTTCTTTATCGCACACACTTGATCTATTCATTATGCTAACTTCAGTCCACAATGATAGCACGGTGAGTTGCGGCCGAACACTGCAACGATAGTTAAATTATGGCTGGAACTATGTGATCAGGAGTCCAGCGGTCCCGAGAAAATTCAGAGTACTGAAAATATAACTCTGCGTTACAATAGAGTTGAAAAGTTGAAAGTAAAAGCAGAAGTGTCAAGTGTCGAGCTGTCTTAAATGACATTGACATTTGACTCGACACTCGCGAGTTCGATTTTCAGCTCCATTGTATTTGCACAGAGTTCTATTTTCAATGCTCTGAATTATCACCGACGTTCCGGATCCTGGAGCATATAGTCCAAGCTTAAGTGACGCTCAAGTCTCACGCAATCCTTGTCATTTCGGCTAGCGGATACAGCGACAGCCTGCGAATAGCAAGGCTCTTAATTTTGATTAGCGTTACAGTATTCGGCCGTAAGCGACATATATATTGGTAGCTTATGAATAGTTACCTGAGTATTTACAATTTCTCTCGGACACAACACATCAGACAACTCTACAGTGTCTACACGCTTGTAATGACCTTGACCATATCTCATATATCATATATGGTGCTAAATTACCTTTAAAAAACTTGCACAACTCACGACTAACGACTAGGGCGTCCATCTGAAGTAAAACCACCCTGCGCCACTGGTAGCATTATATTGTACTATTGTATCTCATTGTTTTTGTTCAGGTTAAATTGGATCTGAACGATGTACCAGCCACCAGGTGTGGTGAGTATTTATGGCAAGGCTCTCGAAAATATCTTACAAACAATAATTCTTGTCGGAAATTCAAAATACTTGCTACCGAGTTAGATTAGCTATTCAATGTTGCCGTCTTTGTATGATATGTTGTAAACGTCACTTGACAGACAGAGACAGCAACATTGAAAACCAATCTTGAAAAATTGAAGCTAATCAGTTGTGTAATTTTTTATAGTAATCATTAAGGGGCGATTTCACCATTCACATTAAAACTTTTGCTTTATAAAACTTGGTGCGACTAAGCACGCTCATGCGACGATGTTAATCTCGTTTTACGTCGAACGGGTTTAACCATACATAAGCTAATCGCGATAACGAAAACTGAGATAAAATAGTATATATGTAAAATATACTTTCACCAATGGGTTTTTAGAATTTTCGATTTGTGAGAGCTAATGCGATACATATGCGTGTTATAGGTAGGTACAATACAAACATCACAACTGTCATCTCATGACATTTCGTACGTGACAGCTCTTGAGCGAAATTAAACCGACGAAATCCGGAGTTTAGAACTTAAACACAGCTTAGCTAGAAATAAAACACGTGTTACGTTGGTGAAATTCAATTTGGATTTTTAAACTCGTTTAAACGCGTAAAGCGAGTTTTGCGTATACTAATCGCGTTCAATTAATGAAATTGAGTGAAGTCAGCCCTAAAGAATAAGTAGGAAACGACATATCACTTTCTTCAAAAAATATTTGAGTCTACATAGCCTATTAAACAATAATATTAATTATGAAAATAATTCCTATCAGTAGAATACAGGATTATATTTTTGTTCACAGAAAATTCCTTTTTACATTTTAATAGGCACAATTTCTTTATTCACAATTTTTAAGCCCTTTTCTAGTCTAGAATTCTAGACCCTTACATCTCTACGTCCCTCAGTATACTGTCATAGTTCAACTCTTTAGAATCTGGAGTGTAGCTTCTTACAGATACACTGGTTTCAGATAGGTCTGTGCTAGATAGCTTATTGGTTATTTTAGTTATTGAGATTTTATTTTCTATGTCGGTATCGTATTCTAGGATCTTCTCGGGTCTTCTGGGTTTAGGTGACAGTGCTTTTGCGTTTTTTAACTTCTGGCTTAGTGCTTTATTGCACTTCTTCGACATGTCCAGGGCTAGGGGATCTTCTTTTGCTTCTTGCGGCTTCTCTTCTATAGGTTTGGTCTGCTGTTTCAGTTCAGCCACTTCGGCGTTCGATATGTTGTCTTTCTTCTTCCATTTCGTTCTTCTGTTTTGGAACCAGATCTTCACCTGAAATGTAGAAAAGGTGAAATTAGATTCGTTATAAAAAGTGGTGTTTACAGTTTATCAACTAACCAAAAAATGTTACATAGCTATCTTAAATATGTAACTAAATCAGAACCTTTAGCCAAGTTCAACCCGCGGCTCGCAGGCCGCCTGTGGCCTGGCGGACCTTTGTTATTGGCCCATCTCAAGTAAAAAAATTAAGTAAACCATTTTTAATTTCAGCGATTGAAAATTATATTATTAATAACACTTTTTAAATCCTAATAAAGTGTCCACAGTTTCAAAAATCGCAATAAAACATATACAAACATCATTGTTATTACTTCTTTTTTTATTACTGAAGTAAATACATTGTTAACTTGGAATTACTTTTTAATTAAAAACGAAATAGTTTTTGCTTGTGACCACTTTTTATTAAAAAGGTCCTCTTGGTGGCACGGAGGTAGTGCGCAGGAGGACAACCGGCATTAACAATATACTAAATACTAACATTTAAATAATAAATATTTTTTACTCTTATAGCTACGTAACTAAGTAACTCTTTTCTTCACGAGTGTACGTAACGGTAGACGGTCGGAATTCGTGGTCACCTTTCACGAACCGAACTAAACCTTCGAGGTGTAAATATTTTTGTTAATAATATGTATCTATCTCGCCGGGTTAGTTCCCGAACCGGTGTGGTAGGCATCACGTAGGGACAATTCCGTGAGTGTTATTCAATAAATAATAACGTATATGGAAGTATTATTGATAATAATTAAATTTTATATCCTCATCAATTGTTTTTAATACCTTAACTTGGTTTAACATTTTGCTTTGCTCAAATGTATCATCTACCTATCAATATTTACAAATACACAGATTGACAAGCAATTAGGGGAGACCGCGGACAGCCAACACAACAAAAGGGACCAAAACAAACGTATATTGTATGATATACCGCCTCGGGCCTGTCAATAACAGTGGACTGGAAGAATAATATGAGGCTCGCATATCACAAACAATGATACATCATACACCTATAATAGACTGACTATTTTTAAACCATAAATTAATAGTACTCTTAAATATGAGTAACTTCTCAGAAGAAACAGTGTACTAAAATCAATATTTTCTTAGGTACAGTGATTTGTTTACAAAATTACGCAAGTCTCGTGAAAACGCTCAATACTAGTCTTACCAAGCTGTGACGTCACGCCTAGGTAAAAGTGTATGAAATATACAGCCGCAGAAACATATTTGTATATATGTTTATCAAAAATTTGTGCATTTAAGTTTATACTTACCATAATTAATGTTTTGTATATGATGTAAGTAAGCTAATGATGTACTTAGTTTTGTTTTTACTGATTTAGCAAAAACTTTTTGGTATTTTTTAGATGTATCTAATTACTAAACAATACATCAAATATTATATTTTTTTTCGTATAAATCTATATCTGAGTATTTAAATTAAACTAAATATTTTACATGTAGTCGTCTCCCCTCCCCTATTCATTCGGACTAAATTTCCAGTCATCAATGCAAAATGTCAAAATTGAAACAGAGTAAAATATCACGATAGAACATACGTTATGTCAGTAACTATCCATGCGAGCTGCCGGCATGTTCTAGCACACGTCTATTGTGACATCACACATAGGCACACTGCACAATGCATTTCCGTGTAATTGACCCGCTAATTAATCCCCATGTTGCCGCTGACCCTGGGCAAACAGGGGCGACCGGGGCCTCAGGGGTATTTGGGGCAACCGGGGCCTCTGGGGCATTTGGGGAAATTGGGGCCTCCGAGGTAAACGTGGGCGTTATGGGCTTTTAGGGCAATCAGGGGCAAACGGAGCCCCGCGAGGCCCCCAGGATGTCGGCTCGGCACGTTAATTTCCGGCATAATGTAACTAGCTTTCCTCGGCTACGCCCGCGTAAAAACAGTATGCCATGGGAACACGACATTTTTTCGGGATAAAAAGTAGCCTATGTGTTAATCCAGAGCTTAAACTACTACCATACCAAATTTAATCTAACTCCGTTCAGAAGTTTTTGCGTGAAAGAGTCACAAATACATATTTTATGTTTGGCGAGTTATGCGATCATAATACTCGTATTATACGGCAACACGCTTGCTACGGCGCGCGGCGCATAGCAAACCCTACGGGACTCGAAATTAAGTATAACACAGCGTAGCAAAATGGCGTTGCTCCATATTTACGATTGATAATTTTTTATAATATAAATTTAACATATAAATTTTTAGGCCGGGACTTATGATCCGGAATCCGGAAGGCCGGGGAAAATTCGAAGCTTTGAAAATAAAACTCTGCGCTAATACAATAGAGCTGAAAATCGAACAAACAAGTGAACCAGTCAAATGTCAATGTCATATACATATGACAGCTCGGTTTTCAGTGCTCTGAATTTTTCCAGGACCGCCGGATTCCAGATCATTCATTGTGTGGGTTTTTGCGTAAAATAAATGAGATTTGATTTGGATTCGATTTCGTCACATTAGTGACATCGAACATTGTTTTTTCAGAGTTATGCGTCAAACCAATTGAAGTATGGAGAAACATAAAATATTAAGGGCACGGTTATCCCGGTCAGATGAATATTGTATAAATTTATGATTGTATTTTTTTTAAGTTATCAGAACTCAGGTACGTTATAAATAAGAAACGTAGTCTTAAACTCCTCACTTTGTTGCCTACGTTTAATGAAATCAGGACTGTCCCCCTCGACACTACACTCCTGGTCACCACGGGACACCTCACTGACAGAGCTAGAAACAGCGGGTAATTACTATTATTGATTGCGCATTAGCGGCCGGCGGGGAGGGGGGCTGCTTTAGTGCTGGGGTGTGTATGCGGAAGGCGGAATGTGGGATAAGACTCGTGTCGATATAATGACAAATGTGTTTGTTTCACGGTCAATCTCCAAGAAAAAATATTTTGTTCAGAATAATATCGGTAGGTTTTTTGAGGACTTCATTTGACAGCCAATGTTTTAAATAGGACGTTGTAAGTAAAAAAATGTCTGCCGGACGACGAATTTCGGTGTGGTGCACAAAAACCTAACATTATTTTTCTTGAAGATTGACTCTTCAAGACCACAGCTTATTTAGTAATCTGCTGGTTTCTCAATAGATACAATTATGAAAAATTATATAAATATTTTTATTAGTAAGGGGGAATATATCTAACTATGGCGGTATGTACTAAACATACCGCCATTCTCTACACTGCATTTTACAAGCATAAAAAATTCGTTTCGAAGCAAATATTTTAAACATTTTTCTTCCTCCCGAGACCATGGCTGCTGGAAAGTAGCCGAAACGTCGGGAAAAAGGAAAATGCACCGCGACACAATTCGTAAGTGTTTAAGATAATTAAAAATACTCTCGTAAACAAACAAACAACCAAATTTATAGAATTTACATATAAATCTATACTTATATAATAAAGAGGAAAAGTTTTTTTGTTTCTTTGCAATGAGTAGGCTGAAACTACTGGACCGATTTTGATGAAATTTGGCACAGATATAGAGTAGACCACGGGGTAGGCTTTTTACTTTTTATCGTGGCAAAATGTACGGTTCCGGCGAGATTTTTTTCATACGGGCACGAAGTCGCGGGGAACATCTAGTAACTAATAATTTCAGTATTGTCCGCGTTGTATTGATAGCAGGGTCGCCCTTCATAGTGATGCGGTGTGTGGCATGTCGGCGCTGGTTGTGTTATCGATTGATGGATTCGTCAGTTTATGCGACTGTTTGTGTGTAACTCTGGCCCCTGTACTTCCATAGTGCGTTTGTCTCTCCGACATTCTATACGCGAGTCTGTCCCATAGTTTTTACGTTAGTCTGTCCTGTCCGAATAGCCTCTCTAACCTCTGAAGCTCTGTTTTCCTAGAATAGCGTAGCCTTCATAGAACGGGCGTAATACAGCCCTAAATGAACGATCTTACCCGTCTATGTCGAAGCTCAAAGGAAGGGTAATGATTTTGGCAGTCTATGTGTGTTTGTTCCACCGTAGCGCTTAAACTACCAATACGATTTTATTTAATGAGGTGTTAATAGATTCGTAATAACAGCCCGGGTAACATAGGCTATATAATTTACGTAGTCTGGTTACAGTTATTAAAAAAAACAAGTGTGCTGAACAAAACGACTGAAGTAAAACTCGCAAACGAACTACTGACTGAGCTATATTTCATGCACTGGCCAAGAGAGAAAGAAAATGTGCGCGTGCACTGCTCTCTCTTGCTCCTACAGTAATGTGGGAAACGTAAATCTCTCTTTTCATATTCACTAACTTATATCTCCCTCTCAACTTCCATTCGCCTCGCCCGATCACACTTTTCGTAACGCTCTCGTCACGCATTCACCAGCTTACTCCCCAAGTCAAGCGTGCGTTAAGTAGTTTTACTTCAAAAATATATAGTTATCTGTGGGGTGTGTATATGAATTTCTGAAATTCTACATGTGTATGAATGCTAACGCGTGCGAGAAGGAATTGTGTGTGTGAGATATGTGTGTGACTGGATTTAGATAGAGAGGAATTGAATAAACAGTTGGCATTTAGTATCCGAGTCCTTCACTTGCGTACCCTGCTGGGCTCCCCTAGAAATAGATGTCTCAGACATTATATTATCAATGTAAAAAAATGGCTCTCTAGTGGATTCCCAGTGAGCGATAATTGCCACCGTTGTTCACAGTGTTATAGCACGGCCGGCAACGCTATCCTAGCTATACCAGAGCGATAGAATATTTAATGCCTCAATGTGTTTCTAAAACATTTCAAACCGACAAAATATCATCAAATCAACTTAGGCCTTTTCATCCGTTATTGGATGAGTTATAAAGTATTCTCCGAGCGAAGTAACCACTCCTGAAATACTGTAGTGCATTGGACAGTCGGTTTTTTAAATGTCGTATGGTTGCCCAAGCACATACGGCATTCTCACAACACAGTCAGCCAGTCCTTCACCGTTGAAGCGTCCGTATAATGTACTTGAGATCTGAAAAAGTCTCATTGGTACACGCCACGACCTGGAAATCGAACCTGCACTCTCTCGAGTACGAATCTCTATCTATCTATCTAAATCTATCTCTCTCGGTCTACCCACTAGGCCACGGAGCTCATCAAATCAATCAACAATCAAAAACTTAGATCAAAAAAAATCTAACACTGGTAGCATGATTCATTTTTGATCCCTCGGGCCATAACTCCCCCCCCCCTCCCCACCCCTCTCCCCACCCACAGGGATGAGGGATCAAAGGGGAAACACTAAATAGCGGTATTCGAATTTTGAACTGATCTGTGTCTGTAGCAACATGAAATTTGCAAACAAGTATAAATGTACCTGATTGTTTACTTCTTATCATTATGTATACACTATAGCTACATTATATTTTTTCTTCGGAAAGTTGTCTTTATACTCTGTGTTCAATTCATAAGCTTCCACTAAACCAAGTAACAGTTTAACAAGCATGGAAATTCTAAAATAGGTGAAAGTGTACAAAGAAGGTCACATTTACAATAAGTAGTCAAGTTACATTTAACTGCAGTTATATCAGTTATACTAACTAAACTGTGGCAGTTAGCCGGTTGAGAATCAATAGAGCTGCACGTCGCTGTACACACGGCTATTAGTGCTAGGGATGTACCGACTCAGGTCGATAGAATCTTACAATATCTAATTAAATTGAGGACATAATATTTCTTCGGGAATAAAAATGAAATCAGTACCTAAAAATTATTGTAATAAACTTCAACCACAGAATAGTTTCGCAAAAGTAAATACAGAAATGTCGTGCATTGATTTACTACTTATGAAAGAATTACCTTCTAAAAGAATAACAATAAAGCTCCAAAAAAAATATTAAACAAAATAAAATTACATCACAAAAAAAATCCAGTATCAATTGTCAGTTGGAACTCAATAATAGTGAGTGTAAAAATGGGTCGCAGAAATGTAGGATGGCTGGGCTAAGTAAATAAATGTATCTATGTGAAACTGGTAGGAAATAGCACATTCTATTTTTTGTAACACTTATATTTCGATCGTGGTAACAATTTCGTTGTAAATAAAAAATCAGACAGAAATTGTGTTGGGCCCCCAAAAATCCGTAACACGTAGCGGTTTATGGAAATTCTGGAAATGGAACTGACACTATATACTAATAATGACACTAGAAGTCATAGATTGACACTAGAACAAATCGACGGAAAAATTATAATAATTGTTTCTTATAAAACTGCTATTACGCCTCTATTAAGGTTGTCCTCGATATTAGATTTATATTTTATCGACAATAAACAATTGGTATTTCGACACGCGTCCCATCACTAGGCTTATCTGTGATCGGAGTCGATGAGTAGACCTCGTTAATGTAACAATTATTCATTTAAGATCGCATCTCCCGTCCCTCTCGTACTTGTGATCTACAGGCAGGGGGGAAAGAGAGGGGTTTAATCCACATTGTTATCCCTAGAGTTGGTAATCTGACACGGGGTTGAAACTATTAATAGAGAGAGAATAAGTAATAATAGGTGTTTACCTATGAAATTGCCGTTCTGCAGTACTGGCCATTTCAAATCAAAATAATTTTTGTTTGGCTAAGAATTCTAATTTCAAATTAATTTTATTTTAAAAACATGGAATTATTTTTCCAAAAGTAGTCATTTGTTTATTGATTAGTGTTACATTTGCATCGCATTTCAATCTTTTTCGTCATCATGGATACGTTAAAAATTCGAGTAATTATGGAATATGAGTACCGTCGTGGCAGCAACGCGGCACAAGCGGCACGCAACATCAACGACGTTTACGGAGCTAACACTACAAACCAACGCACCACCTGTTATTGGTTTGCTCGCTTCCGTTCTGGAAATTTCGACCTGAAAAATGAACCTCGCGGTCGTCCGAAGACTTTGGTCAACAATGACGAATTTGAGTCGGACTTGAAAGGCGATTGCGGAAGCTGATGATACACAATCTACGGCTGAATTAGCAGCAGCTTTCGACGTTAGCGTCAAAACAATATTAGTCCATTTGCGTCAAATTAGCAAGGTAAAAAATCCTTGACAAATCCCCACGAACTCAATGATCGCCAGCGCGAAGTACGCCTCGAGAAGTGCCTTGCACTGCTCAACAGACACACAAATGAAGGAATTTTGAACCGCATTGTTACCTGCGATGAAAAATGGAATCTGATTAATAACCGCAAGCGCTCAGCAATTTGGGTGGATCCTGGTTCAGCACCTAAACAATGCCCTAATCGAAAACTTACCCCTAGAAAAGTGATGGTCACTGTTTGGTGGTCTAGCGCCGGTGTGATTCATCACAGCTTCTTACCAAACGGGGTGAGCATTACTGCAGATGTGTACTGTGAAGAACTGAACACAATGATGGAGAAGCTGACACATCTCCAACCAGCATTGGTCAATCGCTCGTCTCCGCTGCTCCTGCACGACAACGCGCGACCTCATACTGCACAGCAGAGGGTCTCCAAGTTGCAAGAACTGGGGTTGGAAGCTCTCCGTCATCCGACCTACTCACCAGACCTTGCGCCTACAGACTACTACTTTTTCCGATTTTGGATAACTTCTTGGCGGGAAAAAAATTCAATACCCGAGAGGCAGTACAAAATGCCTTTGAAGAATTTGTTGCCTCCCGTCCAGCTGATTTCTTTATGAAGGGCATCAATAAACTGCCACTGCGTTGGCAAAGATGCATTGATTGCATGGGTGATTACTTCGATTAATACAAATAAAAAATACATGACAAAAAATCGTTTAAATTTTTTCTTACAAAACGGCAATTTCATAGGTAAAGACCTAATATTTGCCAGTTCTTTGATTTATAGATAAATATTGTTTTGTTTTCGCTGGCTTCAAAATTTTTTTAATGCTTAAACTTTCAAGGCTTTGAGGGCTGTGCAGTGTGCTGCTCTGTGATTATAAAGAGGATTGTTTTTCTAATAAAAATAAAGTGGTGTTAGGAGCTTCGTACGATGGTTAAAATTGAATGTTTATGAAAGTGACATACTTTTAAAATTAGTTATCTATCATGTTTCTTATTTTCCGTCGATACCTATAAGGTTCAGCTAACACTGAGACGCGATGCGACGTCTCGGTGTGAAGTGAAACCCCTAAAGAAACAAATATAGAAACTATGAAACTGCAGGCTAAACAGGAAACAAAAACTTCCTCCGACTGTACATAATCACACAAGATGGCCTATCACCATGGGCCATCGCCCATCGATTAGCCGAATTAATTTTAGCCATTAACTACAGTACGTATAACAATTAACTGTGCGCTGTTATGTCGTTTAAACTCACGGTTAAGCGCTTTGATCTCGCCGACTGAATAATTACTGACGATATGCCCCACTCATCATCATCAGCCGTAGTCAGTTAATGCCCAAAATGTAAGCAATAGGTAAGAGTGCATAATACAAGAAAAACAAGGAACTATCAGGGAATCTTATTCATAAGCTAGAGTGTTCTCATAATTTATCCATACAAATAACATAAATTGAAGTGTCTGTTTGTAATTTTAAATTAACATTAAGTATATACGGTACTTACTACAAAAAATGTGTTTTTTTTTTAATTTTTGTCTGTCCATCTGTTTGTCTGTCTACCTGTCTGTTTGTTCCAGATTTATCTTTATTCAAAAATACCTATTCGACGATACCCAACACGATGGAGTGAAATAAAAAAACTTATCCCCACTTCACATATATAGAAAGCTACCCCTAAAATTTAAAATTATTATTAGTTAATAATGCCAAAAATTAATTTTTTATACCTGTACCCAATTTCATCAATTCATATTCACTATTACAGAAGCTAGAAGGGCGGACAAACAGACAGACGGACGGCAAAACTATTAATATATAAACAAACTATAACCCTTAAAGTAGGTTAACTAAGTATGCCATACCCAGTACACATATAATATAATACAATGTACATCGTGGTATGTGATATTTCGGTCTGGCCGCCAACACGAAAGCTCTTATTAAATCACATCAGATATTGATAACAATTCATTATTAGGTATTATATTTTCTATTACGTTATACAATGAACGTAGTAATAATGATATTTTGATGCGTATAATGAATATGACACTTTGTTAGGCTACCAAATTCCTTACTATTATTCCTTACTATTATTATACTACTTACTAGACGCGAAAGTTTGTAAGTATAGATGTATGAATGTATGAACTCTTTCACGCAATAACTACTTAACGGATTCTGATGAAATTCGATATGGTAGTAGGTTAGGCTCTGAAAATGTACGGAGCAAAGTGTACGGTTCCCACGGGATTTCTTTTTTCGCGTCGTATTAGTAAACAAAGTGCCGCATCACGCATGTCATTAACAAAATTCGTAAAATTCGTGTGACGTAATTTAAGGATGGCCCCTTACCTTATAGCTCGGCCTAAATAATGAGCTAAAACGAAATATGAATCAATATTAGACTTCGGACTGGATGGCCTTAAAATAAAAATAGATATTCATGGACCGTCATCAGTATTCGATTCTCGTACCAAAAATAATGATTTAACATACTTAAATTTTGACCATTATCCTGTAAAATACTTAAATTCTACTCATAACGCACGATGCGCACTGCTGTTACAACGCGGCGGGCGCGTGTCCTTCAAAACCAGCGCGTTGTACGGATGGGCGAGAGTGTTCATTCATGGTGTGAGTTAACAAGAAATGTAAATCATGACGTTATTTTTATGTAAATTACGATTATTTTTAGTTACGCATACTGTCATTCGTATTCACTTCTGTAATATTGTAGCCTAACGTTGGGTTAAATATTTCATTCGAATAAAAATACACAGGTATATTGTGTACATTAACAGGTAGCATCATCATCATCAACGACCACCTCGTAAAGCCCTCGTTGCTAAAGCTCTGGGGCACGATTCTAATGTAATAGAAAAAATTTCACATTCGAAAAAAGTCGAACTTCGATTGTTTTTCGAATGTGAACTTTTCTCTATTGCTCATGCAATAGAGAAAAATATATACAAATAGAAAAAAGGAGTTCTGATAAATTTGAAAAAATAAAGAGAATCACAAAAATATTTATCTGCCTGCATGAGCCTCTGGTGCCTCTGGTTACCCAGGTACTGTCTATTAAATAAACAACAACTCTAGCTAATACGCTATCACGCCCTAAGGCCTAAACCAGATCTACCAATCTTTGATAGTATTTGGAAAACAATTAACATGTCACATGCTGATACATGACATGTTGAAACAACATAGCCATCATGACAGGCCAATGCGGCCAATACAGAGTTGGTGTTTATTACGCGAACATAGAGCAAAGTAAACAGCGACGAAACTTCCGAATTAGCTATCCACTTATTTGAAGATTTTGAAACATGCCCTTATTTTCCACTATAGTGAACTGAAGGTGCTAATGTTATCATTTACATGTAACTAATTTGTTAGTTACTTATGTTTTATATTACTTATATTTTGGGACGCAGCTACCACCTACTGCACCGTAGTCGAGAGCGTGAGGCTTCGGCAGAGTCGCACCCGGTGCGTCGTAGACGACATGGTCGGCGGCGTGTAGACGGCATCTGGGGGGTTGCCGCCTACTGAAGGATCAGGAGATGTAGGGCTCCCTTATGTCCGGGGTACCCTTAGCGAAGAAAGATGGCAGCATCGCCGTCATCCATAATAAGATGATGCCCGATAAGGCAAAACGTCAGCGGGGTTGTGGAAGGCACAAGAGTTCCCATGGCCCCACCTAAAGTGTGAAGAAGGACGTCGAGGGGTTTTGGAAGGCACAAGAGTTCCCATGGCCCCACCTAAAGTGTGAAGAAGGACGTCGAGGGGCTGTGGAAGGCACAAGAGTTCCCATGGCCCCACCTAAAGTGTGAAGAAGGACGTCGAGGGGTTGTGGAAGGCACAAGAGTTCCCATGGCCCCACCTAAAGTGTGAAGAAGGACGTCGAGGGGTTTTAGTCCAACATAACCCTGCGATCCCTCCCCGGGTCGTGTGGTATGCATAACGCATTTCCCCTCGTAAAAAAAAGAAAAGGTAGGTACTTATGTTAAAAATACACGTTATAAGTTGAGTACAGGAATTATAATAAAATAAGTTTAATCTTTCAGCCGGTGAACACGAAACAGGTATGAATAATATTTAAAAGCATTGCATTTGCTGTTTAGGGTTTAGATAAGCACTAAACAGATCTAGAATGTAGTGCATTTGGCGCACGTCTCGAGAGCTCCTTTGATCTAGCGTTTTAGCTCAATAATTGTTAGCAAATATGTTAATGTATATTATGCGGTTTGACAATCGAGTATTATAATATCTTCATAGAATAGTGATAAGTGTAGTATCCAATTTCGTAAAAGGATAAACAATTACGCTTTACATTTTGACAATTAGGAGAGCCCGTTGTACATCGGCCACTTTTTCAGTTAATCATTATAATATTTTATTCAGAGAGACAGCCTCCGTGGTCCACTGGGCTTAGAGCTTGGCTCTCGACTTGGAGGTCGTGGGTCCGATACCCGCATTGGAACAACAAAAAATTTTGTTTCCAAGTTTGGTTAGGATGCAAGCTGATCACCTGATTCTCTGACTAGAAAGATGATCCATGCGTCGGATGTAAAAAGTCGGTCTTGCCCCTGATCTCTTACCAGTCGTGTCGGTTATCCGTCCCACTAGGTTTTAAGAGTAAAGGAAGAGAGAGTTTTATTTTGTACTGCACACACACTTGGGTACTATAAAACAAACTCCTGCGTAGTTTTAATGAAACCGACCACCGTCACCGACTTCAGAGTGGGGAGCTATATTTTATTCCACTTGACTTACTGCACGTAAGCCACGTTTGTAAATTTTGGAATGTCAGTAATTTTGGTAGGTATTAACAAAATATGAGAAATGTAAATAACGAGTTAAGACGTGTAAGATGTTTTAAAAACATTTTA
This sequence comes from Phengaris alcon alcon, assembly GCA_037179445.1. Lineage (NCBI taxonomy): Eukaryota > Metazoa > Arthropoda > Insecta > Lepidoptera > Lycaenidae > Phengaris > Phengaris alcon. The sequence goes on along the minus strand of JAYRCH010000139.1, from coordinate 269,514 downwards.
TAACTGGCCAAGGTCCGACGTACCCGATGTACCTTGGCCAGTACCATGTTGTACCTTAAAATTCTGGTTAAAAATGTAAAAACTTGAGAGGTCTTCAAAGCACTACGCATTGTCACCTCGGTTTAGGTTTTTGTCGTGTACTGGACACTTTCTAAACATAATCTCGAGCTAGAGCATAGGCGTGTATAATAGACAGTAAACTCGTGGTACGTGCACCTGTAATTCGCTCAATTATTATTTTTTTCAACTTCGATCGTAAGTATTAGGTATCTGGCAGATAATTTTAGCACGTCTATTAAGTAATGCTTTCTGCGACATCACCAGTCTGGCGACCTGGCGGAGATCTGGCAGGTATAGCGATCTGGCACAGTCCGGCTCCGCAACGCTAAGTGGTTGGCTCGCCACCAACTAACTGCATCGCTATTTATTAATTACACGGTAAAAGGTGAAACGTCTTTCAATATAATATGATAAATAGGTACTTTACAGTTTTTTTTATATCTATGGACGCTTTCACACCACGTCAGTCTGATCCCGTGGTAAGTTCTCGACAACGGAAATATATTTAATACTTTTTATACTATACTCATATTTAAGATTTTTATTAATACACATCCATGACCCAGGAGCACAGAAAACATTTTGTTCCCTGGCGAGATTCGAACCCCCTATCTCCGGCTTGAGCGCCAATGTCCTAAGCCCTGAGCCACCGAGGTCGTCAGTTTGGAAGTTGAAAGTTTACGAATCGTATCCAAAATTAGTCAAAATAAAAAAATAATAAAAAACAATAGAATACGAAATAAAATAATAATTCTGTATTTTAAATGTAAAGAGAAACTTTAGATGATTTAAGCGAGCGATTCTTTAATGTTATAGCAGAGAAAATTGCCAACCACCCATTTAATTCAAATTAGATGTCCACTTTTAATTAATATCATTAGAAATAGCCGCTATTTTAGTAGGTTAGGTACTACAGTGATAAATAGCGAAACAATGTTCTTACTTCTATCGCATGCGCGTGGGCAGCCGCGCTCGACGATGATTGGTCGTCAGAATCTGGTCCAGAAAATACTCACTTCTGATTTGTCGATTGCGACACCGCGATAATTTGGCAAAGCGTCAAGTGGGCGGGGCGTGCCACGGTAAAATACACCACAAATCATAGCAATTTGAAACTATTTTCGTGTAGCAATAACGATAGTGTTTACTTTACGATAAGAATGGAGCAATTAACAAAATGGCGGGGCCAGTTTGAATTTAGAATATGAGTAATTATGTTTTTATTAGTGGCAAAACTAAATAGTTTAATAAGATACCATAACGTCCCATGTTACTACCACGTCACATGTTACTACCATTATAAACTAGCTTCTGTCCGCGGCTCCGCCCACGTCAATACAGGATAAAATGTACTAATGTACTTTTCGGGATAAAATGTAGCCTGTATTAATTCCAGAGCCATATTACGGTGGATGGATGTTTGTGACTCTTCCACGTGAAAACTACTGAACGGATTTTAATGGAATTTGGTACGGTAGTGGTATAGGCTCTGGATTAACACACAGGCTACTTTTTGTCCAGAAATAGTACAGAGTTCCCGTCGGATACTGTATTTGCGCGGGCGGCAAAAGCTAGTAAATATTAAATTATGAAATGATGGCTTTATATCTAAAAACCTAAGTTAGGCTTACGTAGTACCTGGCTAGGTGCACTCGTTTAGTTCGGTGATAGGTTCCAAGATAGCGTACCTAGCTTTTGTACCAATTACCTGCTACTATTGATGCCTAAACACTCACAGATTAATAATATCTAATAAGAAGTAAGTAGGTAATTAATAGGCAAACATTAATAACACTTTCCAAACATCGCCAATTATTGTTGACGATCTGTGTGGCTCAGTGGTTGAGCGTGTTGGTGCTCAAGCCGGGGGTCCCGGGTTCGAATCCCGCCGAAGGAACAAAAAGGTTTTCCGTGTTACTGGGATCCTGGATGTGTATCAAATATGTGTATTGTCCGTTGTCTGGTGCCCGTAACACAAGTTCTTCGAGAACTTCCCACGGGGCCAGATTGACGTGGTCTGAAGCGTTCATAGATATTATTATTATTATAGTAATAAAAGTAATTATTAATCATTAAAATGCCAGCTAGCTTAATTGCTTTATAAACATATTACTTTTATTAATGAAGTGAAAATTTGTAAATTGTAGACAGGTCAAGCAACTTCTGTATGTGACTAAAACAGATTAAGGTCTACGGTTACTTCTAATAGTATCTACTTATCTCTAAAGATAAGGTAAGATCTACAGGTACAGTCGCGATGTTAAATCTCTGGCGGAGCCCGCGGGGGCACGCGGGGGCAATCGACACTCCGGACCACCGGCGCGGCTTGGGGGCATTTGCATTAAAATGTGCCCGACACGCATACTAATTGATTTACTATTTATCTTGGTTCAGTCTAGTGTTTTTAGATTTATTTGTTTTATAGAATAGTTGATCTGCTTTTGCCGCCTTTAGTAGTTTATGTGGCCACAAAGAGGTATTGAGAAAAAAACGTTGCATTTTAATTTGTTTTTGTTGATTAATTACTTAGCTTTGTTTTTGAGTTGAAATGTCTGTTTTATACCCAGAAGTTTCGTTAAAGAGAGGGTCAATTCACACCGAAACGAAGCGATTCGCGACTTGGCGTTGCGTTTTTAAGGTAACTATTCAAAATTGAACGTTATAAATTACACAAGACACACGTTTCATTGCAAGAGTTCGAATGGCAGGTTGCACCGCGCTGCGCAGCGCATGTGCAGTGTATGACTGATGTCACATGAAACGTGTATCTTTTTTTTATGTAGTGCGCAAAGTTTAATTTTGAATAGCTATCTTAAAAATGCAGCGCTGCGTAGTGTCGGGTATCGTCGCGGGGTGGACTGACTCTTAAAAGCGGGTGCCAAGTGACTAAACGATATTATTTTGTTAGAGAAGGATTTTTATTGATTAAACATGATTCAAATGATATTATTTTATTCCAACTTTTCTTATAAGGTATTATAATTGCAAAGTATACAAGAACGGTAGCCCGTTCTAATTGAATGGTGTTTTCGCCTACACGCAAATGTCGTCTTGTCCCCATTTAGCACATAACTGATAGCTTTACCTAGATGACTGTACTAAGAACTGCATATGTAAAGACGTTTGAGTACAAAAAAAATCTTCTATTGTCTTTTCTTACTTAAAACTTTCGTTTTAAAAGCATCTGTGAGGTGAATCAGCTGATAGTGTGAGGTCAATGGCCTCAGCGGCGAAGATTCCTTTTATTACTAGTTATTTTTCTCCACTTGCAACTTCCTAAATGTCTTTACTTATACATAAAATCTTGTGCCCTTTCTTGGGATTGATTTTACAATACGTTATATTTTGTTCTATAGGTAATATAGATGTAGCCTATATTGAGGTTAGTTTGACCGCAGAATGTATAGTCCAGTAGGTAGGGTACAGATCAGTAAACGACCGCCCACCACCGCCTAGCAGTATGTATGTAATGTTTTGGTATCTATCATCATCGATCCCAAACATCCTCATTCCTTACACAGCAGGGGAATTGGGTTGTCAGCCTCGCTTGCCACTGCACTCTGCAGCGCGCATGGCACGACCACTGTACAAATGGGTTCTTTCTACGAAAGAAAAGACGAAATGACAGATAAAGAAAATCTGTCATGTTGTCCCTCGGACCAAATACAACAGTGAAAACGAAGCGCGCACTCTTTAAGATAGCGATTCAAATTGAACGTTATTTACTAGACAAAAAGATACACGTTTAATTGCCAGTGTCGGTGTAAGGCGTAAGCTGACCATTAAGAAAAATCTCACCAGTACTCACGTAGAAACTATTTAGTAATCTGAATTTAATCCGTGTAATTATCTGCAGTTACTATCCTTAATCGAACCTGCGCCATTAATTTAACATTATAAATAGTTTAATGCAACCAATACACTTGCAGTTAAGAATTAAGATGACGTAATAATGTTGGCATATTAACCTCCCCTGACATATACATAGATATATACAAACAGATATGTAATGAATGTATTGATTATATCACCGCAAGTCAATCAGGCGCGGTGAGCCGCTATGTCGTATGTTACATGTCGTATTGTATGTTGTATATGTGACATTGTTGGATGCATTAACCTAATTGGTCATAACTAATGCGCGATTATCGACAGATTATCCGCTATATATACCTTACTATGTTATGCATATATATATCCTGTTATTCTGCCTTATGTTTATAGGTTGTTAATGTGTATTCTATGTTTATGGTATGTTTTATGTGATTATAATATCTCAAAGTAAACGCTTAAAACATCCTGTTTTATTTTGTTGGTAGCGTTGTAACGATTCTTGTAAAATAGTGTAATATAAATCCTTAGTCTCTGTAGTTTAAAATATTATTAATCGCCATGTCTTTAAGCGTGGCCGTCCTATCTTTTCTCGGAGCATTTCGCGGCTGTTGTGTCCCTCCATAATTTGAATACAAGGGGTTTAGCTTTAACCAGCGGTCTAATTATTTGTCATCGACCAGTTATTGGCAACATAAGCTAATGGTTTTAATTTCATAAATCATTTATATCGTTTTTATAATTTGAAAATTCGTTAACACACCTTGCACAAATAATATAATAACTGCAATTTTTTTCACGGCCTATAGCCACTAATAACCATATTATTATTAATAGATTGATTTATGAAAGTGCTCATTGCTAAGTCACTATATAATCTATCTTCTATACCTATCTATATAATATTAGGTCCTTTCGTATGAAATTGGCGTTCTGTCGTACTGGCCACTTTGATCTCAAATATATCTTCTTTGGTTAGGAATTCCAATTTTAAATTTTTACCGCTATTTACTCATGCATTTGTGTTTCGAAAACCGCATTTTTTTTTCCGTCACTCTGTTCACAAAAAGGAAAACTTGAAATGTCGTATTATTTTCGAGTAAGAGTTCCACCGTGGCACCAGTGCTGCAGAAACGGCTCGAAGGATTAATGATGTGTATGGCGGCGGTGTCGCAAAAGAAAACACAGTTTTTGGTTCCAACGTTTTCGTTCTGGAAATTTAGACCTGCAGAATAAGCCCCGTGGACGGCCGGAGACCAAAGTTGATAATGAATTGTGGAAGCGCATCCATCGCAAACCACGTGCTTCTAGTTAGCTGCAGGCTGCGTTGTTAGTGATAAAACTGTTTTAATCCACTTGAAGCAAATCGGGAAGGTGAAAAAGCTTGAAAGGTGGGTCCCTCATGAATTGAGTGCAGCAAACCGACAAACGCGCGTCGGCTGCTGCGTTACATTACTGAACCGGCACAGTAATGGAGGGATTTGAAATCGAATCATTACCTGTGATGAAAAGTTTACTTTGATTAAATAAATAAATTATGTTTAAAAAAAATCTACTTTATGTTCCTCCTTTACAAAACACCAATTTCATATGTTGGCCTAATAAATAAAAGGCAAAGCTGATTGACTGATGTATCAACGCACACGTCTAACCCTTAAGGCTAGGATTTTGAAATTTTGCTCACGTGTTCCTCATATGACGTAGACTTAAAATATCAAGGGGTAACTTAGGAGATTTGAGTTTGATGGAACTTTTTTCCTTGGACAGTTTGCATGAAATTTCGTATGAATTGAGTACGGAAAAAATAATGAGTTATGTGTTTTAGTTTTTTTTTAAACTTCAGCCACTAGGTGGGTAAAATAGGGGATGCATTTTTATAACCTAATTTCACGCGGGCGAAGCCGTGGGTAATTAATGCTAGTATAATAATATTATAATAAATTATACATTTTTATAGAGTACCTAATTATATGGACTAGGTATCACTGGGTTTCTTCGATATCTTAAAACTATTTTTTGCATTTTTGTTCGTGACAATGGATAGAGCTAATTAATCTTCACAAAAGTTGTTCTATGCAATTTTTTCTTACCTGTATAATTTAGGTAGAAAAAACACATTTTAAATTTTTTGTATGGAATAAATTAAATAGTCCTATATTTTTGCCAAGTTATGATAGATCCCGCGTTCAAACACTTTTTTTCTTATATTTCGGCTACATTGCTATTATTATGTACTATAAACGTGTGAATAAATTTGCAAGTCTGCCAGAAAAAGAGTAAGATGAACCTCAAGGAAGGACATAGTAATACTTTTAATCCATCGTGGTTGCAACCACACACGAAAAATATTCAGGCGAACGAAGTAACGTGCTAAAGCTGGTCAGATATTAAACTATAGTCTATACCTTTGTATACCTGCTTATTAAAAGTTTTAGGGATGACAGACAGACACTACAGCCCGTATCACTGGCATAATTAAACAGTTTGATAGAAAGGTTGCATGTGATTCTCTACAGCGTGAGACTACAGCGTCTGGAGAGTGCGTGCACCTTTCTAAGTTCTCTTTATTCTGTAGAGAGACTGCAGAACTGTACATTAATTTATATCCCTGGTATTATATGCCTTCCAGTTTGCACAAGCTGTTGATACATGGCACTGATATTTTGCAGCATTTTGGTACCATACCTATCGGGAAACTGTCAGAAGAAGCAGCAGAAGCTCGTAGCAAAGATTTCCGGAAGATTTCCGAAAGATTTTCAGAGAGAGCTATTCCAGAAAATTAAGTAGAATAGCCACAAAGGAGGATATCTTCTTACATCATCTGATCCAAAGATCATAAGTCTTAGACCTAGAATCTCAAAGCAGAACGTAATGGATCTCTCTCCAAGAGTTAAAGAGCTTCTGTTGAATTTGCCGACAGAGTCTGAGGAGGAGTTTATTAACGTAAATTATTTACAAAATAGTCGTAGTGATAGTGAGTAAGCAAAGTTTGTGTTTTGTAAATCAAAGTTACATATTTAGAAATCATTTTATTATTTTTATTGTATATACTGAATCATATTTTTAATTTTTATGTGCTTGCCACTTTTAGTATTACAATTGTTTTATTAATTATACGTTTATTCTTGTTTTCTTCTATAATTTGTGTTATTATGTATTAATTTGAGATGATAGAAACCTTGAAAAAAGAAAACACTTTTTTTTACTTAAATTAACTTCATTATGAGTCTATGCGATTTTAAGAAACGCAAAGGATTATTTATTGTTTTAAAAACGGATATCAGTAAGTTAAGTTTATTAAGTATTGATTATTATTATCTTTCACGAAACCTGGATTATTTTAATGTTTAGATAAACTTAGTCTGAATCACTGATCTTATTCTATTATGGTAATAATCATTTTGTATGAAATTTCCCTAGAATAAAACTATATGAATTAGTAAAGTCATTAGTTAATAATTACATTTTTTGTAATTTTCTTACCTCTTTTTCTGGCAGACTTGCAACTTTAGGCACACTTTTATAGTACATAATAATAGCAATGTAACCAAAATATAAGAAAAAAAGGATCTATCATAAGTTGGCAAAAATTTAGGATTATTTAATTTATTCCATACAAAAAATATAATTTATCCACCGAGTTTGATGTATGATGTATATAATTGCTTTTTTTGTTCCTATGTTCATAAAGTACAACTTACAATTAATACTTTTTCTGGCCACGTATTTTAATTACAAGGCAGTAAATTCAAAATTCAAATTCCAAATTCTTTATTCACACACATACATAATTAAATAATATTATACATCACGTGGATCTAATCCCGTGCTAAGTAGAACTTGTGTTACGGGTATCAGACAACGGATATATATTTTATACAATACACAGATAATTTTATACTAATAACAATATAGGTACAAAATAATAATATTATACATAATTATATTAATACACACCACGCGTATCTAGTCCCGACCGTAATGTATGACGACTTACGACTTGCTGATTTCCTTTGAAGTTTATTCATAACACAAGAAGATACACTTTTCATTGTAAGAGTCCGAATGTCAAGTTGCACCGCGTGCATTATGCATGCAGTGTAGGACCAGCTGTATGACTGATGTCATAATATGAAACGTGTGTATCTTTTTGTGTTTCGTAAGATAGGTATTCAGTTTTGAACTAAGTTTGAGCTATCTTAAAATTGCAGCTCAGTGTCGCGTATCGTCTCGTTTCAGTGTGAACAGACCCTATAACTTATTTAATTGCTTCAAAACAAAAACGGGGTCCCAATAGGTTTGCCAGTTGATGTTGAAAAAATATTGTTAACTAAACAAAATTAATAAGTACTTTGTTTCATATCATACCTAATTACTCTGTATGTTAAAGGTTTGTTACTTTATTAAATATGTGTATAAAATATTAAAAATCTTAAATGTAAGTGTATTATAAAAAGTATTAAATATATTTCCTTTGTCTGGTAACACAAGTTCTTCGGATAGACACTTACCACGGGGACAGACTAGCAGGCTTCAGACAGGCTGAAGCGTCCATAGATATTAAAATTATTTTATCTATCATTATATCTATCTATATACAGATCAGCACACACCGCGACACGATACGACGCGGTGCTGTGTCGCGTCGCGTCGCGTCGGTGCAACTCCGAATTCGAACTCTTGCAAATAAACGTTTATTTTCTTGTGTAATGAATATACTTCAATTTTGAATCGGTATCTTAAAAATGCAGCTCGTCTCAGTGTGAACTGACGCTAATATTATAAGGAGGAAAGATTTGATCGTACGTTTGTTTGTTTGTTTGCATTGAATAGGCTCGGAAAATACTGGACCGATTTTGATGAAATTCGGTACCGATATAGGGAATACCACGGGGACGGACATAGGCTACTTTTTATTGCAGCGAAATGTACGGGTCGGGTTACTGGCGACATCTAGTTTAAAACAAAAAACTCGTTTGCCAGCCCTAAAATAACACCTCGCGAGCATAAGTAAGGACACCATCATTAAAATTAAACTGTAGGTACTCACTCGATCCCGGGACGTGCGTTATCTGCACCGGAACCCCGTCACCCCATCACCCCATCCCCCAGGGGGAGAGGTGACGAACTTCCCCACGATCAGATAAGATTTATTGCTCCTTTCCAACTATTGTCGTTGGCAAATTGCTGTGTCAACATTTTTATTTTTTTTGTCAATGAGAGTACTGTTCTTAGGGTTCCGTTTGTACTCCGAATCAAAAACGAAACCCCTAAATACAAGCACTTTTTGTTTGTCTGTCATTTAGGGTCTGCTCGCACCGAAACGAGACGCGAGTCGCGACGCAACGGGTCTAAAAATTCAACTTTAATGTATGTGAACCTAATAATATTAGGTATGAATGTATGTGAACGGGGAACGAATTAAATTAGTGTATTAAAAATGTAGGTGGTTAAATCTGTCTTCAAATCTACTGTTGAAACATAAAGTAGGCGTTTATAGCTACAAAAAACCATTTATTTGTCTTTAAATACATAAACCTATGTTATTACTCCATCGGTACATAAGTATTTTAAAGAAACCAACAATAATATTATAGTCTATTTAAAAAAAACACAGTTAATAGACGTTCTGATACAAAAATATTAACATTTTCTAACAATACAATACAATATTTTCTTTTCTTTTGAAAATGTCAATAATTTTCCAAACATAAGTATTTCTGAAATGTATGAAAAGCGGCGAACAGCTAGCGGCGACAGTCGGTGGTGTTACTATATTATGACGATAGTACGAGGAAATGTGCCATTAGCGCCTGACAGTTGCTGTCAAATACGGCGGCACGTGTGAACACAGTGGAGGCGAGGCGATAGCTATGTTGATGCTATTTAACACGATTTAGCAACAATATTAGATCGTTTCTTCTGAGAACACGCATGATAAGCCACGAACAGCTCGCGGTGACAGTCGTTGGTGATGTGCAATTAGCGCCTGACAGTTGCTGTCAAATACGGCGGCACGTGTGAACACAGTGGAGGCGAGGCGATAGCTATGTTGATGATTTAACAACAATATTTCTTCTGTTTTAATTAAAATATTAAAATAAATGTTCTTGTTTTTCTTCAAGTTGTTATAACCTGCTAATACCAAGTTGAATTGAAAGAGTTACGATAGTTATTTTAGTAATATATATTTTTAAGAATCGAGATTCGAGACCGACAACAAAAAGCCGGATATTATTAATTTTAAACGCCTCCTTGGTCGTTTAGTGCTTGGCTCTCGACGCTGGAGGTCGCGGGTTCGATTCCCGCGTTGGAACAACAAAAATGTTGCCCGCTGATCACCTGATTGTCGTCAAACAATCAGGTGATCCATGCATTGGATGGGCATGAAAAAAAAACCTACGCCTGATCTCTCGCCAATCGTGTCGGTCATACGTCCCACTGGTTTACGAGAGTAAAGGAAGTGTACTGCGCACACACTTGGGCACTACAAAATAACTCGTGTGCAACCGGACTTATTACAATGAAACCAGCCACTGTCACCGAATCGGCGTGGGAGCTATTATTAGAAATTTAATTTTAAAAATCATGAAAATTATTTTAAAAATATGTATTTCATTTTATTTTCTAATAAATTCAGTTACTCCCTTAATGAACTCAGCTATACAATTACAGCTAGCTCCACACATATTCGCTTGCAATACAAAAAGACTTATCCCCGAACATGTCACAACTCACAACACCAATAACTAATTCTACTCCGATTTTTCAACGGCACGTCGGGTTAACGAAAATAATGTTCTTCTGCGAATAACAGATACGACGGGATCATTATGACATTTCAGTTGGATCGTTTATTTCAGTGCACGTTAATCCTGAAAGGACTTGGAAAAACAAAATGGCGATTTGGTATTTGGTGAGTCATTTGAGCTAATAAATGTTACTTATTTATTTTGGTATATTTATGTAAAAAGGATAATTTTATAATATTGAAGATTTTAAATTGATTTAATAATACGACCTCCTGTGTACTTTTAATAATGGGACTCCAAGAGATTTTACAATTTGTAAGGGGTACAAATTGAGCAATTAGTTTATTAGTTTCGTACGATTCACCATTGAATTAAATAATATATTGTGCTGTATCATGTCTGTATTAAAAATTTAAATATGCTAGTTTACTTTGTTACTAGTGATCCATTTAAAATGAACTATTTAACACCAAAACAGTAGACTTACACATCAAAAGTATTCAACCATATCAAACCACTTACAAGTTTCAATACGTCTGCACTTAATTTCGGCATTGCAAGACTCATCCGCACGCGCGAAATTAATTATTTCCTGGGATGGAGTTACAAAGACTGCAAGCACTCCAATATATTTCGCTTTACATGACGATACACTCAAAACGATGAATCATATCGTCTACATGAAAATATAATGGCAAATTTCTATTGATAGACTTTAAGGCTGTCTTTTGAAATATACATCGGTAGAACTAAAAATACTACAAAGTACAAACACTCCGTATTTAATAAATAAATTCTGAAAAAAGAAGATAAATGATGAATATGTCAATTTAATGATACATTTTTATGAAGTCTAAAAATAAACGTGCGTGTGTTCCCACTATTCTAAATCACCCCAACCTGTCGAGTTCTTCTAAGTCACCCCCGACCCCTGGTGGGGTTAATTAGCCCCACGTTCTTTGTTCGTATCCACCCTCGCTACATATTTTATTTGCGACTATCACATTCCTTTTGTTTTGATTGTTTTGCGCACTCAATTATCGTGGCACTGCTGGTAATTATAACTGAGATAAGTATTAAAGTGCTACAAAATACTGGATTACCTCCGCTAACTGGAAACTAATAGGCTTGATAATACTTTGATTAATTATGACGTACTCAACAACTTATTTGCCTCGGTTTGAAAGTCACAGGGTTATTTTGCCTCTTAGATACGCAATAAAAATATTATGCAAATTTAGTTCATAGAATGTGAAAGAAAGATTGACAACAGTGTTCATATGTAATAAACGCACTGCAGTGTGAATGAGGTCAGCGAGGTAGTGTGTGCAACTTTATTTTTATGTATTATTTTTTTAATTAGCTTCCTCCGCATTAACTTTAACTGTGCCAAATTTTATACTCTTCCGTTCGCAGCATTTTCATTTAAATGGCCATTAAATTCTTTAAATACATACAAATTGCATGTATTTAACGAATTTTTTGCCTCGTACCGTGCGAATCTTGGTTGTTGCGACCTGTCCCGTAACCTTGGTTAGAAAGCATAATTATCATATTTGAAATTAATAAGAGCAATCATTAATAAGGTCCTAAAATAAACTCTGAATCAGACGGTGGCCATCACTAAAGTGTAGAACTTCCTACAGCCGCGGCCAAATCGCTTTATAATAACCGAACGAATCGTCATAGGGTGTTAAGAGTAGGCGCCATCTTGTTTAAGCGGTTCCGTAGTCAGTTATTGGACAACGTTCATAGATTTGATACTATGTATATAGAATTGTATGTGTAACACGGGTTCTTAAATCCTTGCAATACTTATAGTAGAATATTTATAACCATGATCTGCAGGTTACGAAGTATGTCGAGTACGGAATTTAACTTTTTATGTGGCAATAAAAAAAGAATATCGTTTGATTCTACCCCGTTACTGATAAATATTTGCATATTACGGATAAGTTGCCTTCTCTTTTTCTGATACGTTGGAAAAGTCACTGGACAGTCAAAAACAGCAACATCAAATAGCTTATCCGCGGTACATACTCGTAAGGCATTGACAAATGTATAATTTACCGAACTATCTTTAGGCTCAGCAATGTGCACAAATTACGTGTGACCGAGCGTTTAGATTCGGAATCACAATCTCAAACAGCTACCCCTTAACCGTTTTGGATCGTCATATTATTGCAGAGTACATTACACCGACATCACTAGCTCTTTGATCTCAGGTACACAGCAATCTGAACCATATCACGTTCAGATAAAATACACATCCGCTATGATCTGATCATTCCCATTTCGCGATAGGATTGGCTCAAGTAATTCGCACTTTATGTCATTACGTTACGGTGTGTTTTCGTTTGATGGGTGTTTGTGTGCGTTTGACACAGGGCATAATTGGCGCGAAATGGACTTGACTGTATACAGAGTGTTCCAAATAAGTCAAATCTCGTTTCTGTTGGCAGCCGGCGTGTGATCGTTTCCGACATGTACCATCGTGTTTATTACTACCGTTTGAATTACAGATTGCAGAATCACAGGCTAAATTGAACGTTACATGATATTTGACATGAAAATTATTATTATGGTTGATATTATGAATGTTATATTATATTATATGCTATAATGTAACATATGATTTTTTACCCCCGATACAAAAAATTATGTTTTACATTAGACGTGTGGGGATGATGATTAAATATTAAACGTAATAGTAAATATTATTTCATTTTACGTGACGTTTCAGATTTTTTTTTATATTTTTATGAGTGGCAATGTAGCTCCAAATCAATAACCGACAAGTAATGTTTTTTTAAGCTGATGTGATGTTTCTTAGCTAATAGCTTACACATAACCATCAGCTCGCTTAGTAAAACGTGAAATAGACGAATGTTACAGGTTTATTGTATTGTTTGTATAAATGTAGGTTCAATTCCTAAAGAAATTATCTATATATCCGCTAAATCATAAACATAAATCGTAGGAAAGAGCCATTTTGAGTGATTTACCGTCGCGTCGCGTCGTCCACATTAGCAGCACGCTGTATAGCGGTTATTAATGTATTTTAATTTATGGAGCATCATTCTGAGAAGCGGCGACATTAGGCTGCGCAAATTGCTGAACAATTATTGATGGGAATGCTACGGTCGTATGTAAGTTCAAAGAACTAGCTATTTTGTAGCTCATTATGTGAAATTATTCTCGGATGGTCTGTAGTCTGCACTAGCTTCTGCTCGCAGCTTTGCACAATTTCCATACAAACTTGGCAGGCCCGTTTCTAGATCTAAATAGGTGAATTTTAGAAAAACCTTTAGTAGGTCTGCGTCAACGTTACAATCTACGAGCAAATTTTAGCGCAATCCTTTCCGATGTTAGGGGCTAGTCCTGTATCTAGATAGGACAGCCGTATTAATAATAAATCGTTAAGTTGGTAACGCACACTGGATAATACCAATAAAACTTTAAACTATGATATTAAAGTCAGATAGTTCAAGTTTCAATATAAAGTTACACGTTTGTTTACAATTCTTTCAGAGCATCTAATTAAAGAATGTCAATTTAAGTGCAGCATTAAAATGTATCCACTTGATATTAATTGCTGTATAAAAGTTATTGTCTTACGGCGTTTATTAAAACGACCAATTTAACCCATTACACACGCATACACTTGCGACCGTCCTGTTTTGTCGCTGTCTCGCTCGCACTCATCACTCGAGCGATTTTTTGTCCCACTCGCTCGCGAGTACTCTAAATATGGTTTACGAGATGCCAAAGTGAAGGGAGATGTATTTTCGAAATTGTTAGAGATTGACGTTGTTAGGGTTGTGTGCTTGTCGATAGTTCAGTATTGATTTTAGAAAAATAATTTTCATTTCCTTACAATATATTTGACGGCCTCAGTGGCTCAGTGGTTGAGAGCGTCGGTGCTCAAGCTGGAGGTCGTGGGTTCGAATCCCGCCAAAGTAACAAAAAGGTTTTCTATCTTTCTGGGTCAAGGATGTGTATTTGTTTAGTATAAAAATATTCAGTATATTTTCGTTGTCTGGTACCCGTAACAGAAGTTCTTCGAGAACTTACCACGGGACCAGATTGACGTGGAGTGGAAGCGTCTATAAATATTATTATTATGTCCATATAGATATTATTATATATTAAGTTGGTATATATATTGAAACGTAGATTATTATTTATTATCTTCAAATTAATTTTAACTCATAAGTGATTTAGAATCGAATATCGATGTCATATTATTTGTTCGTCACACTTGCTAATTAATAAATGTAAATACGAACTACGACCTTATTTATTTGACACTGTCTTAATGTATATTGACTCAAAATAAGCTTTTCGGAATAAATTAAAATCCTTTACACCATTTTATTAAGTCCATGTAACATTATTAACATAGTAATTATGTGGACTAAACTTTTGACAGAATCAAACACAGTTTTATTAAGTATGTATATGTAATCACTCATCTATAAGAGCAGAGTTTTTGTAAAATAACAAGAAACACTACATGTAAAAGCCAATTATTTTTAACTCATCGTACCACTCCTGCACGTGTCTAATCCATTAAAGTGCAATAAAAAGATCGAGCCAAATGAAACATCGACATTACGCGCAACACTAGCCTTTAAATAAATGCTTTGAGAACCGCCTTATATCTACCGCTGTGCTCCACAATCAGTGGGACTTTCAACTCTATTCCCCTGTTACAAGGACTAGGGTCCACAAACTGGGTTTTCTCGATTTTGTCAGGCTTAAGTGGTCGATGAGAGCTGAGGTTTTATCCGTCTGTTTGTGTGATTTGTCGGGGCTGATCTCAGGAAGCAGAGGGCAATTCATTTGCAAGTCTTTGAAATGATGCTTTATTTGTTCATCATAATTAGTCGGTGGCGTGTTTATTTTGAGGTATTTTCTAAAAGATTTAATATTCTTAGATACAAAAAACTTTTCACTAAATGAATAATATGAAAGTATATACGGTGCTTATAATAAAAATATATATTTTTTAAGTTGTCAGTCCGTCTGTCTGATCGTTTATTCCGGCTAATCTCCTAAACGGCTCGACCGATTTTCGCGGGACTTTCACTAGCAGATAATAGTAATATAAAGAGTAACTTAGGCTACAATTTATCTCGGGGTTCCGTTAAATGAAAATAGTAATCGAGACTAGCCACGTGCATAAAACTTAGAACTTAGAACTTTATAAATTCTAAGTTTGATTGATTATATTATAATCTTGCATTATAGTGGTTGCTAAGTAAAAATAATAAACCCGCATTCGTACTAATTTTGTGCTTAAAGTATAGTAGATAAAAATAAATATATTTAGTCAAATTATAAAAATTTCCCGTAAATCTTAAATCTCCTTTAGGGCCAGACAGAGACAAAACTTTCAAATAAGCTATCTAAAACTTATTAGAAGATTGTGAAAAAGGCTCTTGGAATAATCTCTGTAAGACTATTAAAAGCAATTATGTTAGGGTTGTCACCCCGCACTAATGAGTATTTACGTGGCTGACGGCGTGTAGTTAGTGTGGGTTACAGCCAAATGGGCTAATCCGTCACACACGAACCTCTGATCTCCATTACACTTAAAATAACATCCTGGGTTTGAGCAGGGTTGGCGACGGTTGGAAAATGAAAAAATATATTATTTGAGTTATCAAGATGCGCTTGACAGGTAGGAAATAGGACAAACGTGATTATTTTGTCAAATAGATCTGTAGGTCGATTCTGTTAATTAAATCTTACAATAATACAGTTACATACATAAATATTGTTAAAACGGCTAAATGGTATTCTCATAAACGTCAAACCAACGTCTAAGACGTTTTGATTGGAACTCCAAAAAATCAGTTTATGATATCAAAACGAATCATTTATAATTCATTGACAGCTAGTCAATTGTAATTCTAAGTTAAATACGATAATTATTGCTTCGCCAATGCACAGAGCATTGGCGAAGCGACGCGTTATCCGTAAGTGGTCAGAGCGCATTAGTATTTTCACATCAAGGTGGATACCTATATCCAATAACAGCCTGGCTAATATTAAAACATTAAAAGTTTTACATGGCAAAAGTAAATCAGGATTAAGCTTAATTTTAAAATTATTTTTTATTAAATATCGAGAGTTTTTTCTTATAACAGTCAACCCTATTAAACATAAAGGTATAAATCAAAAGAGCTGTAGAGTAGACAGCAGGATGGCTTCCAAAAATGAGTTTGTTTTTTTGCCGACGCTCCTTGGCTACGGGAGATAATATAAATTAATTATGTTTGGCTAATAGGGCTGGGTGTTTGCTTAGTACGGAAATAGGGATGTGCCAAAAATAACATTCAAATTAAATACATAATTAGACTAAAAAGTTTGAACTATTTAGGGATTCGTATTGAAATAACGAACACCACTATTTTAGTAATAACCATTTTATTCGCGTTAAGATTGCAGTGAGAGTCGGCAGTGCAATTGCCAAAACTTCAATTGATTAATGTGAAGAAGGCATAAGTGTCATTGGTCAATTTTGATATTTGCACTGATAACTCACTGCAAACTTAATTATAGATTAGGCCGTAGCTCCTATCTCGTGAGTCGCAATTTTTAAGCTGTAACCATGAATAATAACGCGGCGCCGCTCTTACAATGAAATGTGTATCCTCTTGTGTAGTGAATAAACTACAATTTTGAATAGCTATGTTAAAAATGTCGCATCGCGTTGTGTTTCGTTGTAAGCTTACCCTTATCCACTAGCTAGGGCTTCATTAGCCCCAATTTCACGAAGCGTATAAAACGACGTTTAAGGGTTCGTTTAAGGGACGATTCACACCGAAACGAAACGATACTCGACATGGAGCTGCATTTTTAAGATAGCTTTTCAAAATTAAACTTTATTCATTACACGAGACGATACACGATTCTTTGTAATAGTTCGAATGTCAAGTTGCACCGAGCTGCACAGCGCATGTGCAGTGTTCGGCTGATGTTATATTAAACGTGTATCTTTTTGTGTAGTATATAAAGTTCAATATTCAATAGCTATCTTAAAAATGCAGCTCGGCGTAGCATTGCGTACCTTCGCGCTGTGAACTGACCCTTACGCTGAGCTACGGTTATCGATCTGTCTGTCCCGCTCACATTGAGGGAGAGAGAAAGATCAAATCCGGCGTTTAAAAGAAGGTAAAATTGGAGCTTTGTAGTTTGGAATTTGGATTGTTACAGCCAGAGCAAATGCAAAAAGACATTTTTTACTAATTACCTTTTGCACAATCTACTGATGCGTGTCAGATTGCTTATATACATGTTTTGTCTCTGTCGCTCGATATAAAGTAAGCAGCGACAAAACTTCCGAATGATAATATAGATATCTGATGACAAGGATGAGCTAGTCAACGGCTCGAACTCAGCGCGGCGCGCGGGGAAAATGCTTGTTACGAGTACTTCACCTAACATCAACAAGAATCTATACTTATAAGAGAAGATATATCGCACACATTTATACCGCTTTGTAAAGTATTTCGTCCAAACGTAAAGTAGTACAAATCGACACACAGTTGCTGGTGTTTTATAAAATAACTATATAATATTATTGTCTGAAGTAAAGTTATCGCATTTGCTGAACAATCAAACTGTGTCGCTGATTGTTTTTTTATTTTAAGAATAAGAATAAGAATCGTTTATCCCAAGAAATTGGTTACATAGATAATACATTTTTATTATTGATCACAATTTCGGCCCTCATGGGCATGGAATAATATTAGTACATAGTTTTATAAAAAAAAATAGAATCATATTCGTGAACAAAAACATTTCAATTGTTATCAAAATCCCAGTACCTCAACAATCAATTAGTAATAATAATGTATGAAAATAATTAAACATTCAAATATACCCCAACGGCCAACAGTCATGAAATATAAGATTATACAAACATACAAAGTCCACTTATCCACTACTTATAGCTATTATGTCGAGATTCATTAAAAAATATATTCTTGTCAAATATAAGATTTTGGCGAGAATCATGCTACCTTCCGCCTAAGGTGCATTCTTCGTTTATTTTTAATTAACGGTCAATGTTGCGTTAAAACTCCGATGTTTGGAGGCTATTATCCTCTAAAGTAATTTTAATTTTAGAAATTCAAGGACGTACCGACCTAGATAAGTGTAATAAAAATCAAAATTACACTTAAATTTACAATGTTTCACTTTAGAGCAAAGCACCAAGAGCGTTTGTATGGAGGAAAAACCAACTAGTGCTGCAGCCTTATGAGAAGATTGTGATGATGAATTCATACTGCCACTATGACAAAAAATAATAAAAACAGAATCTAATAAATATTTTTATGGGGCTCCCATACAAGTGAATAGTGATTGATACATCATACAACAAAGGTTCTTTTTTGTCGTTTTATACGGAACCCTTAGTGCGCGAGTCCGACTCGCACTTGGCCGGTTTTATTTACTAAATCCGTAATATAATAATAATAGTGACAGTAATAGGACACTATTCATAGTAAAATATTAATAGTGTCCAGTATCCACACATTCGACTTACAGTAATCCACCGAATTAAAACTAAAGCTTCATACACGATCATTCATCACCCCCCGCCCCGCTCCGCCGCGTTCTTCCCCCGCGGGCAGGGCTGTGTTTATTAATCTAAATTACGTGTCCAATAGCGAACGTAATCGATCGATTTAAGCTATCTGCTAATAGTCAGGGCTGTCACATTCAAATATTTTTTATACTGAAATGTTTCTGTATACGACTACGTAGATCTTTTTTTTTGTATTAATATTACATCTGTTGCTATTAAAGATTGCTCTAACCTTGCAACTGTACTTCAATTAATATATAATACACTAGTTATACTATTGAAAGACTGTAGATCTCATAAGTCTAACTATAATTGTTAAGGACAGCGGCCTCGTAACGTAATTATATCAGTGAATTGAAATGTGAACGATAAACAAGTGATTTAAAACAGTACATAAACTATAATAGTGAACATTCAGTAACTATATATGTATAGATTTCTATAGCATCGGTGTGCAAAATGTCGTGTTAAATGGTGTTTTATGAACTTAAGGTTATTTCGCTTATATATTTTAAACTGTAGTGAATTTTAACGTATATTCTTTTGATTTATATAGATAAACATAATATCTAATGGAAAAATTACAGTTTGAATTATATAATAAATGGGTACGTAGTTATTAGGCAAAAAATGGTAAAAATTCATAATATTTCATACATGGTATACCTTAGGTTATGAATATCTTTTATATGGAATAAGATTATTAGTATATAAGGACTTATGTAATTGGGAAAAACAATAAAGAATTTTACACAACGCGTTTTACTTCACCTGGCTCATGGAAAATAGGGAAAATTATGGAAAATAGCCGTATAGAGAGGCAAAAGCTAGATAGCAAATCGGCCCGAAAGAGGCGTACGGGCGCGGCTATCTATACGGCATTGCCATGAGCCAGGTAAGCGAGACGAAAAAAGTGAAAATCGTTCTCCTCAAATAAGTGTTTTATTATCGCCCCGGCTCTGCCCAAATCAGTGTAACCTTGCTATCTTCGAGTCTCATCTGAGCCGGCGGCTGAAATCCTGTGGAATTATACAGTCCCCTACAATAATATACAAATAACCTCAAATAAAGTTGGCTCTTACATAAATAGTTAAATTAAATTAAATTCCGTTTATTTCGGGCGGCATAGGCCCATATTATAAATACGACCTAATAGATGAACATACATACATATTACTACACCTTGTAGTGTTAGCGTGCTAGATAGAAGGAAACGGCTATTGCATAATAAATAGATAAGCTATTGCAAAGGAAATATTTCCCAGCTTATTATGTACTTTTCGAAAAACCAATAAAAAAGACTATACAACCCTTTTGGTTGTGCATTTGTGCTAAATGCTTATGCACAAAATAATAAGGATGTAACCTATGTTTTAATATCAATTTCTTAAAAACCATAGCATTGTAATTAATACGTAATTTTACATTGGAATTTGTAAAAGGCCATCGCTAAAGCATGTAACATTTGTACGAAGTCAAATTCCGACATTTAACGGGGACAGGGGACGGACAAACGAATAAATCCCATTGTTATCAGACGCTTTGATCTCTAAACTCCATATTAATTTCCGTACAAATTAATAGGTAACAGTTGACAGCCCTATTCTCTATTCACCCCCAATCAAATTTAAACCTTACGCATAAAACTTAAGGTGCAAATTATCATGTATGGCTCCTTCTCGTCCGATTACCGCTAAATCCACGACCCCACGTGTGTCGTATCGTTTGAAGCGCTCCGAATGAATTAATAACTTCATATCTACCGGCCCAGCGCGCGTTGCCGCCGCATACCTCACCACCTCCGTCGTCCTCTGATGTAATTTGCCTTTGTAAGGTAAAATCGGTATTTGAGCGTTTTGCACTAACAGTTTTGCACGGTTTTACGAATTCATCATTATCATCACCTACCAGTTACCGCTACTGATCTAACCTATCTATCATCATCATCATCACTCACTAACTACTATTCGAGATATGAAGACAGTGGATATGAACGCAATCATGGCTTACTTTAACTGGTTAATATGACCACAGCTTATGCGTCATTGGCAATTTTGACAGTCTATAACATGATCCGGAGTCCGGAACGCTGGAGAAAATACAGAGCACTGAAAATAGACCTCTGGACTAATACAATAGAGCTGAAAATCGAACACACAAGTGTCGAGTCAAATGTCAATGTCATATATGACAGCTCGACACTCAACACTTCGATTTTCAGCTCTATTGTATTAGCGCAGAGTTCTATTTTCAGTGCTCTAAATTTTCCCGGGCCCGCCGGATTTCTGATCATATAGTGGGACTATATCCTAAGAAGACAGTAAATCATCACTGTCACACTGATTAAACTGCGGAAAGCAAATGTCATGATAACAAATGTCAAACCTCGACCGCCCCAAACAACCCCAAAAGCAGGGCAGATTAAGTGAGAACACTTTGCCTCGTCTATAATATATAGGTGTATACCCAAATCTGCTTGAAATTTACTCAGTGGCAGATTTCTTTTTCAGATTTCTTCAGATTTCTGATGAGTCATGAGTCATGACCCATCAGCAATATTTGGCGAGCGGCTTCGGATTCTTTGGCATAATCACAGTAACATCATAATTCACGGTAGGACAGAAGATAGTATGTAGTAGACAGTAGAACAGTTGATTATAGTGTATATCCGATACTACGACAGCATCGTAGCACTGCGGGAGATCACTTAACTAATGACATCTGCTACTGTACAGGATGGTATTATAATCGCCCTCTAATTTTAGTCATTAATTATTAATTACTACCTAATGCGGTGGTTTGGATGTGCGGATGTTTGTCCTTAAGGTCATAGGCATTAGGTAGGTCTTATTTTTACACAGGATTTGAGAGTAAGTAAGAAAGAATGGTACAAGATATTTTGGTAGACTCAAATTCATTGTAAAACGTAATTTTGAAGTATCAATATAGGCAAAATCATTACAAACCAAACAAATATGCACGGTTGAAAATGCCAACAATTTCCTTACAATAATATCAACTTGCACATGAAACACACCCTATATATCCTTGCCATAGCTGCATAATTTGAAGCAAACATGTAACGGCTTATGTTCTAACATTATTATTCGATTTGGAACTCTCTACCATGGTAATACAGTCGATATTAATTTGATAGTCAATCTAAATCCTCCTATTATTATGTTTTGAGCTTTATCTTTCGGTGATAAAGTCGATATTCCCGTGTTGTTGGAGATGGTTACCATCTTTATACATGGTGCTGCACTACCAATTATGGGGTTTGTTCAATAACAAGTCTAAACGGCGGGATAATGTCTTCACTCTTTAATTGATGCTTGGATGTTGGCATGTTTATTACTTTATGATTCGAGATCGCGTCGCTTTGATGTACAAAATGTTATTTTAAAATGGTTATCATTGGCTCAGACCAAATAAAAAAGTGAAGGCAGAGAGAGTCACGCACACACATATAACGAAACTACGCCTGACCTTGTAAGGCGAGAGGCTGTTTATGTTTAAGTCGCTACTCGCGCACTACATGCCTAAAAAACCGGCCTCAGTTTTTGACAAATCTCGGTCTTCACTTTTTTATTTGGTCTGAGCATTTCACTTTAACTTCTCCAGGGTAGATTAAAGAAAGAGGAACAGATAAACAGCTACATAGTTAGCTTTCGATTTGATTGCACTACTACAAGCATACGGTGTGTCCACGATTGTGTGGAAAACTTGTGGGTCGTTGCAGAGGCCGTCAAAATTTTCAAATTTAGATCGACTTGGATCGTTCTATGAAACCTGTTTCTCTGTAAGTAAGTAATAAGTATATATATTTTTAACCCCCGACGCAAAAAGGGGGGTGTTATAAGTTTCACGTGTCTGTATGCAGCATCGTAGCTCCCAAACGATTTGGATCTAGCTTTTTTTGTTTGAAAGCTGGCATGATCGATAGTGTTCTTAGCTATAATATTTTATCATCATCAGCTCGCTCACTGCTTGACTATTCGGGGTTACTTACAATTTTTAATTTTGTTTCTACTTTGTCTCTCCAGTTCATAAGTTCTGAACTCCTAACACAAACGTATATAATAGCCCCGCGTTTTTGTCGTCCCCCGGCGCGCGCTAATTGACTACCACGTGGCTCTCGTCTGCCGCGGCCCCCGGCCCTCAGCACTCGTAATTTGTGATAGCTCATCATCATCAGGCATTAATAGCTTTGTGCTATAAAAGTTTTAATTGCAGAGTGGTAAAGAGAGATACTGTATAAGGAAAGAAGACAATAATAATAATCATAATATCTATGGACCACCAGTGGCTGGTCCTGTGGTAAGTTCTAGAAAACATATTTCGCATTATTATCGTTGAGGCCCTCTGTGGCTTCGTGGTTAGAGTATTGGCGCTCAACCCGGAGGTCGCGAGTTGTAATCTCGTTAAGGAACAAAAAGTTTTCTTTGTTCCTGCTGCCTGCCAGCCTAAATATATTTGTGTATTATGTAATAAAACTCTTAAATATGTGTTTAGTATAAAAGTATTTAAATATATTTCCGTACTCGTAACACCAATTCTTTGAGAACCCACCACGAGACCAGATATTAAAGTGGTGTGAAAGAATCCGTAGATAATATTATCATAAGTGTACTTTTGTCACCTTTTCGACTCTTTCATCGAATTGTACTGGATTACCAATAGGCAGCTTATAAATGTACAGAAACTCACCTGTTTATTTTCGACTTTTAATCCAAAAGAAAGGTGTAAAACAGTTCTATCAAATAGTTATTTGGGTGTAATATATCAGCGGTTGGCGTGACATCGCCGTAATTAGTGTCGCCATGTGTGACACGTCACGTCACGTCACGTCACGCGGAGCACCCCCCCCCCCCCCCCCTTCGGGATTGTATACAGTGTCATCGTTGCGTGCCACAAGATCATGAAAACAGCGGGTGATAACGAGGTTGATGTTTTACAAAGTAGAATCTTTAATGTTTTAGTGTTATATATGATTTTTAAAGTTAAGCAAACTAAAATAAATAATTTAAAATAGTGTGCTGATGTGAGATCTCAATCTAATAGGAAGATCAGGCGCCTCGGCACCGCCGTGGTCGATGCCCGAGTGGATTCCCTTTGAACGTGTGGTGTGGGGATTTGATTCTGATTTTCGATTTGTTTATTTTCTTTTTAGCTGTGTTAATGTTTATTGTGTGTTCAATAAAGATATTATTATTATTATTATTGGGTTGAAATTGCAAGTTACGCAAAATTGTTTGCACCACACGATGGTTCTCTAAGGTACAACAGCTACGCCAACTGCCATTGGCAGTAATGTTGAACCAACGCGTTAAAATTGGCGAAAAAATTGCCGTCTTTACGCGTTGGATCCTGAGTCAGATATTCGAGCTATCGCATAAAATTAGCAAATGTTGTGTAATGGCCATTTAGAGTATACTAACGGCCGGTTTCAATGACCTATCTACCAATAACTATTTGTTAAAAACGACGTCATTCCATCATTTGCCGGATTTTTGCGTTACAAATTTGACGTTTTTAACAAATATTCATTGGTAGATAGGTTATTGAAACGGGTCGTAATATCTTTGAGCGATCAATATCGCGTATACATCAGTTTGACCGCTGAGAGACATCAGATAAATTTCACCATTGGAGACTACATAAATAAAGTTCTGATAAAACATAGAGCCAATTTAAAGATTACCCGCTACCGCTTACGCCTCAATACTCCTTATGTGCATAGCGTTTAATTCAGTACAGTTCGAAGAAGCGCGCGGTGTCCACTAATGAGCCATTAAGTGATGGGCGACAGCGATTTGTCTAAATATAGACAATTACTGATCGTCGTGTCAACGTACTCGTTTGTTGTTCGCAGAACTATTGATCTGGTATGTATTATATTGTTATATTATTTTTTCTTTAGGTTCAACTCATTATAGACTTATTTAAATACAAATTACATTCTGAGTTTATGGAATACTAGCTATTGCCCGCGTACATATAGTATCCCATGGGAATAATGTACTTTTTCGAGATAAAAAGTATCCTAAGCTTAAACTAACCATACCAAATTTCAACGATATCCGTTCGGTAGTTTTTGCGTGAAAGAGTAACAAACATCCATCCATCCATCCATGCTTATGTCACTCACAAATAAGGTAGCCTACTATTGGTAAAAGAATTTTCAAAATCGGTTCAGTAGATTCAAGATTCAATCTTCGAAACAAGATTCGAGTAGATTCAGTAGTAGAAGTCCAGAGATTACCCTCCTCACAAACTTTACCTCTTTATAATATTAAGAATAGATTAATAATAGCATTGTTTTTAAAATCGATTAGTTTTAGAGCTTAAATTAATAAACTGTTAAAGAAATTAGTTAATTATGTACGTGATAAGATATTATTATGTTTTGTATAATATTATATTACTATTAGGTTTTTCAAAATCAATTACGGATATTTTGGGCATTTTTTTTTTTCTGCGTAAAAGTCTTTACTTAAGCAGTAGATCTTATGCCCAAAATATCCGTCATTGAATTTGAATAACCTTATATATCTAATGTGGACTCTGAAGCCCAGTTCGCGTGTTCGACTTACACTTTCAATGAATTATAAAATACTAGCTGTTGTTCGCGGCTCCGCCCGCGTAAGTATAGTATCCCTCGGGAACACTACTTTTTCGGGATAAAAAGTAGCCTATGTTTTAATCCTGGGTCTAAACTATATAACCATACCGAATTTCATCGAAATCCGTTCAGTATTTTTTGCGTGAAAGCGTAACAAACATCCACGCTTTCACATTTATAATATTAGTAAGGATATATAGTATAGTATAGTATAGTATTATAGTATAGTAAAGTATATAGTATAGTAAGGAAGTAAGGATGTATAACAAGACGTGTTAACATAAACTGACCATAAGTCGTTGATCTAAGCTACACGTTTGACATTTGTTCAGTGCTTGGTGTTTGTTTGACGTTTGTACGAATATCATTGTCCATTGTGCTGTGGGCCTAGCAGAAACATTTGACGGTGGCGTAAACGTAACGTTATCGAATGAGAATTGCATGAAAATCTGTCAAAATGATGACAGCGCCCATACAATTACATTCCGCCTGTATCAAATGTTCCTGCTAGACTTTATTGAAACTGTATTAATATAAGATTAAAATAGCAGAATCGACCTTCTGACCAACGCCCAGCTCATCTCAGGCAGCGGATCTTTGAAGTTCCTTTACTAGAGCTACACGTGCACGTGTGTCGAACTGTCGAATCATCAATGCACATGCTGCAATTGTATCACGAATCGTTACGAATGTTTCTGACAAATTAAAATGATCCTTCATACTTTAGTTTTTCACTTTTAAAGCTCAAACATTAATTTCAAGGTTGAATGACCAACAGCATCATGACAAACTCAAAAGTTTAATAACATTCCTAGAATATTTTGAGTGAATTCAAGGTTTTACGCTAGCGAGCTACCGACGACTGCGACCGGTCACAAGTCGCCGGTCGCCACTGCCTAAGTAGGTACTACGCGTTTTTGACGAGTCGCCGCTACGGGTAGGACGCGGTAGCGCAGTGTGGCCGGCCCTAGCAACTCAATTAGAATCAAAAGCTGTTGCAACCGGTCGCGGTTAGCGGTAGCCTGTCTACGCATACTACAAACCGAAAAACCGGCCAAGTGCGAGTCGGGTACGAAGGGTTCCATACAAAACGGCTAAAAATTCACGTTTGTTGTATGGGAGGCGCCCCAGATAAATATTTTTTTCATTCTGTTTCTAGTATTTGTTGTTATAGCGGCAACAGAAATACATCATCTGTGGAAATTTCCAGCTATCACGGTTAATGAGACACAGCCTGGTGACAGACAGACGGACGACGGGCACAAACAGACAGCGAAGTCTCAGTAATAGGGTCCCGATTGTACTGGTTTCATACCTTTGGGTACGGAACCCTAAACAAACATCCTCCAGGCTCCAACTAACCTGCGTCTCCGTCACGTTGAGCAGCTTGGCCATGTCCGCTCGCTCGCCGGAGGACAGGTACTTCTTGACCTCGAACAGCTTCTCCAACTCGAAGATCTGGCGGCCGGTGAAGGTGGTGCGGGCCTTCTTCCGCCGGGACTCGTCGTCGCTGGTGTGGGAGCCGGGGGAGCAGACGTCATCGGTCGACCTTTTCCGCTTGGCTTTGGCTTGATCTGGAAGATGCAGTTGATGATGAGAGATAAACTCGATGAAAAAAAATTGTATAAAAGTTATGTTTTATATAAAAATTATATATATATATATATATATATATATATATATATATATATATATATATATATATATATATATATATACAGGTTGTTTTTTCATTCGGTCACCAAACTTTCTGGAGTTTCTTTCCTACTTGAAAAATAAATCAGCTGTTTCCTACAAAATGATATCTATGCCGTAGCCCTTTAAAGTTGATCCCATAGAAAAAGTTGCTGATATTCAAGAGTATACTCACTATATAGCCCTCTATTTCTTTAAAAAAAAAACTTATTAAGCATTGACAGTTTCGGAACCCTCCTTAGATGTCCATGCTCTTGGTTAGGTTTTTTTTTTTATAATTTATGTACACACAGTAAAACATGGACATTGAGAACTTAAAAACAGATAACAGTTTTGTACAAAGGTGCTACTTATTCCAAATAGGAACTTCTTCCAGCAGACCTGATACAGGAAAGTTTAGTTATAAAAGTAACAATATTTATCATATAAAGGAGAAGAAGATGTCACAATTTAGAATAAGCACTGCAACTGGAGCTACTCGGAGGTTAACTTTTTGTCTATTAAGCGATAGTAAATCTTAACATCAAACGACTAGTAAGAAACAACAAACCCCGAGGGAGGGAGGGAAACGCTATTATGGAACCGTGCGATATATTATCGTATTTATTAATCCGCGATTGCACTAAAAACGAAACTTAAACGGAGAGTCTATTCTGGATCCGCACGATATATTCTAACCGACCTTTTAGCCGGCAATTGGGATAGTTGGCAGCGAGTTAGGCGAAATATATCGCCGGAGATGCGGTTCATTCATAGCTGATATATGTAGGTATATTGTATAATATAATATATTGGTATGCCTTCTGATGGATGGCGTACGCGTGGATGGCTATTTAGGACGTCAAATGAGTAGTTAATGTATGGTCAAACTAGCTTTTGCGATACAGTATTCCACAGAAACTCTGTACTTTTTCGGGATAAAATGTAGCCTTTGTTTTAATCCAGAGCCTAAACTACTGCCATGCCAATTTTCATCAAAATCCGTTCAGTAGTTTTTGCGTGACACAGTCCCAAACATCCATCCAACCATAGTCACAAACTTTCACATTTTTAATAGTACTAGCTTTTGCCCGAAGCTCCGCCCGCGTAAATACAGTATTCCACGGGAACTCTGTACTTTTTCGGGATAAAATGTAGCCTTTGTTTTAATCCAGAGACTAAACTACTGCTATACAACATTTCATTAAAATCCGACCACCCATCCTCACAAACTTTCACATTTATAAGTAAGTCGTATCTAAGTAGGATTGTATGTATACTCTGTTCCGATTCAATGGAACCTAAGTGTAAACAAAAAATGAAATTCGATCAAATTAACGTGTCGTTGTATTTCTTTATCGCGCGATGAATACGTGGTATTTAATTTGGAAGCATTATAGCCGCCCATATTGAACTTTGTTTACATTAACTCCCCCACACCGGTTTTTCGCTAACGGTGAACAACTTCATTGAAACCATGCTAGTAACGCAGGAGTTATTTTATAGTGCCCAAGCGTGTGCGCAGTACACAAGAGCACTCTCTCCTCCTTTACTCTCGTAACCCAGTGGGACGGATAACCGACACGACTGGCGGGAGATAAGGCGCAGGTCCTACTTTTTACATGCCCATCCGACGCATGGATGGTCTTTCTTGTCAGACAATCAGGCGATCAGCCTGAATTTTTAATTGTTGTTCCAATGCGGGAATCTAACCCACGATCTCCGAGTCGAGAGCCAAGCTCTAACCACTAGACCACGGAGGCTGTTATATTACATTGAATCGAAACTGAGTATTGGTGTGATTTGAGAACACCCTGTATTATGAATGATTTTCATCACTGTTTACTAAAAGAGTGTGTTTGAGACAAATAAAGCCTTCATACGATACGTCAGTCGTCAAATGAACTAACGAGTTTTAGAACATTTGAGACTGCATCATCACTATCACAGC
Source organism: Phengaris alcon alcon (assembly GCA_037179445.1). Taxonomy (NCBI): domain Eukaryota; kingdom Metazoa; phylum Arthropoda; class Insecta; order Lepidoptera; family Lycaenidae; genus Phengaris; species Phengaris alcon. Next base: position 240,019 of record JAYRCH010000139.1, on the reverse strand, counting down.
TTTTTCTGTCTGTCCCTATGTACCTATGCTTAGATCTTTAAAACTACGCAACGAATTTTGATGCGGGTTGTTTTTAATAAATATAGTGATTCAAGAGGAAGGTTTATATGTATATAACATATTGTATCTTCTGTATACAGTGTATATATTGTATTGAGTAGAGTTATTTGCTGATGAGGTTTTTCTCCAATAACACCATTCCACGCGGGCGAAGCCGCAGGCAAAAGCTAGTTCTTTTCTATTTCTTTTACGTATATGTAATAACCGCTTCATAACTCGACTCAGTCAATGTGAACTTAAAAGTTACGAGAGTTAGGTATAGCTGTAGCCTGTAACTGTATGTTAGGGTACTCTATCCCGGCAAAATGTAAAGTATCCACGGGGCCTGTATTGTGCTCTGTGCGAATAGCTATTACAAATAAATAAAATTGAAGAGTCTATTTGTAATTTCAAATTAACAGCTTTGCACTAAATGCGTATGATAGTAACAAATCATTTGATTCTTCAAATTGTTGTCTGACTGTCCGTCTGTCTATCTGTTTGTGTTTGTTCCAACTAATCACTGAAACGGCCGGACTCATTTTGACCGGATTTCCACTGGCTTATAGCTGATGTTACAAGGAGTAACTTAGTCTACATTTATTTTAGGTTCCGTTTAAAAAAAATAGAGATCCTCGTTTCCATTAAAAATTTGGCCCAAACGAAATTGCGTTCCCCAGCTAGTTCGTTACAATTGAAAAACAATCACTCGATAGTGATGATGTGGACTTCCCGACTCCTGGCGATGTTCTAATCTATTGTGCCGTCATATAGAGTTACTGTGAGAAGTGATCACAGTAGCGGTGAGGGCACGCACACGAGCGGTCAGAATCGCTTCCGCTCAGCTGATCACACGCTTACTGTTTACCGCAACTCCGTACCTAGGTTTAACGGGCAGTTCTAGTGTATTTAACAGCTTACGTAGCGATATTGAAACTTAATGTAACCTAGAAAGACACAACTTAATCAGTTCATTAAAAACGAGTTTTAAATGCCACTTTATATCTTGATGATCCATCATCTGTCAATATTTTATTCTCAATGTTAATTTGGTATGCTAAGGTTTGTGTGCTTCTGTATTCATTAATGTATTATAACTTTGTCATAAGCCGCTAATTGGTTGAGAAATTAAATCGAATATATTTAATATTTAAACGCTGACAGATTTTTAAAATCTATAAATGTGTATTCTTGATTGGTGTCTTCTAAAATGATAATATTAGATTAGCTTATAATTTAATGTTTTAATTCCGAAGTATAAATTGTAAACAACTAAATCAAGTAAATAAACCCAGGATCTACGTTGATAATAATTTAAAAAACCTGCTTCTCTATTATAATCTTATATCTAATAAGCGTTTGGAGCAAATGTGCTTTTGAGAATTTATTCTTTGATTTTTTATTAGGATTACATGTTATAAAATATTAAGATAATTACAAACTAGACGTTTGGTAAATGCTTTTGGTGAGGTGGGCTTAGAGCGGTGTGTGTGAGGTGAAGTGTGTAAACTTTTTTTACACGCGCATGTCCTAAATTTTGATTTAAAACACGATTTTTACAACCGATGCTAATAGTAATTAAAACATTTAACCTCAGTTCACTCGGGCTCGTACATTCGGACGTCGCGTGATGTCACACAATCATTTAACACTTGTGATAATTGTATGGTTCTGTGACGTCATTTTTACGATGTGACGTCGCATCGCGGCATTGTTTCAAAGCCCAGCGTTACTTTGCTAAGAAACTGTCAATAGTATCATCAACTGCCCGCTCCGCTCATGCACATGGCTCTCTGCTGAGCCAGCAGTCCCCGGGTCGCACGATCGGTTCCCATTGTCTCCCACAGCACACCACTGACACCGAGTACTCGGAAACGGTCGGCTCTGTTTACAGTAGGGCTAGCACGAACAATTAACAACTACGTATTTGTAATTGTGTGAAAATTATGGCAGCGCCTTACAATTGACATTCGATAATGTTACTGCTGCCTGCCTGCTTACTCCTCAGTACACTAGAGTAATAATTACTATGGCATAGAGATAAGTGACCCGGCTATCAGTAAGAGAAGATACATAGATACATAAAGTCATAAAAATCGACTCTAAAGGATCACCAACAACATCACAACAAAAGAGAAGATACATATATCGTGCTTTATTCCAAATGCTAACACTTATTATGAGTGCCGTAAAGTCGTAAAAATGGACTCCAAAGGATCACGAACGCCGAGAACATTACCCTTATCCTAAGAAAAAAAACTGCTTTATCTTTCACCCTTATGAGTTTTTGCCATTATTGTTTTGTGAGACAGATAATTGCTTACGGCTTCGATCTTAGTATATCCTTCCATGTTTTATTCATACCACGTTAGTCTGACCCTTGATAAGTATCCGAAGAATTTGTCTTACGGGGACTAGACAACATATATTTAATACTTTTTATACTATGCATATTATTTACAACTTGAAAAATTGAAAACATTTTTGTTCCCTCGGCGGAATAAGAACCCGCGACGTCCGGCGAGCGCCGATGCGCTAGCCACTGAGCCACAGAGGCCGTCAAAATGAACTTCATTGTTTGAACTTAATGTGCTTCGGCTATTTTATTTATTACAATAATATGTTTTCTATTACCTCAAGTATACCTAGTACGTACAAACCAATATGTAACCACAATAGTGATTTAACTGGGCAGTTAAAAGCGCAGTTAATTACGTTAACCGCGCTGTTACTGTGATATACTGATGAGTTGGTGTTAACTGTTAGAGGATGAAAGCCAAACCGATAAAACGTTAGGTTTTGTAACGTCGTCAAAACAACACAGTTTCTATATAAGGTTTGGTAAAATCAATTACGGATATTTTGGCCATATGATCTACCGCTTACGTTTGGGGAAAAAAATAAATATATCGAAAGTCGTAACTATAAGGATATTTTTAATTATTTTAGACAGATATTTCTGAAAACCCGTATTTTTCAGGTAATTTTGCGAAAGGTTTTCCAAATTCGCCCCTTAGTTGCACATAACGTAGCGAAAACGGGTGAATTTTGGAAAACACGACGTCTGCACCCGTTCAGTAGCTTGAGCTATGTATTTTTATAAAATATGATTCCCCCGTGGGCTAGGAGAATGGGACGAGGAAAATATAAAGGCGATCCGTTTGCTCGTTTGCCAGTCTTATTCCATAATTACAAGTAACACAATCTGCAAACCGTACCTAGTTACTATCTATCCATCAAAACAAACAACGGAAGAATAAATTCGTCAGACATTCGACAGCTCTTACGACGAAGCGTGCCACCTGGTAAAGCGGATGTGCTGTCCCGTTCTGGCAGTATTGCGGTTGCTGAGACAACACGTGTGGTTAGACATAACATAGGCGAAGACAGATGGTGACATAAATAAGGTGTAATAAAAGTTAATTTTGTATCGTGATTTTTTTTTAATAGGCGAACAGTCGAACACAGGTTCCGACCTAACTGGAGGTCAATACTTCTCGTATTCTATCAATTCTATACATTTTTCCAGTTGACTGAACCTAAGTAACGACTAACTTAAAAAGCTTAAGGGCCCAGTTAGAGCAAGGCTTCATTAGTACGTTGCGTTGCGTTGTCACAGCGTCGACGTTGCGTCGTGCTACATAGATTTTTTATGACATGCCCCATTAATGCGTTGTGGCATACAATTCGTTATTCCGCTGCGACGACGCAACGCAACGCACTAATGGGGCCTCAGCCTTAGACGAAGCGCGGTCGTCGCGCGGTCATCGCGCGGTCGTCGTGCGATGACTGCTCGAAAGCTTGTAGCCACCTGTTTTCATTCACAGCAAATTGAGCTTAAGGCTGGGACTATATTATGCTCCGGAATCCGGAACGCCGGTGAAGATTCAGAGCACTGAAAATAAAATTCTGCGTTATTACAATAGAACAGAAAATCGAAGTGTCGAGTGTCGAACTGTCATATGTGACATTGACATTTGACTCGACACTCATGTGTTCAATTTTCAACTCTATTCCTGTTTCAGTTAAGTCCTGAGTTGTATTTTCAGTGATTTTAATTTTCTCCGGCGTTCCGGATTTCGAAGCATATAGTCCCAGCCTAATTGACTTGACCACATCGTACAATTCAATCACATCATACAAATAACATCAATCACCCAACTGCAACGATTCGAGTCGATTCTGCTAATTATATCTTACAATAATACAGTTTCGATGTAGTCTCGATATGGTAAAACAGCACAATGGGTTTCCCGTTAACGTCAATCGTCAAACCAAAGTAAAACTCGTTTATAACTCGTCATTGGTCAAAACTCTAAAAATCAGTTTATGATAACAAGACGATTCATTTATAATTCATTGAAAGTACATTGAAATCTAAGTTAAATACGAGAATTGGGTTTCAGGCGTTAGGAGTTCGTGCAGTCACTGCGCGGCCGCCGCGTGGTCACCGCGCGGTCATATGAACTTAAGTAATTACAAGTGATTACTTAAACTTACCCAGAAAGTTTAAGTATAACGCCTTGTCCAAAACTATCAGCAGAAAGCCTGCCAACTTTTTCTCTTCACACTTAATGAAGATGCTGATGGTTCTATTGTCTCTTCATGAGTCAAAAATAATCTTCTACAAAGTCCTAAAAGTATCATGGGCAGTATAAAAGCAAAAGTCTGACCAGACTAGCTATACGATATATTATCAGCTACTTAGCTACATCCTGAAGATATTATCCGACAAGCTAACATTAATAAAGCATTTGTCATGAGCTGGCGGCGATATGGATTAAGATCTGTCGCTTAAATTTAGACTCAAGTATGTGCTGTTAGGAGTTTTGGCGGGGATGTGAAAGTGTTGTGTTACTTCGGTTGTCTAATATTGGTCGGATATCAACCATTAAATATTCGTTAACGTGCACAAGTGTCCGCAAGTGTGACAACTTCAAAAAGCTATTTTGTTTTCCCTCCAAATCTCCTTAGGAAGTTTCAGTAAAGCGTCTACCACTACTGAATAGGCTGACTTGATCCATTGACTGCACTGACGATTTATTAAGACTTTGACTAGACTTTGAACGGCCTAGAAAACTGCAACAAATATTCTATTTTCCCGCCTTTTAACTTGGCGATGGCCTTATGCTATACCATCATAAATAAAAGAGGCTGATTCACCGAACTATGTTTATATTTTAATAAATAAGATTACAATAAAAGTGAACATTTTCAAAAGAAAAACGTGGCCATACTGTAGACTCTTAACTTTCTTCTATGAATTAAGTTGTTTATATATGAGCCTAAATACCTATTGATTACTAGATGACCCGAAAGACGTTGTGCAGTGTGCTGTCTTAACTATGAGGCTCAAATCACACCCAAATGGCAGCGGATCGGCCAGCAACACAACTGTCATATAATTTTAAACTTTATTTTCATTACTACGAGGGCTGCACTAAAAGTTTTGGGAATGGAATATTTCCACTGTTCCTGTCATATTAAAATATTTTTAATTTAAAACTCCTTGGTCTTAAAAATCGAATACCGTTTATTTATTTAAAAAAAGATTCTCGGTCTTGTCACAAGGTACTGTCAAACTTGTTTAGTCGTTGAGAAAATGGAATTGACTCGAGAAAATTCTAGAGCGATGATTTATTATGACTTTCGAAGTGGTTTAACACAAAAACAGTGTGTTGACCGGATGATTTCTGCATTTAGTGATGAAGCCCCATCCAAAACCACAATTTATCGCTGGTTTGCTGAATTTCAACGTGGACGTGTCAAGCTCAGTGATGATCCCCGTCAAGGTCGTCCAAAAACTGCAGTCACCCAAGAAAACGTTGATGCTGTGCGTAAGCTGATTGAGGAAGATCGACATGTGACATACCGCGAAATTCAGGCAACTTTAGACATTGGCATGAGTCAAATACAAATAATCTTGCATGAACAATTAGGTGTAAAAAAGTTGTTTTCCCGATGGATACCGCATTTGCTCTGTGAAGAGCAAAAAGCGGCTCGCGTTACTTGGTGCGTCAGAACTCTCGAAGGATTCCACGCAGGATCCTCAAATGCTGTATACAACGTCGTAACAGGTGACGAATCCTGGATATACGCGTACGAACCCGAAACAAAAAACCAGTTACGAGTTTGGGTGTTCGAAAATGAGTTAAAGCCAACAAAAATTGTTCGTTCACGGAGTGTTGCAAAAAAAAATGGTGGCCACGTTTGTCTCCAAAACCGGCCATGTTGCGACTATTCCTCTTGAGGAACAAAGACCGGTTAATGCAGATTGGTATGCTAACATTTGTTTGCCACAGGTCGTTTCTGAACTCCGTAAAGAGAACTGCAGCCGCCGCATTATCCTCCATCACGACAATGCGAGTTCTCACACCGCGCACAGAACAAAAGAGTTTTTAGAGCAAGAAATCATAGAATTATTAGACCATCCGCCGTACAGCCCCGACCTAAGCCCTAATGATTTCTATACTTTCCCTAAAATAAAGAATAAATTGCGTGGTCAGAGATTTTCATCACCTGAAGAAGCTGTGGACGCTTACAAAACGGCCATTTTGGAGACCCCAACTTCCGAATGGAATGGTTGCTTCAATGATTGGTTCCATCGTATGGAAAAATGTGTCAAATTTCGCGGAAAATACTTCGAAAAGCAATAGATACATTTTTAAATAGTAATGTTGTGTCACTTCCTTGATTCCCGAAATTTTCAGTGCCGCCCTCGTATAAAACATATTATCGCTTTAGAAAATGAAAACGTCCCGCGGCCGCCCGCGTCCGCTCACGGCCTCCGGCGGCCTCGAGCGGCGGTTGTCTGAAGCGAGACTGTAATAAAGATAAAGTTTAAAATTATATGACAGTTATGTTGCTGTCCGCTCCGCTGCCATTTCGGTGTGATTTAAGCCTAAACTGGAATAAATAAAATATAACTATGTAGTTAGTTACTTACCTACACTTACTACCTACAACCTATATCTACACCTACTCATACAATCTACACCTACAACGTACACCCACAATCTACACCCAAAATCTACACCCACAATCTAAACCTACAATCTACACCTACAACCTACACCTACAACATACACCTACAACCTACACCTACAATCTACACCTACAACCTACACTTACAAGCTACACCCACAATATCCACCCACAAGCTACACCCACAATCTACACCTGCAATCTACACCCAACACCTACAACCACAATCTACACCTACAACCTACAATCAAAACCTACACCCACAATATCCGCCTACACCCACAACCTACACCTACAACCTACACCCACGACCGACACCCATAACCTACACCCACAATCTACACCTACTACATACTTCTACCACCAACATCTACACATACAACCTTCCTCAGATGGACAACAAATAAGTTATATTTGGCACATAACTCAATATTCAACGGACGACTGTTGAGTGTGAACTCTACCATACGAGTACTTTATTTTGGTACCAATCAACACCTAACTCCATCTTTCCCCGATTAATAACCGTATTAACACGCGTCAGGCATCAGCGTGCGTCTTGTCAGGGCAATTAGTCTACATATAGCGCCAGTTTTGCTCGTTTTCACGTCGCGTCCGAATGCGTCGCGACACGTCGGGTGGGTAGTAATGACAGTATCATTGCGTGGTCTTATTTACGTCGGAGCACGTCGCGTCTGAAGACCTCGGAACGTGCCGGGTGGGTAATGCCAGTACCTCTTCGTGGTCTTATTTACGCCGGAACACGTCGCGTCGGAAGACGTTGGAGCACGTCGGGTGGGTAATGACAGTGACAGAACGGGCTTTAACTAAACTGGAATGATAATGAACGCGCCGATAGTTGATGACCAATCGGCGTTAGGGTTGACACAAGTAAGTTAAGGCACAATTTACTATTGTTGGTTTTGGTTGGTTGTTGATGTGAGGGCAAAGAGAAATCCGGCGGGAAAAGTACAATTTGCCACTATAAATAGTAGTATATGTACTTGCCCGGGGTTGACACTATGATATCTGTGACAAACATCAAAATAGCCCAGTAGTTTCAGAGCTTATTCAATGCAAATAAACAAATAATAATCAAATCTTTCTTCTTCATAATATTAGTACAGATAGTAAATTGTTCACAAACAATAATGTAATCCTCAGACAAAAAGAAATTCGGTTGTCTGTAAAGTCGGTTTACTGACGATAGTTGAACGTGACAACATCATAAGAAAATACTGATGGATCGCTCACTCAAGTAGGAGAGAGACAGATTCCGCGCTCTCGCTTGCACTTCAAGCCCTAAATGGAAAGCCTCAGAGCGAGGTAACGCCGCATGAGTCATGTTTTTTCGTGCGTTCAGCCGGCTCCATCGAATTATAAGGCGATATCACGTCTAAAATACGCTTTGAGTGCAAGTATCTCCGCGGTGAAATAACTCTGAATAGATTGTAGTAAATTGTGATATGAATTATTATTATTTTTTTGAGTTATGAAAAAAAAACATTAATACTATTATGTTCTTTCACGTTTTGTTTTAATATTAAAAGAGAGGATACCTTTTTACATTTGTTTTAATTCTTCGCCAATCGTTAGCCATCGCCTAACAATACGCGGATTAAAATGACACGTTATTGCCGTACGACAAATTGCAGTCAAGTTAACACACAAGACATTTGCGATTATAACATACCAACAATTATACACCTATTTTAAGAAACATTAAATTAATCTTAACAGATAATTTACTTTTTGTAAATTTTTTTTTTGTCTAAATTCAGGGATTGTTCAACAGTTATCACATCAAATTAAAAAAAAAAACTATGCACTTTATTAGTTTCAAAAACTTTAAAGTAGATTATGAAATTACTTATACTCTTTGACATTGAATCGGAATTTCGAACGGAAAACTGAAATTCCGATTCAATGTCATAAAAATTGGAGTGTTTCTATAAAACCTACTCTGTTGTTCGACAGTCGGTTAGAGCCTAATTTTAATAGCTATCCAATCACACCCCTACACGGCGATCACAAATATATCAGCCCGATTGACGCACTAAACCCACATAACCGCTCACAAATAATCCGAATTAATTATTATCTAAATATAAATTGGCAACCCTAGCGACGGACACAGCTGCACGCGCGATAGCTTATTGCTTCGTTCGAATTACGCCTTACAAACGCATAAATACGACCAATCAAACGTATCGCGACCATATTGCAAGGTAGATAAGGTCGGTTATCGAATGGCTATCGGATATTAGTTATTATTATAAGTTTGTCGCGCACTCGGCTCTATTAGAACTCAACAATAATGCAAGAGCGATTCGAGATTAGGTCTATTTCTGATCTTAAATTTCCGTTTGATTATACACTCTAAGTCAAAGAGATATGGGTGATTTTACAGTTGTCTGTGGTTGTGTGGTCAACTGATTTAGACAAGGATCTTGTATTGATCGTAAAGCAATAGTTATTGTGAAGTTTATGTTTGTGTTAAGATAATTAAGAGTGATTATAAGAATATTGTTATGCTAAATATTTTGGTGGATACGAGTAACTAAGTCCTAGTTATAACTATTTTAACTAAGTTATATATCCACACCAACCTACCTACATGTCTTGGATTGTTAATTGTGAATGTAGGTAGGTTGATTATAATATGTATTAGGAGTGAAAAAGTCGAGGATGTGAAAAAAAGCCACTTTTCTGACAACCCTCAAACACAACAGCCCCTAAATATTTGGAAGCAAAACATAATGTAATCAGTACTTTATAGTAGAACGGTCAATCAAACATTTTTCATTTTTCACATTAATAAGAACAATGCGTCGTAAAAAATATATTACTATGTTTTAGAATGCACACATCCAGCCCATTCATAATATGATACGGGATACCCCATTTGAACTAGTATCTTCAACTTGAAATTTCGACACCCTCTTATACTTTAAGTCCCCTTCTTTTCGTGATTAAATTACAAATTTGCAGTTTTCAGATTTTTTCTTGAATATGTAGTATTTAACGATGTTACTCACCAAATTTCATAGTTCTATGTCAACGGGAAGTACCCTATGGATTTTGATTCCCTTGAGAGTCTCGAAATATGCGTTTTTATGGCAAGAAACGGCATAAACGTTTTTTTACGATAACTTAGAAGTCTGATTTTTTCACAGCTTCAAGAGACCGTAGACCTGAGTACACAGTTTTAATTACAACTCGATACCTCCACGCGTTCTTGAAATGAAGGGTTGACAGACTTGACAGACAAACAGGCAGACGAATGGACAACAAAGTGATATTTTTCCTTTTGAAGTACGGAACTCTAATTAAGTAATCGCTTACCTAACATAAAACGGTCTTATCAGATACCGTTTAATTCTGCAACCTATTTAAACCAATGAGAATAATAGACCATTACAAACGATCAATATAATAGCCCACTCAAAACACAGAGCGTTTGACGTATTGCCCTCCCGAATTAGGAACGCCCGACACGCGCGCATTATCACTAGACGACAGTGATTTACAGTTCAGTCGGGTTATCTCCCTAGGGGTGTCAAACGTGATCAAACGAAAATTAACTTTAAATTAATTTGCATACGATATTATTTAGATTGAACAATCGTTAATTAGGATATTCTTATAGTTTATTTGTCAATGTGTGTGGGATTTGTGTGCATGTTTTTGTGAACACGTTTTGCCCCCAGCCGTGACACGCAGTTCTTATAGAGATATAAGAAGCTATTAGTAATTATAGAATTCATCATTATCATTATTATTATTTAACGTAATGGGTTAAGGTTTATCAGAATCATCATCATGATCATCATTATCATCGACCTAATTATTCTTGCCAATAAAATTTTATATTTTTGAATCAAAATATGTCCTAGGTTCTTTTTGACTGGGTTCGATGAGTTTAAAAGAGCTCTCTTCATTGGACTATAATGGTAAAAATACATGTTAGGCATACAGCTTGGCTTCGTTCTCTGGTTCTCCCGAGTCTCCTTGCCGGCTTGCCTGATTGCCTGGTTTTCCTAAGCTGTTTTTCTGGTGTACGCGGACGCTATGACTATATTTCTTACCTTTATACTTATCGTCGTCGCTCCACAGCGGCGAGTCCTTGGGCTTTGGCACAGACAGGTTCAGGGGCTCCTCACGCACTTTGTCACTAGTCCTGGCGCGCAGCTGCGCCTGCAGTTTGTCATTAGCACTGAACTTCTCATCACTTATCACTTTACTTACTGAATTTGTTTCATTTTCCATCCCTAGGATATACTCTATGGTATGCGGCGTGGGCTTCTTCGGTGGTTTCCCGTATACATGGGGATGCCATGATTCGAAGTCCAGATCGTCAATCTCTTTCTCTACGTCTATTTCTCTCTCTTCGTCGTCGATGTCCTGCGTGCAGGTGTCTCGCGTGTAGGGTACCCTGTCCTGCGTGCACGTATCCTGCGTGTCCGTGCAGGCGTCCTGCGCATACTGCGTGTTGTCCTGCGCGTAGGACACTGTCTGCATATCGTCGTCGGTCATGTGTTCAGCGGAAGCGCATTTTACGATATGTTGTAATGGCCGCTTTGATCCCCTTTGATGTTTCCTGCAACAAACGCACTAATTGGGTATACTTTAGATGAGGATGTATTTCTGCATTATTTTTATTTTTATGCGGTAACATTTAATGGACGTTGTAAACGGTTAGCGAGTATATTAAATATGTACTAGATGTTGCTCGCGTGTTTCATGATGATCGGATAAGTAGTTTTTACGTGAAAGCGTAACAACTAACAAACAAACTCACATTTTCATTTATAATATTGTAAGGACAGTATAGATAGGGCAACTTGTTTCATAAAAAAAACGTTGGTGCCGCTCTCTCAAGACTCTCTCATGAAATCAGAAGAATCATGTAGCCATTTTACCATTTCACGATTTGTGCATGGAAAAAATGTATAAAACATAATATGAAACATTTAAAGTGGCCTATTATAGACCCACAGATTTCGAGTTAGGACATATTCACTGACCTGTAATTTTAGTATTTATCAGGAGTTACGAATAGAAGACCGATTTGGGATTGATAAATAATTTCTTCCGTATTTCTATGTTTAATGGTCATATGAGTACTGTAACAGTAATTGATGAGAAATTAAACATTCCTTTCCCTCTCTACCCCCGCGGGGAATGTTTTCCGTCCGTCTCGGAAGACAAAATCATTGTGTATACCTACACAAATGTATATAGCCACGCCCAAATATTTCGATGTTTTGTGTAATGTTTCAAACAAAAACACGCGCAGGAGACGCGCCTTTAGAAAACTGTCCGCTAGTCTAGTTATGTACTCATTAGTATATATAATTCATAGTTTCCTACTGTCAGAATAAATATCATTTTATGGCACACGATTTACCGTTTAATTAATTGTTATAATTTGTTAATAGCCCGTAGAGAAATAAAAATATACATAAAATATCAATATAAGTATATTCCAAGAATGAGATCGAATGATAAAATAATAATATATATTTTTGAAGTGAAAACTTCTTTAGCGGCGCTGTGTACTTTTTTTGGAATGGGTAAAAATTTCTAAACTCGCGTCAGGACACGTGACCTGATCGAAAATTCGTAAGACGGATGGAGAGAGGACAGGCGGCGCAGGGCGCTTGCGCGAATGTTCGTGTGTGTTAATGTTACAGCGTGCCACGCGCATCCATGGATGGTGACAGCTGATGACTCGACCGTCAGCGTAGTGGCCACACTGCTGTGTATTCGTGAAATTCGTGTATATAAAGTGTTTAAAATATGGAAATTGAACAAAGTGCATCTATTAATGAAAAAAGTGACGAAGAAATAGCGAAAGAAAATGAGACAATAATATTCAAGTTTTCACTTCTGCCGGCACTCCCTGAGTGCAACCCGTCGATTTTTTATTTATGTTAATTTACATCTTAGGCCCACGGCTGAAGGCACACATCTGCAGAAACCTAAATCGTAATTATTTCCGTTCTATTCGCTGTATGGCGCCAGTCGAGTCTTTGTACATTTTATCTCACTCGCACGCACACAAAGCTAAAGCCATATCGCAGTTTTGCCAATTATAATTACAAGAATTACACATCACATAAAAATGACTTATAATATATCACATAGATAGAAAATATACTACATAGGTACTTCTTATGTTGTAATAACATGGCGCCATCCATTGCAAACAAGAATCATTAACATTACTACGAGTAGAATTAATAAAAATAATTCTAGGATTAATTTAAAAAAGTAACAAAGATAATAATTTGATGAACCCCCCGATATTATATTATGTGTATTTTGATAAGCAGTAGCGAGCTGATGATGCTGATAATATCTACATCAGATTAACTGTTATCACCACATAGTATAAAACAAAATAGTTTTATCTGTCTGTCCCTATGTATGCGTAGATCTTTAAAACTACGCAACAAATTTTGATGCTGGTTTTTTAATAGATAGAGTGATTCAAGAGGAAGGTTTATATGTATACATACATATAACATACATAATATAGTAGAGAAGAGGCGGCGTGTGCCTATAAATAGGTCCCGTTTTTACCTATTGGGTACGAAGCCCCAAAAAAACATTTTCAATATTGTACACAGGAGTATATTGCAGTGAGTAGAGTTATTGGCTGAAGAAGTTTTTTCTCCAAGAACACATTTCACTCGGGCGAAGCCGTGGGGAAAAGCTACTTTCAAATAAATAGACTGTATTAAATTCTGCCTATTCCTTTAAGAGGTACGATACCTCAGTCAGAGTGTAGCGGTGGTAAAGTTGGCGATATTGTCTTGTGTTAACTAACGACGCGATTTACGTCCGTGGCGTGCGCGATTGTTTGCGGGTGTCGCTACAAATTTAGCGTATAGATATGTTGCTGAATACGGATGGCACCCTATGACTGTTACTTTGGATAAACTGGTAGTCCGCCGCACCACACTCGTAAAAATACCAGGATAAGCACTATGACAGATTTGTTTCATCGAGTGCTAGAGTCATCCGACCCAATAGTTTCTCACTTAAACCTTAGTTCCCGACAAAACATAAAAAACGAGTACCATTTCCACCTGAAGTAAACAATTTATTTACCCTTTGAATCTCCATGCCGCGAAGATAATGATAGCAGCGACGATGATGATGATGATAATAATAGTGATGTCGACGCCGAAAACTACATTAACAATTATTATACCATCCTTGTTTCAAATGATAATGAGTTTAATTAGACATTTTTTACCGTTATTATTACATTAAAAATTTTTTGTATACATATAATAATAATATCTATGGGCGCTTCACGCCACGTCAATCTGGCCCCGTGCTAAGTATCCGAAGAACTTGTGTTACAGGTACCAGAAAACGGGAAGTATATTTAATAATATACATATATTTAAGATTTTTATTATATTATACACATCCATGTGTATCCATAACACGAAAAAACTTTTCGTTCCTTCGGCGGGATTCGAACCCGCGACCCCCGGCTTGAGCACCAACGCGCTGAACCACTGAGCCACAGAGGTCGTCACTGAAGGATTTAGTATTTCCTGTGCTACTACTTACTTTCGTTTACCTTCTATTGAACGTGATTTTTATGTAACATATCTGTTTTTATTGCACTCAAAAGTCCTAAAAAGAATACAAGAAATTTTTATTACGAATTACGTTTGTTGTATATTCCAGTTTTTATCTATATTATCGATTTTTATTCTTCTTATTCAAGTCCTGACCAGTCATAATAATGTGTTTTGAAAAATAATATAATTTTCGTTTCCACTTCAAGACGAATCCCGCGAATACCGCACATTTTCAAAACTATTTTTCTACGAAGATCCGCAGTTTTAGAATTTGATTTTTTTACCAGTGGTAGTGGTGATCATTAGCCTCCGATTAATATGAGTTGCGGTTACTAATTTAGTACTCTTTTGAATTAACCGATAAAAAGACGATGTCCGATTTTTGAGCCAAATTAAACACTGCGTTTGCGGGCGAAAATCGCAACCGCGGCGACTTGTGATCGCGCAAATAACCGGTCTCGTGAGTTTTGATATAAAATCGCAGTTCAGAAAATCTCTCCGTGAGTTCTTAGCCTAAACGTCTGGGACAATATTATGATCCGGTATCCGAAATAGAGCTGAAAATCGAACACACAAGCGTCGAGACGAATGTCAAACGACAGCTCGACACTCGACACTTCGATTTTCAACTCTATTGTACTAGCATTCAGTGTTCAGAGTTGTTCAGTGTTCAGAGTTCAGTGTTCTATTCTCAGTGCTCTGAAATTTCCCAGTCCAGCCGGATGCCGGTAGGTACATATAGTCCCAGCCTATCGCACGCATCATTTACGCGACTACTGTCTGGGCTATGGCTCTCTTCACGCCTACACTTGCACTAGTAAATAGTTTTCCTTTTGCAATACATATGACATATACAACATTATATACGCCAATGGCCATATAGTTTACCATATTTTTAACCCTCGACGAAAACAGAGCGCTGTTATAAGTTATACGTGTCTGTCTGTGTGTGTGTGTGTGTCTGTCTGTGGCCTCGTATCTCCAGTGGCGTGCACAGGATTATGACACTGGGTATGCGGCGAAGTACTCGGTCACAAAAACTTTTTCGTTTATAGATTTTTAGCATAGCTACAGCCAAGCGACGGATCTCTAAGTCGAAAACATGCCAATAGAGCAAGTCTTAGATTTACTACTATTCATGTACATCTTCTACGGCAACGCAGACAAAACAGCGATCGATCGTCGCGGCGAAAGAAAT
Organism: Phengaris alcon alcon; assembly: GCA_037179445.1. Classification (NCBI taxonomy): domain Eukaryota; kingdom Metazoa; phylum Arthropoda; class Insecta; order Lepidoptera; family Lycaenidae; genus Phengaris; species Phengaris alcon. Next base: position 224,191 of record JAYRCH010000139.1, on the reverse strand, counting down.
TCTAATAAGTAAAATAATAAGCATATTTTAAAATATTATAACTACTCACCAGTCAGTCAGCTTCAATTTTCACATATTCAAGGTTCCGGTTACTTGAGATTACTATATCCCGATGTAAATTACTAAATAATATGCAACGAAAACAATATAATTTAATCGTGTGTACACAACCACATAGCCAGTTATACGTTTCATAACTTTTAACATGAAATTTTCGAGTTACATTATTTTTTTGCTGGTTTAATTGTTGTAACTCGGGTACACACCTACCTTTACACAGAATTTGAATCTTTTCACTGAATGACAATTGTGAGAACTTGTTATTTTTAATAAACACACATTTTCAACACAAACCTCACAATCAAATAACATTTAAAAAAAATCAACAAACGCACTAGTAAAAGCAAATCACTACAATTATTATAGAACAAATATATTAAACAAATAAAACCTTACTAAACAAAAATGCATAATGTGCATACGTGATTTATTAGATTTCCGTCTATTATTTTTACTCGGATTATAGGCAACGAATAATTTCCGACAAGCCAGTTCGGCGGAAGCGATCGGATAGCCGAGAGCCATCGCCTGCCGTGGGAGTTGTCGCTATATAATCATGTCGATATTCATGAGTGTGTGCGTTTGCGAAGTATGAAAATTACAAATACATGCGATGATATGTCCTGCAGAACGCAACAGCATGAGATGAGTTGCTATTTATAAAATATTAGGCGTTTTTAAGTTATTATATTTTTTTAATTAATTTATTTACTATTAATTAAAGTCATCTAAAACGTACGAACGTTGTATTAAACTATCTGTGAATGACGAGTAAAGCACTGCATTTCTGCCTACAAGGAGCGCACGCCCCTGCGTATCTCCCAAATGGATGAACCGATTTTAATCTAGTTTTTTGTTTGCAAGCAGACATGATCGAGAGTGTTCTCACTTCTTAGCTATGAATCATCATCATCATCTCGCTCACTTGATATTCGGGGATAGGTACTTACAATTTTTAATTTTATTTATTCTATTAAATATAAAACCAGTAACATAACATGAGATAACATCGATTAATGCCAGGCGTGAGAACCGCCCCACTAATAGCACATCCAAATAGCTTATTTAATCGGCTCATTCGTTTTATTAATACCCTTCATTAACATAAAATCTCTAGTCACACATTTTATGTTTCTGTCATTTAGAAGCTGAAATATAATTTTTGAATTTGTAGTTTCGTATAAAGTGACATCCCTAATAATAAGTATGTAAGCTTACTAGGATTTTAGGAACTAGTAGCAAAGAATATATTATATTACTAACGTAAAGAACCGTCATTCGATCGACTTACATGATTGACAGCTCGCAGCTATGTTTGTGGGGCGTGAGTTTTCTCCAGCCAGGACTTTCGTTCATGGGGCTGGCCGCCGGTAATTTCGTGCCTTGACATAATTGACAATATAATCCTACTAGTATTATAAATGTGAAAGTTTGTGAGTATGGATGGATGGATGTTTGTTACTCTTTCACGCAAAAACTACTGAACAGATTTTTATGAAATTTGGTATGGTAGTAGTTTAGGCTCTGAATTAAAACATAGGCTACTTTTTATCCCGGAAAAGTACCTACAGTATTCCCGCGGGATACTCGATAGTATATTTACGCGGGAGGAGGGAGCCGCGTAAATATACTAAATAAACAGCAAGTTTCATAATATTCATGGTAGACTTGTCTGACGCGACGCTTAAAATTATTTCGGTGTCAACCTTAGGCTTACGTCAACATGGCTGACATTCGCTCGCGAGCTGAGAGTGTCGCCCCAGTGCTAGTAGTCAAATCGACTGTAGCAATACAATAGGGTATGCGCATATTGCACGTGACACCAAAATGGATAAAATATTTTTGTTTGTATTATTTATCGCTAAAAAAACATACCTATACAATTATTTTTGAAATTTATCGTGTATTAATAGTGAAATTTCTACATCAAAATGTGGCTTTTTTGAAAATAACGCGAAAATTTCAAAAACGCATATTTACTGGCGGAACTAAACGTGACGTCATCACACAGACGAAAGTGTATCAACTTTTAAAACTCCATTTTTCTTTAAATTTATGGCGGAAGGTATTTCCATATTATTATATTATATTATTATATTAAACCATTGCCAGTGTCAATTTTCATTGTGGCAAGTGAAACAGAATTTTCGTATAAGGCTGGTAATATACGAGGGCTGATTGATAAGTTTCCGAAACGACAAAGAAAAACTTCAAAAATCTATTTAAAATAAATTTATTTCTCAACGTAGTTACCTTCTACCTCGATGCATTTAGTCCAGCGCTTCTCCAATGCCGTTACACCAGTTTGATAAAATGTTTTCTCCAACCCCTCAAAATACTCGTCCATGGCAACAATGACTTCTTCATTTGATGAAAATCTCTGGCCACCTAACCATTTCTTCAGGTTTGGGAATAAGTGGAAGTCGCACGGGGCCAGATCCGGGGAATAGGGTGGATGCGGTAGCAATTCGAACCGCAATTCATGGAGTTTGGCGACTGCAACCATTGACGTGTGTGCAGGTGCGTTGTCATGGTGGAACAAAATTTTTTTCTTGGCCAAATGTGGTCGTTTCTTCTGGATTTCTTCACTTAATTTTTGCAGCAAGCTTGCGTAGTACTCTCCATTTATATTATATTGTTTTTCCTTTTTGCAGATAATCCACTAAAATAATCCCCCGAGCATCCCAAAAAACAGTCGCCATCACTTTGCCGGCCGACAAAACCGTTTTTGCTTTCTTCGGCGCAGGTTTTCCGCTCTCAGTCCACTGCTTAGATTGTTCTTTTATCTCGGGAGTATAATGATGTATCCAGGTTTCATCGACTGTTACATAACGCCGCAAAAACTCATTAGGATCTCGGTTAAACAACGCCAAACGCTCCGATGAATCGTCCACTCGACGTTGCTTTTGGTCTACAGTGAGCAAACGCGGCACCCATCGCGCGCAAAGCTTTTTCATTCCCAAATGTTGGTGCAAAATATTAAAAACGCGTTCAGATGAAATGGTCACCATCTCTGATATCTCTCGCAACTTTAAGCGCCGATCATTCAATATAATTTTGTGAATTTTTTTGATTATGTCCGGATTCGTGACTTCATTTGGGCGGCCAGACCTGTGGGCGTCTTCGCAGCTCTGTCTTCCACGTTTAAAATCAGTTACCCAGGTGTGAATTGTACTCAATGCAGGAGCAGAATTACCTAAAACACTGTCTAGCTTGGTTTTAATCTGGGTTGCTGTTTTCCGGATGATATACATATTTATTTATTTGGTAATGTAATAGGAAGGAATCCCGCGAATTTTGCTGCGATAAAAAGTGTGTGTTAATATTAAATTTCATCGAAATACATTCAGTGGTTTTTGCGTTAAAGAGTAACAAAAATCCATACAAAGTTTATCATATAAAATCCTAAATCGTAAAATACTTTTTATATAAAATCCATACAACATACAAAGTTTCGCATTTATAATATTAGTAAAGATTTACGGCTCAATACTCAAGCGCCAATTTATATTTGGTTAATCTTATTAACACACAGATTGCCAGACACTATTACTTAATTTAAGATGCTTTTGGGAATTTGGACCCAAGATTATGAAAGCAACTATAATAGTTATATTGGCATTAAATAATTTAAGTTTTTTATGGAGTATAATCTGAATGTCATACTATATTATATTTTACTAACATAATTAAATATTAATTATTTTTTGTTACTAACACACTGACAACACTATGGGCATATATTTTTGTCTGAATTAAATGTTTTCTATTCTATTCTAAATACCCGACTTGTGACAAAGACTGAAACAGCCTCCGTGGTCCAGTGGTTGAGAGCTTGGCTCTCGACTCGGAGGTCGTGGGTTCGATTCCCGCGTTGGAACAAGAAAAATGTCGGTTCGGACAATGCAGGCTGACCACTTGATTGTCTGACAAGAAAGATGATCCATGCGTCGGATGGTCATGTAAATAGTTGGTGCGCCTGATCTCTCGCCAGTCGTGTCGATTATCCATCCTACTAGGTTACGAGAGTAGAGGAATAGAGAGTGCTCTTGTGTACTGCGCTCACACTTGGGCGCTATAAAATAACTCCTGCGTAGCTGGCCTGGTTTCAATGAAACCGGCCACCGTCACCGAAACCGGTGTGGGTGAAACATCCTGTAACATCTCGTCTCGGTAACCAATTCCCCTCATAAAATTGCTGCAATTCGTCACTGAATGATCGATGCTCACTCCCCTCCTCCCTTCTCCCCCCCTCCGTCGGCACCCATTCTCATGCGTGCCCTATCTACCCTCGGACGAGGTGGGCGCTGATTGATTTTTATTGGTGAATGTAGGGATGGCACTTACAGCAAGTTATTCATTTTTAATATATAAAACTGTGACTCTTGGAAAAGACTCAATGTTTCGCAAACGGCCGACAACTGAAACGCTAATCAAAATTAAGATCCCACCTAATCACAGGCTGTCGCCGTCTCTGCTAGCCGAAATGACAAGGACAGCATGTGACTTGAGCGTCACTTAATTTAACTATCGTTCCAGTATTCGGCCGTAACCTTTATTTATATTTTTATTATAATTAAAACAAACTACTAAATTAGTTTTCTCAAGTCGTGGTGAAGTGACGCTTCGGCACAACAGTGCACAGTATAATAGGCTACTTGACTCATATTTACTTAATTATACATTGAAGGAGTAAATCCTTTAGTACTTCGCTTAGGAAAACGTATTCTAGCGATATCATATATTAAAAACTTAAGATTGATAAATAAAGTTAATTTAAAAATATATGTTTCTGTTTTTTTTTAATTTCTACTGATGAAAACACCTCGAAGTAACTTCCAGCAAGGATGTGACGATACAAAATACAAACACACTAAACTCATATGTTTCTAACGGACTTATATACTTAACTCATATACTTCAAACGGAACGTTTCTATAATAAATAAGTTCACGACATCTTTTAAAGTTATTTATGTCAAAACGTCAAAACGAACGTAACACCGCCATTTTACTACTACGGACTGTAGTACAGATTGCAAATAGTAAAGCACACATTTAATAACCAGAATTAGTGTTTTCAGCGGTTTTAAAAAATGTATTTTTTTTATATTCTATAGGTTCTTTAGGTTTCCAAATAATGTAATTTTTTTTTTTGTGTAATGAAAGAATTATGAAGCGTTTAGGACATAAATAGCTCACCAGCACGGACTTGGCCAAGTACAAAAGGTGTGATAACTGGCTTTTTTTTGCACTTAGCTCTACAAATTTTGGTTAATTAAGATCTGAGTCTATCCAGTTAACAGTTAAAGTAATCCAGTTTTATAAATTAATAATGAAGTTTATGCAAAAAAACACATTTACACAAAATTTAACACTTAAGTTTAAAGCACTACGAATTTGAAATTGTCCTATTTTTTGTCGCTTTCTGTCCTTTTTAATAGCGCGTGTTACCTCCTCTAGCCCTTATAACCGCCTGCATTCGGTCTGGCATGCTTTGGATGACGTTCTTGATATCGACTTATGATAAGTCGCGACAAGCTCTCACTGCAGCATCTCGAAGCTGGTTAATGTTTTGTGGTGGGTTCGATGATGATTTTATTGCTCGTTTCAGCTTATCCCATATGTGTTCTATCGGATTTAAATCCGGGCTGCGAGCTGGCCACTGCAATTTTTGAATACTTCTACTCTTGAAGGTACTCATTTACTATGCGAGCGACATGTGGACGGGCACAAAGGGCACAACATGTTCTTCGAGAATTTCCTCGACGTACCGAGTCGCATTTAAGGCGTTATTAACGATGACCAATTCCGTACGAGCATCAGAACTCACGCCACCCCATACCATTATAGAGCCTCCGCCAAAACTGACCGTCGGAGAGGTTGTTATCGCCAAATAACGTTCGCCTTTCCTTCTCCAGACACGTTGTCGACCATCAGGTGTATTTAAAGCGATCCTGCACTCGTCAGTAAACAAAACCCTTGCCCATTGCTCATGAGTCCAGTTAGCGTGTTCGCGGGCAAAGTGAAGTCGAGCTACTCTGTGCTGAGGGAGAAGCTGTGGACCACGGGCTGGTCTTCTTGCCCTCAAATTAACTTCCTCCGTACGTCTTCTCACCGTACGCTCGCTAACATTCACACCTCTGGAGATTTGAAGCCGCTGACGGATCTCGACTGCGGTCAGGAAGCGATTTCTTAAAATCTCTAACACAATAAAGCGGTCGTCACGAGCTGATGTGCATCGTACACCACCACTACCTGGTCTTCGAGTGTAAGAGACTGGCCTCTTGATATCGTTTTAGTGCATATTGCATCGAGGAACGCGGCACGTTTAGGACAGTAGCCACTTCACGATGAGTCATCCACTGTTCCACTAAAGCTACTGCCTGCGCTATCTGACTTGGTGATAAAGGAATTTTTATGAATCCTAAGGGGTTCTTAGGTATTTATTAACCACAATAACAACAAAAATCTTTGTCAAATTAAAATTAAAAATGTTAAGAGCACAATTCAAAACTGCGACTTCGCCGGATAAATGACGCGATTTAACTAAACTTTAAAACACAGACCAATATGCACTTCAAATTAGTGAATTACCCTCTTGAGATTAACGTGACCATTTTTCCTACCCACCTACACGATAAGATCCAAGTTAGAACCCCTTAAAAAAGTGTTATCGCATATTATGAGTTTGGCCAAGATTCCGTGCCGCTGAGGTATAAACAAGGTCAAGTAGCCTCTTCCGACGCTTTACAAATCTAAGTTATACATTTCCAAGCCGAAAATTATAAAATTACTGATATAATGACTAAAAAACCCAACACTTTCAACATAAACAAAATTCCTTTATACGGTAATATTTAATTGTCCGAAAACCGGCTTATAATTTTATTGTTTCAATGATATTACCATATATAAAAGTAGAAAGAATTGCGTTAAAGAAGTCGTCGACGGAATATTTAACTTGGCTCTATGAACTGGTTTTTAATGGACGAAAAAGTTATAATTCGTTGCTATAAATGTTTATTAATTGGTATGGGATCTCAAGCTTCCTACTGCTACTACATTAAATAGCTAATATTCGATCATTAAAAAACATATTATTAAGCTTTATATTTAAAGCCTTTCATTTGATGGCCAACTGTCCATATTAAAGTGATCACTCAAATTATGACCATACCTAGAGCTCTTACGAGTAAATTATTCAAAAATATATCGTAAATAAAAACTTACACGCTATTTTTAAAATCATTATTTCAGAAATCAAACAATATATTATAATTTTACATTTTACACTGGCTGTCCCGGCAATCTTTGTACCGCCTTAGACTTAAATTTGTTGACGTGCATCAGTCCCATCTACCGGGTCCAATTGCAAATCTAAACCATTCTCGAATCGACTTGAATACACACAAAAAAAACATCAAAATCGGTCCAGCCGTTTAGAACGACTTTAATTAAAACATACGATTATTTATTTATACATTTTACATTCGCTACATCAGTTTCGATCACGTGACGGCCTGACTCACTACTTTACACCGTTGACATCAAAAACAAATAATAAATATAACAATGAGTGACGAGTACCAACCCTGAAACAAAACAGTTTAGCTCGCTCGGGGCTCGACTCGCTCGACTCGCTCGCACAAACGATTAGCGACTGATACATCACGGTAATTGCCGACGGACAGAAAGACAAAATGATTTACTCAATTTAGATACATGTAGGTACTAGGTAAGTACAAATTAGGGTCAGCTCACAGAGAGACACGTCGTGGCGTGCACTTTTTAAGATAGCAATTCAAAATTGAACTTTATTCGCTCTTCCAATGAAACATGAATCTTTTTAGTAGTATATATAGTTCAATTTTGAATTGCTATCTTAAAAACAGCGCGGCGTCGTATTTCGATGTAAACTGACGCTTAAGCGTTTATTTTTAAGAACACTTAACTTCTAATATTATTTAGGGACAAAACCGGGATAAAGCATCCTATTTTTGTGAAAATATTTTTCAAAAATAATTTATCTAAAAAACAGATTTGTGAGTCGATTCTGCTAATTGAGTCTTACATACCGTACACATAATACAATTTCGATACAGTCTCTATATCGTATTAAATGTTAAAAAATAAACAGTAAATAAATGGTATTCTTATTAACATCAAACCATAGTCAAACGCGTTTTGATTGGTCGGAACTCCAAAATCAGTTTATGATATCTAGACTGATTATGATCTTAGTACGAGAACTCGGGTTCCGGTGTCGCGTCTCTCGCCACATCACCATGCCAACAAACAAAATCCCGAGATGTTTCACAAAAATTTAAACAAACTGTATCATTAAAGTATCAAACGTGTCATCACTAACAATCAATTAGCATGAGCCGATAAACGATTAGAATTATAATGGCGGCTCCACAAAGTCGAGGAAGCGCGCGTGTGGCCGCAACTACATCCATACACATCACACCCACACACACACATATGATTGACTTTTTTATTACTGACGTAAGGGCAGGCCCTTTGGCATGCTTTCATCGAACACGCACCGTCAAAACCGGCGAGTCTAGTACTAACTTACTAAGCGGGGTTCTCGGGTTCTTTGTATTGATAATAATAGTAATAATAAGACATTTATTTGACAAAATGAGACTATATTACATATTAGTATATACTAGACTACATTACATATTAGTCTTGGTAGTACTCGCTACATACCACTCGGAAAATAGTGTTAAATCAATATAAACACAATTTAATTTCATCTCAATGGATAGGGCATTTATCAGTTTAGTACTAGTATTCACCTGAGAAATAACAGTTGGCAACTTTCAATCTCAAAACTTGCACTCGCAACATTTGAAACAACCAATCAAATGCTTTGAAATCCTCCTGTTCGAGCACACGGTAAAATATTTATACGCGCTTCACTCAATCGTTAGAGAGTCCTTATTCGGCAATCAAGGCATTTACGTTAAAATGTCTCCAACGAGAGTGCCACATTGGGGCATGCGAGTGTCATATACGGTTCACGAGCTCTAGAGGGCTGTGCACGACATGATAAATTTACTCACATGAAGGTAGAAATGTTCCTAGGTGCTTATCCTTATTTCGCTAACCATATTTAAAATAATAATTGCCATACACATTACACACACGTCAACACAATTTTATACATCAGAGAATAACATCAAATGTTTCATAACACGGTAAATTTAATGCACTGTTGATTTATATTAATAATTATATCAATGGTTTTATTATGGAATAGTTTTTGCCCACGGCTCCGCCCGCGTAAATACAGTATCGCACGGGAACACTGTACTTTTTTACATAAAAAGTAGCCTATGTGTTAATCCAGAGCTTAAACTTACCTACTTACTTACTTACTTTACCATACCAAATTTCGACGAAATTAGTTCAGTAGTTATTGCGTGAAAGAGTTGCAAACATCCACACATACAAACTTTCACTTTTATAATATAAGTAAAGATTATAATATTATTAGTAAGGAAGTAAGATACAAAATTGTTTCTTGTTTAACCGATTAGTGACCCATATAATGATTTTAAATAATAATTAGGATTCTATTTAAGAAGTTCGAATTTTATTACGGGGTTCCGATTTAGCTTTTATACTCATAAATAGGGAAAAAAATTAAGTAGGTATTATACTTTATTGGACTTATGTTTAACTTAAAGTATATTTGGGAAGATGAACAATTCGAAAAATGCTCTTGTGAATTGTAGCACCGTATAAAAATTAAATAAAAATTACCTAAAAATTCTATGATACTTTTATCAAAAGTCAAAAGACTACCAAATTAAAATATCAAGCCTACTTACATAATAATTATGACCACCAACGTCCAACATAAAAGATCTAAATAAATTCTACAGTTTCAAAGGAATATTTTTTACAATTCTCTATGAAAAAACAAACCAAAACTAAAGAATTCATGCCATAAACAACTGAATTTCTATAAATCTGTCTGCGAAAAGTCGCGATCAAAAGCTAGTCGCAAAATCCAAGATGGCTGACGCTCAAAGCAAAAATGTTAACTGCTACATTTCCTTCATTAATTCTTTTGACTCGGACAGGACGGGCCTAGTTAATTACATATTTCCGCCACATTTCGGCGAGAACGAGATATATAGCCTATCTCCACCGCTCCAGATTCACACATTCGTTAAATATTTTATGAGCGATGATCAAACGGCACTTTATTAATGTCCTCGCTAATTCTTCCTATTAATTACCGTTTCCCGTGACTTAAGGCGCGCAGAGACAAAAATATGCCGCTGCCCGCACACGGCGAGAGTCGAGGTAGTGTCAAAGCGCACAAAATCCTTAGAATAATAGTGCACAATAGCGCCCGCGTTAAGTTCGGACCGCGCATCGAACTGCGTTCCAAACGCAGATGAATCTGTGCGGTTTGGACTGTGGATCGAACTGTCGTGCTATTTACGACTAAAGATACATCCACGGTTTGAACTTATATATTTAGACAAGTTCGGATAAAACTGTGGATAATGCGCTCGCATCGACAGGCCAGATCGCACTGTTAGGCCCGCGCATCTTCGATTCGGAGCGGTGGTTGACATAGTACGTGCCATTTCCCGCGGTCCGAACTTTACGTCTGGAGAGTGCTTATATGTACCTACATATTCCATGTTCAACCCTCGTCCTACTCGACGTCATGATAAGGACGGGGGTGAAAAAATAGGGGTTGAACACGGAATAAACCAGTACGACCAGTCGAACTTGACTTCAATATCTTTCAGCAGCCGTCGTTTTTTAGAGTTCCGTAGTTCAAGTCTCGGAACCCTTATAATTTCGTCATGTCCGTCCGTCCGTCTTCGGCTTATAACCGTCCTAACGAAAGATAGAAAGATGAAACTTTCCATGGATATGTATATTTACCACGTCGACAAAGTGCTGAAATAAAATCACGAAAAAATTAAAAATATATATATATTTGGGGTCTCCTACACGTAAAATGGGGGTAAATATAAAAAAAACTTACCCAAGTAGTAAGAAGTACAATTAACAAATCTAAGCACAATTTAAACCTGTAATTTATTTTTAATTGCACTCTTAAGTTTCTACGATCGTAGAATGACAACTTAAAAAGAAATGTGTGGTTTAGAAACAACTACATTTTATTATGTTCTCACTAATGTACCTACACCAAACACCTGAATCTTAACTCTATGGTATTTGAAAACATTTGAAAACATCGAAATCTAAAATCTCTCTAAGTAATTTTAGAGAGATTTTAGATTTCGATAATTACTGGCTGGCTGGTTAGAGAGTTTTGCCGAATCATTATAACTCCCCCACACCGATTTCGGTGACGGTGGCCGGTCTCATTGAAACCAGGTCAATTACGCAGGAGTAATTTTATAGTGCATAAGTGTGTGCGCACACACAAGAGCACTATCTCTTCCTTTGCTCTCGTAACCCAGTGGGACGGATAACCGACACGACTGGCGAGAGATCAGGCGCAGGTCCGACTTTTTACATGCCCATCCGACGCGTGGATCGTCTTTCTTTCAGACAATCAGGTGATCAGCCTGCAATGTCCTAACCAAACTTGGAACCATCATTTTTGTTGTTCCAATGCGGGAATCGAACGCACGACCTCCGAGTCGAGAGCCAAGCTCTTGCCTCTTACTAGACCACGGAGTCTGCCGAATGAGTAATAAGATAATAACCAAATACTTTTTTTTTTAAATAAAACTTATTCGATTTTCCTATTCCTAGCCGGTCAGTAGAAAAACCGAATGCAAATCAACGCTCTTGTCTTTCGGTGGAAGTATTTTTTTTTTAGATATAATAGGGATTGTACATGTCAAAACTAGCATTGACGGTTTGTTTAAACCGATGTAATTTATTTTCATTTATGGAGTTTTCATTCTATGGCCGCGGAAACCTCAAAGTACATCGACGAATAAGATGTAAACTGTTGATTTGTAAGTAAAATATTGAAATAAAGATATTTAAACATTAATAGAGTTTAAACTGTGCTTAGATCTGTTACTTGTACTTCTGTAAGCGAGGGAATTAAAAGCTCCTTTTAAGCATTTTATTATGACCCAAACAGTTGGGTTTTTACTTCTGAAAAAAAAACATATGGGAGAGTTCAAATGATTTGTCTTCACTCCCCGGATTTCCATTTAAAGGATTTTCCGTTTACTACGTCCTACTAAGGTGTACTTAATTACCTGCGTTAGTTCACATAGGAATGGCACTTCACAAAAATGGTGGTGGTTATGGAGGAGCAGGAGGATTTTAAAAAACTTTGAAAAGATCACATGCTATTCCATTTTTTTATATTTCTTTACCTACTGATGGAACATTTAGTATGTAACAAGTTAAAATCTCGCCTTAGCGAACCAAGACTTGACGATTTTATGTTTTTAAGATCACGATTCTTAAATAACAGTAGTATTTTCGTATTTCCATTAATTTTGATGTTTAAGATTTTAAATGGTTAGAATAATAATTACCGAGTGGATAATTAATTGTTTGTTACACACTTTGTTAGATTTTATTAGACTATAAATATTATATATATATATATATAAATATTATATATATATTAATAGAACAAGGTTGTTCCTTGTTCCAAGTAAAATATTAAGTATAAAACAGAACATTGAAGCAATTAAAAATACATTAAAACTCTAAATATTTATAAAAATGGTTTAAATATAGCACTAAAAGAAAAAAAGAAAAATAGGTATTTATGTAATTTTGATTTGTTAAGATTGTGTTTTTGTGTGAATTTTAAATACTTCCCTACTTCTTTATGACCAAGATAATTAATTACAAAGAAAATATTGATTTAAATATGATTAATTTCGCGTTGGTCAAATTGAATTAGGAATTTATTTAAAATAAATTATAAAAAGTAAAAGATTTTTTTATTAATGATTTAATAATGAAACCTACAGGCTTTGCTAGTAAAAAACTCATCAAAGTCTTGTAAAATATGCAAAAAATGTAAATATTATAAAAAAACTTCGAAAAAAAACCGGATAATCCGGATTTTAATGAGAACAAATGTGAAAATACGGATTTTATAAAAACCCGGATTTTGCAATCACTAGGGATTGGAGTATGATTAGATGGGTATCTTAAAAATATTCAGAGGTTGCCGGGACGATTTTTTGATTTAGGTATACGTTTGCAAGATATTCAACATACTATAAAGCGCATTTTGTTGTTAAAATAGTTCGTAGGGCTATTGCCTGTTTCACAATCCAGCTCAAAAGTGTCAGGTAGCTGATTGACATGTTTTGTCTCTGTCGCTCGATTAAAAATAAGCAGCGACATGACTAACGAATAAGCTATCTGACGACTGACATTCATAAGAAGCTTGTGCAATACTTAGGCTCAAATCACACCGAAATGGCAGCAGAGCGGCCAGCAGCATGACTGTCAAATCTGTCTTTGTGTGAAATCAAGTGACTTTTCCAACGCATCAGACAAAGACAGCAACATTGTTTAAGTTATCCGTTGTGTAAATCTTTTTATTAGTAAGGGGTATAAGTAAGGGGGTATAAGTAAGGGGGTATAAGTTATTTTATAAATAACTTTATCTTCATTATTATAAAACACAGTTACGCTTGAGACAACCGTCGCTAGCGGCCGCTCCGTTGCTATTTCGGTGTGATTTGAGATTTATTATATTATATCATTAGGATATTTCTAAAAACTACCATAATAGGCTATTCTACATTTTTTTTCAAATATATTTTAAAAGGTTCGTATCGATTCGACATTCAACTAGTAATTTTATTACCTGGAAATAATAATATGATTAAAATTTTAACGATAAATGTTTGCGCCAAAACGACAGCCGCCATTATCGTGACGTCATAAGAACAGAAACAAACAAATGTCATATGTGCGTGTGTAGCGCATGAACTTTAGATTTAACTTTCGCTGTTGTTTAATCGATTTGATTATGTTCTTATGACGTCACTTACAAGAAAAATTATTCTTATGATAGAAACTATTTAAATAACAAATGTATATCATTTAAATTTGACAGACGAAACTAGCCTATCCATTTACTTTTAAGGTTTGAACTTTATTACGGTTCTTTTGCCTCTAAGAAACGAAAGAAAGAAAGTGGAAGACAGATTGACAAACGCATGGCAGTGTGAGTAAATAATTTGAGTAGTGTGTGTAACGTTATTTTTATATATTTAGTGTAGTTTTATGAATAAAATTAAAAAATCTTAATGCAGCTCGCTCCTCCTCCATATAAACTTTAGCTGTGCCAAGCTGCTTCATGCTGCTCCGTTCGCATAATTTTCGTAAAATGGAGAACAAAGTTTTTGTAATATTTCACAATTTCGCATTTATAATATAAATGGGACGTGTTTAATGTTTAATGCGCATTGTGATAAGCGCGTGGTGTGGACATCCTGTATATTAATATTATGAAGCGTATGCGCGCGCGCAGAGTGCTGACTTCGCACAGGCATTGACGTCATACAAATTAGTAATATTGTCCGACTGGGTAGTCGGACAATATTACTAATTTGTACAAACTGAAATATTTCAAAAGATATACACAATAGAGTGCAAAATTAAATGACACGAGTTAAATAGGTTTATATAAATGTTTACATAGTGATTTTCGCGGATGCGTATATTACAAAAGTGATAATTGCTAGAAATTGTATCGTAAATGTCTTTTGATTAATTGATGATTTTTAGGGTTCTGTACTAAGACAGGCTGTATCTCATGAACCGTGATAGCTACACAGTTGAAATTTTCACAGAAGATGTATCTCTGTTGCCGCTATAACAACAAATACTAAATCGGAATAAAATAAATATTCAAGTGGGGCTCCCATACAACAAACTGCCATTTCGTACGGAACCCTTCGTGCGCGAGTCCGACTCGCACTTGGCCGGTGTTTTAAAGGCTACTTATGGATGTAGGTAGTAGTATCGATATCTAGCTCATCCAGACAGCCTCCGCGGTCCAGTGGTTAGGAACTTGGCTCTCGACTCGCGAGGTCGTGGGTTCGATCTAAACTACGCCTTGCTTTGTATGGCGAGCCGTCTCGGTGTGTGGTTTATGCATGTAGAGAGTAGCTTCTCGCGCACTACATACTACATATTACACAAAAAACGGACCTCAGTTTTTGTTTGACAAAGCGCTGTCTTCATTTTTTCATTTGGTCTGAGATTAAACTATAGAAATTGTAAAGTCGAACAAACATACATCTGGTGATTTGGACAGCCCAAAGGTTCTCTATGGATCTGAACCTTACTCTACTTTTTAAGACACTGTATATGTTTCGGGCGGCATAGGCCCATATTATAAATACGTTACAGACTAACATACATATTATAATATATTTTTTTATCGACTTCCTTGAAAATTCCCTACAGTATTAAAATATACAAATTCCCCAGCTACGAATAGAAAATATTTCCATAAACAATTATGTATAAAAAAACCTTTAAGGTTTATGTACCTAGATTGTAGAATTGATTACCAAAATTTATCAACAAGTATTTTATACAATTTTTATTTTTTCATTCAGACAATAACTTATATTAATTAGTTCAGATAATAATTTAGGTATTTTAACTAGTTCTTACATCTGTATTTTTTTTTAATTTTTTTTATTAAGTTTTAAATATTTAAATAAAATTTTAATGAAATAATTTGCATTTTATGTTTTAGAAAACGTAGTAATAAATACAAATTATTTACAACATTTTCTAATTGGTTCACATCTAAGTACCTATATAAATAATAAATATAATTTTTTGGCTACGAATTAATAATTTTAATATCTATGGACGCTTCACACTACGTCAATGCGGTCCCGTGCTAATTACCCTAAAAACCTGTATTACAGGAACCAGACAACGGGTGGTATATTTAATACTTTTACACCATACATAATATATTTAAGATTTTTATTATTTATACACACATTTAATACACACCCCTGACCCAGAAACACAGAGACTTTAAGTTCCCTCGGCGGGATTCGAGCCGCGAGCTCCGGCTTGAGCGCCAAGGGTTAGCACCAACGAGCCACAGATAAAGGTCGTGAATTTTCGTAGTCAAAATAAATGTATTTAGAAAGTGATACAAGTATTAAAAATTTTACATACAATTGAAGAAAGACACTATAATTATTATTTTCTACCTTGGCTAATAAATTATCCATATAAAAAAATAATTTCAAGCTATTTTAAAAATATACATGAGAAAAAATAAAAAAAATAATTAGTACTCGTTCATTGTGACAATTCAGATCTTGATATATTTTCTTTTATATTTATGCGCCATTTTGAAGTCAATCAAACGTCTATTTCCGGCATGGACCGGAAATAGAAAATAATAATGGTAGGTAACGTGGGAATTGTTACAATTTGTACATCAAATAGATACAGCTTTTGTATGAAATGGACCAAGAAACGAGCAGACGGATCACCTGATGGTACCCATTGCCGCCGCCCATGGACTGTCGCACCACCAGAGGAGTTACATGTGTTGCACGCTTGCGTTCCTGGTCCTTAAAATCCTTCTTGGGCCTCCGGTAACCTCACTTACTCGGCGAAATACAACGCAAGCGTTATTTCACGCAGGTTTCTGTGAGGCTGTGGTATTTATGCGAGCTGCCCATTCGTGCTGAAGCATGGCTCTCCCATATAAAAATAATACTTTTTTTGTTCATCAATTTTATTTTAAGCGTTTAATAAAGCGAATGCCGCCATTACTGTCATGTACTATCGAGCTTGTTGCCGATCGTCCAGGCATTAGACATAAGATGAAAAATCGCTTAACAGCGCCGTTAAATCGTACGCACGCACACACACGTGTAAATACGTAATTCAGTTAGTACACCACGTCTGCAGTCGTTGCGGTCCTTTGTGTTTAAATATTTTGAGGCGTCCTATTGCAAAGGAAAACGTTAAGAAACTGGTCGAGCAGGAACTTTGTCGACATTGTACCTACACAACTTACCAAGTCCCTAAGTTTGATAAACATAAAACAACACTTGAATTACAATTATGGAATTTTTTTACAAATTATTCTCGTTAAAGTAACTGTTATGTTTAACTTGAGAACAGAATGTATTTGACTTATCTGAGATCTTCTTGGAGAACTCTTTAATAATGCCTTTTAGCAACCTGAATATTGTAAGACTCTCTTTGTCGGCATAAGGTCCCGTTTTGCCAAAATATTGACGTCTACAAATGCAACTAAATACTTCATCAGTTCATTTTCGTCTCTAATCCGCACATCTTAGCGGCGATTAGCGCAGATAAATAGGATAAGATTACACGCACAATTAATAAGGAGCCACCTACACAAGCGTTGACTCCGGATAAACGTTGTTTTAACACTTCATTTCAGTTCCTGCGAGTGCAGGAAGAATATTACATAGCTGCTCGCATATATCGATCATTGTCAAGCAGTAAGCGAGCTGATGATGATGAATCATAGCTGAGAACACTCTCGATTAAAGCAGCTTTCAAACGATAAAACTAGATCAAAATCGGTTCATTCGTTTGGGAGCTACGATGCCAACGATATACAGAAACACACTGACAGACACGTCAAACGTATATAAGTTTTCCCTTTTGTCTGTATGTGTTTCAACCCTTTGATTTCGTCGGGGGTTAAGAAGCGATAGGACTTACGTTGTAATTTAATACCCGCCAGTTTATGCTATCTATTTTATAGGTATTTAGACAATTTAAATTAATTTAAAAATATCTAAATGAAATCTATATTTTGAAGTAACATTCAATATTTTAAATGTTATTTTGTATCTGTTGTAGTGATTCTTGTATTTCTATGATTTAAAAATTGTATTGAGAATGTTGTGTTGCCTATAAAGGCGTGTGCATAATATATTTATATGTTTTGTAAAATGTTTGATTGATTGTTTTAATGTATACGCTGCTGGTGACCATAATAAATAAATAATTAAATAAATCTGCCACAAAACAATTTCGACACATTCGTCTAGACGTCATTCATTGCGAATCGAATGGGCTTTACTACTACAGACTACTATTATAAATTGATGGTTTGTGAGGATGGATGGATGGTATTTTTTTACTATATCACTTAAAAACGACTCAACGAATATGATGAAATTCGGTATGGTAGTACTTTAAGCACTGGGTTAACGCATAGGCTTCTTCTTATCCCGAAAAAGGACACTGTTCCCGTGGGATAATATATTTACGCGGGAGGAGTCGCGGGCAAAAGCTAGTAGCTTACGAGATTTGGGGTTCTGGGTTCCGGCACAGAATACATTATAGTACACGGTTCTGGTAAAGATAATGCTTAATTAAAGTTGAATCTTTATATTATGCAATCGGCAACATTTATTATTTCTCGCTAATCTAAAGCTAGCTTTCTTGCACGGAAACCTTACATTTTGCCGGGGTTAACAACAATCTAAATCGCGGCAGTATGTTACACTCCAGGCATATTGTGTAATGTGTATATTGCATATTGTGTAATGACATGTGTATTACGGAATATACTATATTATACCGACTAATATTTTATTTCATTTTAAATTTAGACAATAATTTGTGAGTGAGTAACCGTAACTTAATATTGTGAACGCGAATATTTGTGTATGTATGGATGTGTGGATGTTTGTAACTCTTTCACGCAAAAATTACCGAACAGATTTTGTCGAAATTTGGTATGGTAGTAGTTTAGACTCTGCATTAACTAATAGGCTACTTTTTAACGCAGCAAAATGTACGGTTCCTTTAGGATTTCTCTTTCCACGTACAAAGTCGCGGCCAACATCTCGTTTATAATAATTAATTAATATGACAAATACAATTATTATGATTTTTTTTTATAATTTAGTTGAGTTGAGTGATTAGATATAAATATCTACGTGCAAGAACTTTTACTCTCGTCTCTTCGTGGTCTCGATTCCACCAAACTTCTTAAAACGCGCTTAACGCTATGCCCGGATTCTTTCTCCGTCTCTCATTCAATATTAGAACGGGACAAACAATGTTAGATTGGAAACCCTAGCTCGGCCCTTTCTACACTACGGCTTAACGCGCTGGTGAAATTGGCGCTTAGGATAAGTTTGTGCGTGAATCTCAGCAACTTCACGCATAGGAGGAAGAGGAAGGAATGTTGTGACTAATATCACAGATATTATAACAACTTACAAGCAAAGTTGTGGGTGACAAATCCACACACTGGAAGTATTGGTGAAAACTTAAAATACCAATTAATATTAATTATTTTGTATAATATTTTGTCCATATTCTATAACATGTATAATATTATGTCACTGTAAAATTGTAAAAACCGTTAGCTTGTAATATAACTAGCGAGGTTGTAAAAATATGTCGAAAGATTCTTTGCTATAATAATATTATAATCTAACGGAAAATAAATAATGCAATTGTTGAATTGTATGCAGAATGTTCGGGTCCGCAGTCCACATCGAACGTTTTACAATTTCTGTATAAATATTTGCATTACAATCTAACGGTTTTTACAATTTTACGGTGACATATATATCAGGGCGTCCCAACAATTGTTCACGGCGCCGCCCCCTCCAGGGATTATAAATAACTAGCGTTCGCTTCGGGATACAAGTAGCCTGTGTATTAATCCAGAGCTTAAACTACTATCATACCCAGTTACCATACCAAAATCCGTTCTGTAGTTTTTTGCGTGAAAGAGTAACAAACATCCATCCATGTGGCGGATGGATGTCCAGCCTCACAAACTTTCACATGCTAAATAATAATTAGAGGTCGTTTTGTGATTAATCTAAATTCGACCAGAATTCATGTTTTAATTATAAAGTTTCAACTTGTTTAGGTTTCTTTTGCCTCTTAGATAGGTAATAAAATATGTAAATGTTGTTTATGGATTGTGAAAGAAATATTGACAATTGTGTCAAACCTACTGTAATATAAACAAACTTGCTGGTGTGAGTGAGGTGGTGTGTGTTGTTGTTATATTTATACATTTAATGTATTTCTAAGCGTGATTTTTTAAATTATTAGCTTTTGGCAGGCCTTCCTCCACTTAAACTTTGAATGTGCCAAATTTCACACTGATCCGTATGCTCAATTCTCGTAAAACCGTACTTGAAATGTTTGCTTCACGTATTAATATAATGATATGTATGGACGCTTCACACCACGTCAGTCTGGTCCCGTGGTAAGTATCCGAAGAACCTGTGTTAAATATATTTAATACTTTTTATACTAGACATATATTTATGATTTTTATTATATTATACACATATTTAGTACACATCCGTGACCCAGGAACACAGAAATCTTTTTTGTTCCCTGGAGGGGTTCGATCCCGCGACCTCCGGTTTGAGCGCCAATGCGATAACCACTGAGCCACAGAGGTCGTCAATATCAGTGTAGTGTCAAAGTAGTGACACCATACTGCCATGCCCCCCGTGAGATTTTTATTGCTTTTTTATCGATATTTGTTTATTTCTATATAAATCTGATTTTGTTTGGAATTTAAAATATATTGTAACTTCCCGAAACTTGTGTAATATGGACTGACGAGGCGTCGATTCATAGTTTTGATGAAAAAATACCTATTTTTAATTTGTGTTATAAATTTTGCCCCCCTTGACATACCTCTACGCCCTCTACGCCCTCTAGGGAGACGCCACACCGGTTACACTTGGTTACTGGTTACTCCTGTACAATTAACAATTAAAACGATAAGTTTTTTTATATTTTTATTATAATGTTGCCTTATACTGTGTGGGAATAGAATTAACACAAATAGACCGCCAATTTAGCAAACTTGGCGTACCTATTGTATTTATTTATTCTTTTTTTTCATTTATTACCGAAAGAACTGTTAGTGTATTATTAACGAAGTCACGCGTATCCGCTAATTATATTATTATATCCGCCGTCAAAAGCCATTAGAATATATGTATTATATTACCACTATTAAACATCAATTAAATTTAACCAGCGATCATCAATCACTCGAATTTATGGCCATTATTTGAATAAAGCTATAAACTTACCTGACCTACAAAATCCGAGTCACAAAAACACAGTCCACAGGTTGATGAAAAAAAAGTCACAATTGGCACTTCACGTCAACGCATGGCGAGAACGGCTTTCGAATTTCGAATCGCGCGGGAGGAGTTTACGCGCCGGTCCTCGCAGTTAGACTAACATCCAAATCGCTTAATTTTATGAGTTGTTGCCTTGCCTTCTCCACCCCCTCAGAGCGCGTCCGCTGTGACTTTGCACAGAAGTTTATTTTCGCTATAATACCATGATTATTAAATACACTCTCGTGCAGCGAATATACGTAATATTACTTACAGAAATCCATATTGTTTTTTTGTTGATTTGTGATTGAGGTTCGATTGAGGTATGTAAAATGTGAATAAAGTCCTAGATTGGCATCTGTTGAACTTTAATAAATTGTTATTATTAAGTATGTACTTTCTGGTTTTTAGAAAGATAAAACACTGTCAATTAACCCTTTGCTATCATCCTAAATCTTTTTATTGAATAATAATAGATTTATTGTTAAGTTATCAGTTGATAATCCTCATTCGATGTTGCTATCGGCGTTTATCGAAGACAATATTTCTCTTTCCTTAATATTACTTATCTTTTCCTAATAATAATGTTTAATATTACTGCCGAATAACTGTGTCAGTAAAGTTTTTATAATTCACATAAATATAAGTAAAACATTGAAATAATCTAACCTACTGAGGTTAGATTTGCATACTCTATGGTAGAGTTTCTAGGACGCGGCTCTCTTCAATTATTAAATGCCTCGCCAGTAGCCTATAATCCAGCTCACTAGATTAATATTATATTTTTTGTAAAATTTAGCAGTTACATAATGGCACAGCAGAGTTTTATTTCAAATATATTCCTTTGCTTACGTCACAAACTTATGGCTGAATTAATAAATAATATATTTGCAACTACATAACAATGTTACGTTATTGACTGCTTCATAAACATTAAACAAAACGTTACGGCTTGACAAAGTCACAGCGGCGGACCGTTTAGAGCTGCTACAGTAGCAATAACTCTGCGCGGCAATCACGTCATCGCTCTATTACAGACACACACACGTACATATACACACACGCACACACACACAGTGTGGAGACAGGGGACAGTGTACACGGATGACTCTGGTGCGTGTTCTCAAAATTGGAATTTTTACATTTCATTATTTAATTTGAATTATGTTATTATATTTTGGGCACATATTTTTGTTTGAAATAAATGTTTTCTATCCTATTCTTTTGTAAAATAGTGGTCAGTATGAAACTATTCCCTAATTTGGCGGCATCAGCTTGAGAGCATTTTAATATACTATTTGTGTTTTTGCTTACGTATAGGTATATTAAATAGGATTTGAACAGAGTATATTTGAATTTTGAATATGTTGTTGTAAATTGGCGGTCAGCATAAAAGTATGTTGCGCGACTCTAATTTGGCGGTTATAAAATTGTTCTCTTCTTGAAAATCAGTCAAAATTTTCTGTACCTTACAAATAATTGTCGTACAGAAAAAATATAGCTCTACGCTAAAATAGCGTATTGGTACTGGAGACCAGACACTAGGTATTGGTACTGGAGTCCGGACACTGGGTATTGGTACTGGAGTCCAGACACTAGGTATTGGTACTGGAGTCCGGACACTAGGTATTGGTACTGGAGTCCAGACACTAGGTATTGGTACTGGAGTCCGGACACTAGGCATTGGTACTGGAGTCCGGACACTAGGTATTGGTACTGGAGTCCGGACACTAGGTATTGGTACTGGAGTCCGGACACTAGGTATTGGTACTGGAGTCCGGACACTAGGTATTGGTACTGGAGTCCGGACACTAGGTATTGGTACTGGTGTCCGGACACTAGGTATTGGTACTGGAGTCCGGACACTAGGTATTGGTACTGGAGTCCGGACACTAGGTATTGGTACTGGAGTCCGGACACTAGATATTGGTACTGGAGTCCGGACACTAGGTATTGGTACTGGAGTCCGGACACTAGGTATTGGTACTGGAGTCCGGACACTAGGTATTGGTACTGGAGTCCGGACACTAGGTATTGGTACTGGAGTCCGGACACTAGGTATTGGTACTGGAGTCCGGACACTAGGTATTGGTACTGGAGTCCGGACACTAGGTATTGGTACTGGAGTCCGGACACTAGGTATTGGTGGTACTGGAGTCCGGACACTAGGTATTGGTACTGGAGTCCGGACACTAGGTATTGGTACTGGAGTCCGGACACTAGGTATTGGTACTGGAGTTCGGACACTAGGTATTGGTACTGGAGTCCGGACACTAGGTATTGGTACTGGAGTCCGGACACTAGGTATTAGTACTGGAGTCCGGACACTAGGTATTGGTACTGGAGTCCGGACACTAGGTATTGGTACTGGAGTCCGGACACTAGGTATTGGTACTGGAGTCCGGACACTAGGTATTGGTACTGGAGTCCAGACACTAGGTATTGGTACTGGAGTCCGGACACTAGTATTAAATCTAAAGAACATCCAACTTTATGTTATCGGTTGTTATTGGCATGTTTATGGCCATATAATATCTTCAGTTATGATGGTTTGGCAATAACTTAGGAATTTTAGATTTTTAACAGAAAAAATCTTCATACAAGAGAAAGTTACGCTATTTTTTAAATTATTTCTAAATATAGAAAATTTTGTCCATTGCGGACTGATTAAACTGCGGAGACAAATGTCAAAATGACAAGATGACAAAGGTGAAACATCGACTGCCCCAAATGATCCGAAGAGTGTGGAAAAATTTTGCCTCGACATGCCTCGTCGGTAATAATAATTAAAGATAATATATGATTTACATAATATTATAAAATAAGGTCTTAATTTCAAAGAATATTGGTTTTGTTCCACTATCTAGCATTTTATAATTTGACATAATATTATAATCTAGACATAAAATAATCCATTTACTTCATTATTACTTCCAATAAAAGCTTAGCCTGATTTGGGACTAATAATATACAATAAGAACATAAAAATTAAATTTATTAGATCGCATAAAACAAATATCATGGCATTTACAAAATATAAAATAGTTATGTTAATTTGAGAAATTTCAAATTTTTATAGCTCTTATAATTTAAAACTATTAAAAAGTGATTTAATACAATAGTTTTTATAATTTTATGTTATATCAATTCGAGTATGTGTAACCGTTTAAAACGGCAGTAAATCCACGATTGTTCCACATTAAATGTGTGTGTCACATATTTTCTCTGGATCTCAACCATTCATTACGTGATTAGTACGTTACATTACTTACGGGAAAACGGTATTTAAAAAGCAATAACCTGAAACATAAGGAAGGAATGAACTTTTCATTAAAACACTAGATGTTACCCGCGGCTTCGTGCGCGCAAAAGGAAATCTCGCAGGAACTGCACATTTTGCTGCAATAAAAAGTAGCCTAAGTCCTTCCCCGTGGTCTCTGTGCAAAATTTCATCTAGAACCAATAGTTTCGGAGCTTATTCAATGCAAGTAAACTAACATACGATCAAACAAATATTTCCTCTTTACAATACCAGTGACCAGGACGAAGTACCAGTACATAATCTCTTCAAAACAATAATATAATATAATATCACTTCACACCACGTCAATCCGGCCCTGTGGTATCCGAAGACTTGTGTTACGGGTAGCAGACAACGGAAATATATTTAACACTTTTTATACTATACTTATATTTAAGTATTTATAAGTTTATACACATATTTAATACACATCCATGACCCAGGAACACAGAAAACTTTTTAGTTCCCTGGCGGGATTCGAACCCGCGACCCCCGGCTTGACAGAAGTCGTCTAAGTAACAATAATACACATTCGAGGAGCGTAATCAGTGTTCAATTCTCGTTCCAAAAATATGTAGAACATGTTATGACCTTACATTTTGACCAGATTATTCTTGCAGAATAATTAAATTGTATTCATAACCGCGCGGCCGTACTTTGCGGCGGGCGCGTGACCATCAAAGCTTTTTACGTAATTAAAAATATCTGGAAATAGGAAGAGTCGTGGGTATTAACAGTGTACGTGTCTTCAACTTTACCTGATATCTAAACAATATTTTATTTAATGTGGCCAAATTATCATATTCTAACAATATTACGTAAATACTTTTATCTATCGATCAAACAAACTCCAATTCCATACATTATCGTTTTCCTTATCGAGAACAATGTATTAATTGACATTGTCCAATGGCACGATACACATTGACATTGTCCAATGGCACGATTCACATTGACATTGTCCAATGGCACGATGCACATTGATATTGTGCAATGGCACGATTCACATTGACATTGTCCAATGGCACGATTCACATTGACATTGTGCAATGGCACGATTCACATTGACATTTTCCAATGGCACGATTCACATTGACATTGCCCAATGGCACGATTGACATTTACATTGTCCAATGGCACGATTCACATTGACATTGTCCAATGGCACGGTTCACATTGACATTTTTCCAATGGCACGATTCACATTTACTAGAAAAAATGAAGAATTATTATTACTAGAGGTCGCCCTGTGGTCGAAATTCGCTCACAATCCTACTACTATTATAAATGTAAAAGTTTGTGAGCATGGAGTGTTTGTAGAAACTATAGAACGAATTATGATAACATTTTATACGGTAGTGGTTTGAGCGTTGGATTAATAGGCTACTTTTTATCATGAAAAAGTACAGTGTTCCCATGGGATACTGTATATATATATATGTAACCTCATTGCTTTTTAGACTGGACAATGAATGTCAACTGTCAAGGGAATGAGACTTATATTTAATTTCTTATGAATTATTTGTATAAAATATTATTTAAATTGTGAAATATTAGCATTAAATGTTGTTTCTTTAGTTGTAAAGCAACACATTATCTTTTATTTCCATATTGTTAAATAATCTTATTATAAAACAATATTTTCGCTATAACTTATGAACAATGGAAAAACTGCGATTTGAATTTGTAGTAAAGGCAAGTGATGATCCAAAATCTAATATTATGCTGCTTAACTTCGATTACTGATACTGATGAAAGAATATACTTGATTCCGCAAGAACTGCAGCCGGCTAAATTACATGATGCTATTCTTAAGACGCAAGTATATGATAATATAAAAAAACATTGATGAAAAGGCATGAGAGAAGACAAGTATGGATTACAATGACACAAGAAATACATGATACCTACATAGATGACGATGGAAACATTAAATTTAACGGATATTTTTTAGAAGAAATAACTTCAAAAATTGAAAGAGCACCACAGCATAAAGGAATTTCGGAAGAGTATTTGACAGAATTATTACATAAATGCATGGTGCATTGGAATCAAATAAACCACAAATTTCGAGAAATATACCTAGTAGACAAATTTATATTGGAAAAGTTTAACAGGAGGACATCTAATGCATCTCAATGGATGCAAAGAAAATTGAGATTATAAGAGCTTTTTTAGAGGACCTAGACTGGCATACCTCCGTGATGATTAAATATACAATTAATTCGGAATGGAAGACATGGAAGGAATGTTTCTGTGAAACTTATGCTGACAAAGGTTGGTCACCAGTCAAGTATGCAATTTTATTTCAATACAGACAAGATTATTTATTAGACTATGCCTTGAAAAGGGAGAGACTTTTATTGGAAGTGAACAAAAACATTGATGTTTGTACATTGATTGATTTGATTGCAACGGGACTACCTACGTTTGTGATAAATAAACTCGACAGAAATATTTTAAGAACAACAGAAGATTTATTTAACCAAATAAGAGGTCTAGAATATTTAGTTACCAGAAAGAATTTTGAAAACAGCTTTAGAAGGAATACTGACAAAGATTCAGAAAAACAAAATAAAAATACAAGAAACCCACGAGGAGTAGGAGAAAACAAATACGAATAAGAAACGTTAACAATTCAGAGTTAGAAGTTGAATTAAATGAAATTAATCCAAAAAACTTGATATCCCGCCATTAATCAAAATTGAAGTTGAATTAAATGACTCCTTAAAAATAAAAGGGATCTATGATTCAGGCTCGAATGTGTCCTTAATAAATTCCATAATTTTATCATTAAAAGGTAGTCAAAATAATAAGAACGGTATAAATGCGAATCTCAAGACGATTAGTGGCGTTAAAAAAAGTGTTGGTATGATAACACTTAAAATAAGGATTTTCGATATAGAGAGAAATGTCAATGTATTTGTCGTAGACGAAGAAAACTTCGATTACGATTTTTTTATTGGATTAGACATAATAAAAAAATTTCATCTTGTTCAAGATGAACACTTAGAAATAAAACAAAGTACTCCGTTTATGGAGAATAAGACATATTATAAAACAAAGACATTTTATAGAACAAAAAACTTTGACAAAGCAAAAAAGGAATATGTAATTAATTTTAACGAACATCTAGAGGAAAAAGACTTTACTATTATGGTGAATCACCTTAATGTGTATCAACGGAATGAGATAACTGATCCAGATTATGCATTGATTTCCGAGATTTAAATAAAATTGTAATACCACAGTCACAACCGTTTCCCTTAATAGAAGACTTAGTGGTGAAAACTCGAAATTGTAAATACTTTACAACACTTGATGTTAATTCGGCATTTTGGTCAATCCCGCTCAAAATTTAAGACAGACATAAAAGAGCCTTTGTAACTCAAGATGGACATTTTCAATGGACCTGCCTACCCTTTGGATTAAAAACTTCACCAGCAATTTTTCAAAGAGTATTAAGCAATATAATAAGGAAGCACAAACTATCGAACTTTACTGTAAATTACATTGATGACATTTTGATTTTCTTCTAAGACATTTCAAGAACATATTACACATCTATCATTACTACTGGAAGCAATGTCAAAAGAAGGATTCAGATTAAAATTTTCAAAATGTAACTTTGCACAAGATTTAGTAAAGTACTTTGGTCATATAATTAAGAACAACACGATTGCTCCTTTGAAAGACAATTTAATTGCAATAAAAGATTTACCCGTACCAAAGACGCAAAATAAAGTACGTTAATTTTTAGGAAAAATCGATTTTTATGGTAAATACATACCAAATATATCAATTATTTTAGACCCTTTATATAATTTATTGAGAAAAGGGCAACAATTTGTTTGGTCAAAAAAGTGTGAAAAAGTGTGTGTCTTTTCAGTTGATTAGAACTTAATGTGCCAGAAGCCTATTAATATTTAATATTATATAAGCAAAAATTTGATAGAAAGAGGAGAGATCTAGATTTGAAAGTTAGTGATTTCGTATATATTGAAAATGGAAATAAACTTCATAGAAGAAAGTTAGATGAATTAAAGATTGGACCTTTTGAGGTTTTGGAAAACATATCTGACTCTATATACAGAGTAGACACTGGTCACAAGAAGTGTGAATCAAATTTCTATCACATTACGAAGATGGTTCCAGCTCCTATAGCTGCAGCGGTCGGAGTCTGATCTGGAGGGGGAGAACGAAAAAAATAGCTCTCACACTTTCCTCCACATAAACTTTAACTGTGTCAAATATCATACTCCTCCATTCGCACAATCCTCCTAAAACCGTACTGAAAGTTTTTGCTTCACGTATTAATATATATAATTATTTTACCAAGCAGGAAGCGGGCTGATGATTATGAATTATAGCTGACAATTCTCGCACGATTAATTTAAAACGCAGCATATTTGAACGAGCGTGCCGCACCGCTGATTGTATGTGCTGGCATTGTTAGCGCCGCGCCGCAACGTTTGACATATTAACGGCCGGTGTATTGTACACAACATACAATTACATACACACATGTATATTAACATAATATTGAGCTTCCGTGTCATTCGAATCGCTCGAGCTTCATTACAGTTATGTCAATTGTAGCCATTATACAAAATGGCGTCGTTTTGTGTCAAGACGTGACCTGGTGTGCTTTACTTTGGCTTAGTTTTATATATTTGATTTAAAATCATCGATACTTATCTACATCTATAGGTAGTGATATAATAAAGAGGAAAGGTTTGTTTTCAGCATGTTTGTTTGTTTGTTTACATTGAATAGGCATCAAAACTACTGGACCGGTATTGATGAAATTTGGCAGATATATAGAGTAGACCACGGGGAAGGACATAAGCTACTTTGTACGATTTGAAAAATGTACGGTTTCGGCTACGAAGTCGCGGGCAACATCTATTTGTTATAATATGGGAATAATATGGGAATAATATGAGCAAACATGGCGTGTACAGAGTACGCGTGGCAGAAGTAAAGTTTCATTCGTCATTTAAAAATCCAAAATACCCTCATCGTACCTAAAGACCACGAATTTCAAAAAGGATAGAAAAGCTGACCTAGCGCCGTGTGTGTATTGCGCCGTAACTCTATAAAGTTAACTTGTTATGTAAGAGGTATAAGTAGCTTCCGTAAGATACCTTTATATCCAAAACTGTATTAAAATTTCACTATCAACGATGTTAAAGAGTTTTCAATTCTAAAGGAAACATAAATATTTTACTTTAATTATACTTAATTTTAATTATACGAGTTTACTATTTCTGTAAGGCTTGCGACTCCTCTGCTATTGCAGTGTGTCCACGAATAACCGTCATCCATCAGGCAATCCGTTTGCTCGTTTGTCCCCTATTTCATATAAAAAAAACTTATTAAAATTTAATTTAAAGTTGTAGAGGGTCTACGGCGTAGCGCATCCTCGTAGTAGATGTGTAACTGTTAAAGACGTATTGCACATCCTACTACTTCTATTATAATAGTCCGTGATGGATGTATGGATGGATGGATGTTTGTTACTCTTTCACGCAAGAACTACCGAATAGATTTCAATGAAATTAGGTATGGTAGTAGTTCAGGCTGTGGATTAAAACATAGACTACTTTTTATCCCCAAAAAGTACCGTGTTCCTATGGGATACTTATATTTAAGCAGGCGGAATTAAGCTAGTTATAATTATTTATGCCTAGCTGTCCCGGCACACGTTGTTCTGTCTTAACCGTGAACTGGAATTAACCAACCACACCTACTCCTTCAACCTACACCTACAACTGGGACCGGACGAAATTAAATAAACCAAACAGGTCGACTGAACGCACTCTTGGTTAGGTTATGTTATATACTAGCATTAAGCCGCAGCTTCGCCCGCGTGAAATTAGCTTTTGAACGATATTTTTATAATAATTCAAAACTTTCATTCCCTGTTTTACCCCCCTAGGGGCTGGATTTTAGAAAACGATGAAATACATAACTCATTTTTTTTCATACTTAATTCATATGAAATATCATGCAAACATGTCCGAGAAATAAAAAGTTTCATTCAAACTTCTATACCCTATTTTACCCCCTTGGTGGTTGAATTTTGAAATGAATTGAAATATGTATAGTGCTTTTGTATTCGTATTACTACACAAACGCAAGATTATTGAGCTCACAGCACATAAAACTTAGAAACGACACAGACGAGGAGGGTTCCGGGCACTTTTATGTTTATAAGCCTGTTGAATCTTAATAAATCTGCTCAATATACTTCTTTCTCCCGCGTTTGTGCTCGTCTTTATCCATTTAAAATCAAATTTTCCTGAATATCAACGTAATGTTTTTAATATACGTCTGTTTATTTTTACAAATATGCACTATCAGGGAATCTAATTCGTAAGCAGGTAGACTGTTGTCGGTATCTGTTAGTATTATATTAATATTATGATGTCAAACTGACATGACATGTCACTGACAATTGTATTGTATTGTGACCGCATGCCGTCTTTATAATACAAAATATTAATTATGAGAACACTGTTTCTGCTTATTAATTATTCCCTGATAGTACATTATAATATAAACCGTCCTTCTTAGTAAGTATAGTATCATTTATATTGCTGTACAATTTACAGCGCAGTATAGGTAGTTACTTTTATTAATAATATAAAGGCACATTAAACGTGGGAGAGCCATGCTTCGGCACGAATGGGCCAGCTCGACCGGATGGATACCACGGCCTCGCAGAATACCGCCGTGAAATAACGCTAACCGGAGGGGAGTTGGGGATTTGAAGGGACCAAGGAAACCCAGGAGTTGAAGGAATCAATAAAAACTAGGAACGCAAGTGCACAATACCAGAGAAGTTACATGAGTAACCGGGGGAAAAAAACATTAACACATTGAAATCAATAAAACAAAAAGCCCAATAAAACTAGACACGAAGCCAGTAAATTGCCTCTACTCTACTCTACATCTACTTAACATGCAACACACCACGTCCACCGAGCTTCTGGGAAACGAAACAATAAACTAAAATATAACTACGATCTTAAAAGTGTTTGTAATTGAGACTATTTATTATACAGTATGTTAAAAACTGATAATCATACTTTTTAAAATATAACCGTATTTTTTTAAATATACTGAATCCCGTACAATAGTCAACTAGCAATATGATCAGTTCACCCCGCGGCGCTGTATTTTTAAGATACACGTTTCTTATGACCTCAGTCATATACTGCACATGCGCTGTGCAGCTCGGTGCAACTTGACATTGTAACTTTTACAACGAAACGCGTATCTTCTTGTGTAATGAATAAAGTTCAATTTTGAATAGCTATTTTAAAAATGCATCGCGCCGCGTCGCGTTTCGTTGCGGTGTAAATTGACCCTCACGCCAATTTTGTACGAGAACAAACTTTAATGGAACCCGCATTAAAGTTTATATAATCAGCCTGTATACGAGACTATTATGCGCATCAATAAGACAAAATACGGTGGGAACGGAACGGTAGTAAGTGACGACTATTTTGTTAAGCGACTTCCAAAAAAGGAGGCGATTATACGTTCGGCTGTATGTATTTTTGTTTTTGTATGTTCAACGATAACTCCGCCGTCTGTTGACCAAAAAATTTTCAAAATTCTTTTTTTGATGTAACCTCTCAAGACGTAGACGCCAGACCAAAAAATCATCCCCACTTTGCTTGTAGGGGAGGTACCACAAAAAACATTTTTCGTGATTTTATTTTAGCGCTTTGTCGACGTGGTAAATATACATATCCATGGAAAGCTTCATCTTTCTATCTTTCGTTAGGACGGTTATAAGCCGAAGACGGACGGACGGACATGACGAAACTATAAGGGTTCCGAGACTTGAACTACGGAACCCATAAAACGGAACCTTCATGTGATTTAATGTAGTCTGTATGCGGACCGCGGAGCTAGGCGGTGGGCAGAGGGGCCAGCAATTAAAAGGTTGTTCGGTAATCGCGTCGACAGTCGCCACACAAAGCAACGACGAGACCGCGTGGGCGTTTTGTTAAGGCTGCGATCCACATCCAACTTATTAACCCCCGGCGAAAGCAGAGGGCTGTTATAAGTTTGACGTGTCTGTCAGTGTCTGTCCGTGGCATCGTAGCTCCCAAACAGCTTCAATTCATCATTTTGACGTGATAACGTCTTATAAATCGATGGAGCCGGCTGCACGCACAAAAAAACATGACTCATGCGTTACCTGTTACCCGTTATCGTTACCAAGTACCCTTACCAAGTACCCAAGTACCAGCGTTACCTCGCATTGCCTTTACCTCATTATTATTATTATTATTATTGTTGTTGTTGTTGTTGACGTTGTCACGTTCAACTATCGTCAGTTAACCGACTATAACAGTTTGCAGACAACCGGTATGTTTTTTAGTTTGTTTTTTATACGCATGAATTTTATGCTGCTTGGTTAAAGAGTTAGATGTTTATTTATTTTATTACTTTTGAATTAATAAGACTTGTTTTAAAAATGAAATGGTGAAAAAACATTTAGTACAATGTTATGTACTTTGTTAAATTAGGTTGTCTTAAAGAAACTGCTATTAGCAACTTAGTGGTAATACCACCTTTGTTCAGTAGCCGATAGTTTATTATATTTTACTGACCTGTCTTTGTGTGTGTGTCTGTCGGTCTGTTCGTTGCATCG
Source organism: Phengaris alcon alcon (assembly GCA_037179445.1). Lineage (NCBI taxonomy): Eukaryota > Metazoa > Arthropoda > Insecta > Lepidoptera > Lycaenidae > Phengaris > Phengaris alcon. Next base: position 191,056 of record JAYRCH010000139.1, on the reverse strand, counting down.
TAGCTTCCAAACGGGTTAACCGATTTTGATCTAGTTTTTTTTAAAGATGACGTGATCGAGAGTGATCTTAGCTATAATTCATCATCATCAACTCGCTTACTGCTTGACCATGGCTGGGGTTTACTTAATTTTTAAAATTTTGTTTATTGTTATTCTTTTTTTAATATGATAATGCGTGTGCATATAAAGAGTCTTCTATCTTCATCATATTTATCTATTAACACCAACGTAGATACGAGTGAGTAGTTATCTCTATTTTATATTAAAAATAAAATGATCACACGAAGACTGCCATCAAGTTTCCTAAGTACCTACTCGTCTATCGATCAGAACCTTTACCAATTTGAGCGAGTATTTTAATTGCCCCATAATAATTAGTGCGCCGTGTCCTCGCCGAGATTAATGTGTGTGTGTGTCCGCGTGTAGCTACGAAACAGTAACCGTCGAATAAAAAACACTAAAAGTAAATAAAAAAAAATATTAAGACCTGTTTCACAATCTTCTAATAAGTGTCGGATAGCTTATTCGGAAGTTTTGTCGCTGCTTATATTTTATCGAACGACACAGACAAAATATGGAAATAAGCTGTCTGACACTTATCAGTGTAGATTATAAAACAGGCCCTTACACTAAAAGTTATAATGCTCAGTATTTATAATCAGAACGTCGATTCTGTTAATTAAATCCTTAAATAATACAGTGACAATCCAATTCCGATGTGATAAAACTGAAAAACGGTATTCTCATAAACGTCAAACCAACGTCAAACCCTTTTTGATTGGTCTAACATCAAAATAAAACTAAAATGAAAGTGTAGGTTAGTTACGAGAATTTAAAGATCTGGGCCTCTAGTCTTATGCCTTCGTTAAAATTCGAAAAAAATGTCAAATCGTCTTCTCTTTTGAGATCACGACATTTATGTCTTAGCCAAATTCACTCTGTTGTTCGAATCGCAACAACGAATTGCTGAATCGTTTTAATCACTTCTTCTTCTTCTTCTTTTATGTATGGCGGCCTCAGTGAGTTGCCAATGTCCGAGTGCTAAATATGTTTAAACCCTGCTCTATTGTAGGTCTAGTGAGGAAACAAGGGTACAGTGATCTACATAACTGATGCTATGTTGTTGAATAATCTAAAACAATCACAAACAAATAAGTGTTAGTAAAACTTCACAATTTAATATTGTTACAACGAATATATGCACATAGAATTTCAGTAAAAGAAGTATTTACATAACATAGAGATGATTTGAAATTGATAGGGCGGGGAATATTGGAAGGGAGAAGGTCATAGAGGGAGGATAGTCACTTCTTGCTTTGATTTCAACGATATTTTAATTTCATAAATTTTTTATCTATTTATTGATGGCGTTACGGCTTAAAACCAATTGTCAGTGTCAAGTTCAAAAGGCAGGCAAATAGAATTCTCGTATAAGTTTTCAACAGCGTATTTCTAAATCGTCAAGTCTAAAGTCCAGTCAAAGTCCAAATAAACAGTAAATGAGTCAAGTCGGTCGATTCCGTAATGTGGTAGAAGTTTTACTGAAAGTTCCTAGGGAGTTTTGTATTAAATGGTCTCAAATTTCAACTGTAGACATTTAGAATAATAATAAAGTAGATAATTATAACTTAGCACAGACGATTATTGCGGTCGTAAGGCTGGGACTATACGCTCCGAAATCCGAAACTTACTTTAAGATAAAACAGTGAATTGAAGAAATACCAGCATTAATTCCTTTGCAAGAAATAAAAGTAATTTTTCATTTTAAGTTTATTTTCTTACTTCAAGATATAAAACTATAAACTAAAATAAATTAAGATACTCTTGTATTGTGTTAAAATTTAAGCCATCCTAGTAAGTGTAGCAAGACAATGCCTATAACTAATTCATTTGTATGTATGTATATTATGGTTTATGAAACTGTTAGGTTTATTGATTTCAATTGTAGGTACCCTGTACAGTCGAGGTACTTAGAATTTATCACGCCCAGCTAAATATACTTCCTTTAAAGTTGTAGTCCTGTATTATTTAGTAACAAATATACCATAGAGAATAAATAATAAGTTGTTAATTGGTTAATACTACTTGAAGTACTTGACTGTTTATAACAGGTATATTATTAGTTTTTCTTCTCTTTGATTAGGGATTTCTTATGAGGTGTTTGTGTCCTTCCATCCCTGTTTAAGGCCTGAGGGCGTTGAGCATCGACGGCAGTAACTCTGTACTATCTCACAAGTTACCGGTGAGCCTTTTACTTTTACGTGTTAAAGGCTGAGAGCTGAGAGGTACATACCTAGAAATAGTAGTTAAATATTATGATAATAAGTTACATTGTGTACATATTATGTTAAAATATCATAACATTTTGTGAAAACTTATAAATTTTAATTACTAAATACAAATATTTATTTCCAAGGAAGTTTCAGAGAAACTCGCTTAAGAACGACATTTTTTACTATAATTTAGGCACCTAATGATTGCTTTCAGCTGGTACAGTCTCGTGTAATTACAAACTGCGAGTAAACTACAAAATACGAAATTTATAAAAAAAAAACAAAGTGTTGAATACTTGAATACAATGAATAAAGTACTAGGTATTGACAGTAATTATGATACTATGAATACTTTAGATTGAATTCTATTGACTTTTTAAGCTATATTCAACGCAATAAGCGCAGACAATGACTAGAATTTCCAATCAATATTACTTACAAATAACAGCTGATCAATAAAATCCGCTATATTGTTCGTAATTAGAGATAAATCCACCTTCCTAGGTGTCTTGGTCGTTAGGTCATTAACGATCATGATGACGATCGGCTAAGTGTCACATAAGGTATCTTGTCTAGGCATTGTATGGAGAAAAGAGTTCGAGCAATTCGCTGTTTGAGTGATTCGTTAGCCTAATCGTTCAAAATGGCTGTTTGGCCAATTTTTTTTAACGATACTATTGAACATGTCATGTTTCTCACGCTTATTTCAATCCCGTACATTTTTTATTTGCGATATTTGCCGTCGAAATTATCGAATGCATCTTGACTAGACACTCTCTTTTTCTAAGCTCAGCCAAGCTCGGTGTATAACTAGAGTGTAGTTTACTTTTTAAACCATAGACGTATATAGAGGCATGTCGTGGCAAAAACCGTCCACACTTAAATGGTTCCACTTTTGGTTGGATTCGTTTGGTTTGGTTGTTTGGGGTAATTTTGACATTTGAGGTATGGTGAAATCAAGGTGGCGTAACTTTTTCTTGTATGAAGATATGATCTGTCAAATGTAACTCAGAAGTCAGAGTCAGGATGGAAAGTTTTGAAATCATTGTTTTAAACCAACTTCGAAAATTTTTATCAGTATTTTATGATTAACTAATAAAACAAGCAACTTTTAAATAGACCCCAAGAGTCCATACAAAAAAAACCTATTACCTACTAATCAAATCATTCAGCTAATTCATAAAATCTTGTTTATGTGACGCACACATTCGTCACTGTGACGCTTTGACGTCTGCGTCACATGTGACGAGTGACGGGAGCCACAGGTAGCTCGTAAACGTCTTTATTGTCAGCGTTAGGGGTCTTGGAGCACATGGAAAACCCCTTATACGTGTTAAATTTGGTATGGTAGTAGTTTGACTTCTGGATAACACATAGGCTACTTATTATTCCGAAAAAGTGAAGTATAGAGTACACAAAATTAGCTCAGCTCTTATATATATATATTATTAAAACTCATTTATTATCTTCTCATATTGTCGTATTTTCTCAGACTCTAACACTCTACTCGAACAATAAATATACGATCGTTACGAAAATAAAATAACTATACGAACGTTTAAAGTTTCTAAAAATCGTAAAATGGGGTACTTTCGAACCACGATAAATAATATATACAATCAAGGAGTAAGATACATAACAAAAATATTAATATTATATAATATTATATAATAGTTTATAATAGTTATAATACAAATGTTATAGATTATAGAAGCAGATAGATAACAAAATATAAAAATACGTCCTTATTAAAATAATAATAATAATATTAATAAAAACATTTATTCGACAAAATAAGACATTACATTACCTGTATAGATTTACGCTATAAAACACGGTTAATACGGAACCCCTTTATAAAACCCCCTCCAACCCAACAACGTCAACCCTCATTAACACACCCCTATTACTGTCGTTTTACGACGAGTCAATAATGACGACTTAAGTATAACTTAAGTGCACAGATTTGATGGAGCTGTTAATTGTAATTTATAGTTCCTTTTGATATCAAATACTTTTATGTTAATGGGAGCAATAGTAAATAAAAGTAGCATAGCAAATAGCTTTAATAGTTACAGAAAGTCCTTTGGGAATGCCGAAGAAATAAACTAAAATTTACAGAGGTCAGAGTGAAAGTGAGTCGGTTCGACTCCCGCTGGTCTATGATTACAATTATTAGGCTGGGACTATTTATGAACCGGAATCCGACGGGCCGCATAAAATTCGGAGCATTGAAAATAGATCTCTGCGTTAATAGAGTAACTAAATAGAGTTAAAAATCGAAGTGTCAAGTGTCGAGTCAAAACTCAAATGTCAATGTCATATATGACAGCTTGACACTCGAAACTTCCAACTTTTCAACTCTATTGTACTGTACACAGAGTTCTATTTTCAGTGCTCTGAATTTTCAACGGCGTTCCGGATTCCGAAACATATATAGCCCCAGCCTTAGTTCATCACAGGAGGTAACTTCATCCCGGTCTGTCAGAGTTTTGGGCAGGGCTTGGTTGGCTTGGTCGCGGCATTGTTAATGATAATATCGGCACAATAAGTTAATAGAAACTCTTCTTCTTCTTTAAAATGAAAACTCGAAACAAGCACATCAACCGGTCAACTTTTCAAAACTTTTAATTGTCAAAATTTCAACCATACTTAACCATAGACAAAATTACGTAGATAGCTGTCAGTTGAGTTTTGTTATTCCATTTCAGTTGCGTTTTGTTATTGTCACGTGACACATCCCACGGGAACGGGATAAAAAGTATCCTATGTCCATCTCCTGGTTCTAAGCTACCTCTCCACCAATTTTCAGCCAAATCGGTTCAGCCGTTCTTAAGTTATAAATAGTGTAACTAACACGACTGTCTTTTATATATATATATACATAGATATATATTAACAATAATATAAAAAAGAATTATATTAGTCAATTTTTCAAATCGATGTCGCTGTTGACGGTGATGAAAAACATGAAAATTATGACTGTAATGATTTTCAGTGAATTCGACCGTTTGTATTTTAAAGGGACGATATGTAGCGTTTGAGCCCTCTGAGTTCTGACCCAATCAGGTGGGCCGCGGTAAAAATACACTCACAAAGCTCTGTGGAACTTTTACTTTTTAACAAGGGCAATTCTTGTAATTGTTATAGGTTAATTAATCTCGTTTGGATTTACAGGTTGTCCCACTCGCGCGCGCGCATATTTGACGCGAATGAGTAACTGCGTTGACCAAATCAAGATTAATCACTAGAACAGAACCTCAATTCTCGTATTTAAAGTAGACTTTCATTTTACTTTGATTGTATTATACTCGTAAGTGAAGCGACTTGTTAATCTGAATTGTGACATTTGGACTAATCAGGCGTTAGACGCTGCTTTAACGCTTACGAGAGTACCGTTTGACAGTTTTAGCGTGTTGGGACTTGATTGTAATTATATTATTGCAGGTTTTATTTAGCAGAATTGACCCTCTGGGTTTCAAGGGCCTTAGCAGGAACATTTGCCACCGGCGTAAACAACGTTAACGAATGACATTTGTATGGACGCTGCCATGAGTCTGACAGATTTTCATAGAATTCTCTTTGGATAACGCGAACGTTACGTCTTCGCCACTGTCAAATATTCCTGCTAGGCCCATAGGTGTAATGTTGTGTATAAGCTGTAATGTGAGGATTCGATAAGATATAATTTGTACCTGTGAATTTCGTTTCATACGTGAATTTCGTACCATTGAATCGGAACGGCGTATAGGTTTACATTGCATGAATAATAATAACTCCCCAACACCGATTTCGGTGACGGTGGCCGGTTTCATTGAAACCCAGGCCAGGTTCGCAGGACTCATTTATAGTGCCCAAGTGTGTGCGCAGTACACAATAGCACTCTCTCCTCCTTTACTCTCATAACCCAGTGGGACGGATAACCGACACGACTGGCGAGCGATCTGGCGCAGGTCCGACTTTTTACATGCCCATCCGACGCATGGATCATCTTTGTCAGGCAATCAGGTGATCAGCCTGCATTGTCCTAGCCAAACTTGGAATCAACTATTTTTATTGTTCCAATGCGGGAATCGAACCCACGCCCTCCGAGTCGCTCCGAGTCGAAAGCTCTCAGCCACTGGACCACGGAGCCTGTTATTGCATGAATATACCAGCCATCATAAACTCTTTGTTTCTCAAAGTCATGGCAGGGATACATTAATAACGTATTGTCGATTAATATGAATCTTATTTCTTTATATTTAAGGATCAATTCACACCGAAACGAAACGATACGCGATATGGCTTTGCATTTTAAGATAGCTATTCAAAATTGAACTTCATTAATTACTTAAGAAGATACACGTTTCATTGTAAGCACAGCGCATGTTCAGTGTATGACTGATGTCATATGAAACTGTATCTTTTTGTGTAGTAAATTAAGTTCAATTTTAAATAGCTATCTTAAAAATGCAGTCGCGTATCGTAGCGTTGTGAACTGACTGACTCAGTGTTGACGCGACGCAACACATCGACATCACATCCCTATAATCCCGGGCGCGGCGACCGGACCGCGCGCTAAGTGATCGTTATGTCTCCCCCTCGACACTTGGTCCCCTCACTTCGTCCGGTGGAATTGCGTGGTAATGTTATTTGATTTAACCACTGAAACTGTGGCAATAATCTTACTAATATTACAAATGTGAAAGTTTGTTTGTTTGGTTGTTACGCTTTCATGGAAAAACTACTTAACAGATCGTCATGAAATTTGGCACAGATATAGAGACGTGAAAGGACATAGGCCGTAGGACTTTGTTGCGGAAAAATGTTCGGTTCCCGTGGGATACTGTATTTCCGCTGGATTAGCCTCAAAAGCTAGTAATATTACTGTACATAATTTCTATATCCTCATTTTTAAATTAAACAACCTCAAGTTACGCTTCATTAGACTAAGACAATAAAATTCATAAAGACAAAATCCATTTATAAAAACCCTCCTTTCCTAAAGTCCCTCAGAGCTTTCGATTTTATTATGCGAGCAAATAATACAGAGCCAACGAACAAACAAACAAACAACAAAACACATTCACTAGAACAAACATTATCACAATTAAACCCCCAATTAAGACTCCTCAAATCTGCTGACAAAATTGCATATTAACACGGTTAATTGAACTTAACGATACTGGAATAAGGTTTAAAGTTGTTTGTTGAGAGATTAGTTACAAAAAGGAAAGTTCCGGTGCGCAACAGCGATGTTAAAATATAGAAGGGTGTTATTATTTAATTTATGTTTATTTTTACCACCCATGCGAAAAAGTTGGTGTAATTAAATCTTTGAATACGTATTCAAACACTAACCTTAGCTATTATGTAGGCTTAAGGTATATTTTCACAATTAGACCTAAAATAACTAGGTATATTGTTATGTCAATAGGTATATTGTAATGGAACAGGAGTTCCACAGTCTACTGATAAGTTTCAGATAGTTTATTCGCATGTTTGGTCTCTGTCGCTCGATATAAAGTAAGCGGCGACAAAACTTCTGAATAAGCTATCCGACACGGACACGACACGACCGACACAGGCCGTATATCTCGCAACATCGCTTTGCATAATATAACATAACCTAACTGTAACAGTTAGACTTACTAGTAATACGAAACTCATAAATTGCTTAGTCCTCTCTGGACAATTTTTTCCTTCTATTTATTTAATGTCGCTTGGAACTACAATTACAAAGGTTATCAGCGACCAGTATTACATTATTTAAATTGTTTGACGACCTCTGTGGCTCTGTGGTTGAGGGCGTTGGTGCTCAAGCCCCTCAAGTCCGGGGATTCGAATGCCGCCAAATAAATAAAATAGTTTTTCTGTGTTCCTGGGTCATGGATATGTATTAAATATGTGTATAATATAATAAAAATCTTAAATATATGTATAGTATATACTTAAACAACGTTGCTGTCTTTGTCTGATACGTTGGAAATATCACCTAATAGAAAAAGATAGCAACGTTGTATAAGTTATCCGTTGTGTAAATATTTTTATTAGTAAGGGGGTAAAAGTATTAAATAAACTTCCGTTTTCTGGTACCTACCTGTAACACAAGTTCCTCGGATACTTAGCACGGGGCCAGATTGACGTGGTGTGAAGCGTTTATATATATTATTATTATAATTAAGTTATATTAAATAGAATATTTTAAGAATCTTAGAACATGAATGACACACATATTAGGGTATTCTGCCAATTTTATTCCCACAAAAAAATAAATAAAATGCTTCCTCCTTGATACGCTTACAACGCTTTCTAAAGCAACATCTAGTCAAGTCAACTCAAACTGAAAAACGCACCAATTAATGGACAATTAGCCCTCCCAGCCCTCAACGCTCCCGAACCCTCACAAAAGGCAGAAAACTCCCAATATCAGGGAGGTAAAGCTTTTGTTCGTGGAGGACTTTCGCTGTCTGAGTGCTGGAGATTATTCTGTTACCACCTATTCAGCAATTTTAACGTGCCTTTTGTTGTTATTCTTTCATTTTAACCTCATTTAGGTGCTTAGGTTCACCTCACACCGCGACGATACGTAAAGCTTCGCAACGCTGCATATTTAAGATAGCTATTTGAACTTTATTCACTACACAAGAAGATGCACGTTTCATATGAAATCAGTCATACACTGCACATATGCACATGAGCTGCCACTTTATATTCGAACTCTTACAATGAAACGTGTGTCTTGTGAAATAAATATAACTACAATTTTATTAAAAAAATTTATAACCCGACTACTTAAATTAAAAAGCCTATGTTACTCGCTCGGGCTATTATTACGCATCTATTGACGTAGCCTATGTTACTCAGGCTATTATTACGAATCTATTGACATAGCCTATGTTACTCGGGCTATTATTACGCATCTATTGACATAGCCTATGTTACTAGGGCTATTATTACGAATCTATTGACATAGCCTATGTTACTCGGGCTATTATTACGCATCTAATGACATAGCCTATGTTACTCGGGCTATTATTACGCATCTATTGACATAGCCTATGTTACTCGCGCTATTATTACGCATCTATTGACGTAGCCTATGTTACTCAGGCTATTATTACGAATCTATTGACATAGCCTATGTTACTCGGGCTATTATTACGAATCTATTGACATAGCCTATGTTACTCGGGCTATTATTACGCATCTATTGACATAGCCTATGTTACTCGGGCTATTATTACGCATCTATTGACATAGCCTATGTTACTCGGGCTATTATTACGCATCTATTGACATAGCCTATGTTACTCGGGCTATTATTACGCATCTATTGACATAGTATATGTTACTCGGGCTATTATTATGCATCTATTGACATAGCCCATGTTACTCGGGCTATTATTACAAATCTATTGATATAGCCTATGTTACTCGGGCTATTATTACGAATCTATTGACATAGCCTATGTTACTCAGGCTATTATTACGAATCTATTGACATAGCCTATGTTACTCAGGCTATTATTCCGAATCTATTGACCACACCACATTTATTAAAAACGGACTAGTAGTTTAGGAGCTATGGTGGAAAAAGCATACATACATACATAAACTGCCAAAATAATTACCCTTCCTTTTGGCTTCGCCGTAGTCGGATAAAAATTCAATTTTTCATATTTGAATCTGAATAGCTGTCTTGAAAATGCAGCGCCGCGTCATATGTCGTTTCGATTCGGTGTGAATTTATCCTTAGGTTTGGTTTTTATCCATACTAATATTAAAAAGAGGAAAATTTTGTTTGTTTGTTTGCAATGTTTCCGAAACTACCGAACCAATTTTGATGACATTTATGGAGAGCACAGATATGGAGTAGGACGAAGAAGTAGATAAACTACTTTTTATCGCGGCAAAATATAGAATATCTACTAAGTTCCTGCTCGACCAGTTTCTAAGCATTTACCTTTGTACTAGGACGCCTCAAAACATTTAAGCACAAACTGATGATGACGAATCATAGCTAAGATCTCTCTGCCATCCCAGCTTTCAAACAAAAAAACTAGATCTAAATCGGTTAATCCATTTAGGAGCTACGATGCCGTGAGCAAGCTGATGATGATGAATCATAGCTAAAAACACTCTCGATCATGTCAGCTTTCAAACAAAAAAAAACTAGATCAAAAGCGGTTCATCCATTTGGGAGCTACGATGTCACGGACAGACACAGACACGTGAAACTAATAACACCGCTCTGTTTTCGTCGGGGGTTAAAAAGAAGAAGAATAAGATAAAAGTTCGACGTAGTGTCCAGTGGCCATTAGACAGGATTAGCAGCAATATTACAAAAGTGACAGCCCCAACGCACATAACACCACTCCATATTCACTAATCTTACTGTCACCTGCCCCATAAACATGCATTATAGAATCATTGACAATAGTGATTACTGGGCAAACAGAGAGGGAGAATGTAAAATAGACCCTAAAGAACTGATATGTGGTCTAAATTCCATCAATGATAGTGCTAATCACGTATCAGATACAATCAGATTAAGCGCGTCCATTTAACAAGTAGATATCAATTACTAAAATGCTGATAAGGAATGTCCAGTAGAGACCGGGCAGCCGAAATGTGCGCGTGTAAACAGAATCGAACCTCCTTCTTCATTGAAGACATATTAAAAGACTCCAAAAAATCATACAAAAACCTGAGTGATGGACCGAAAGAGAAATTCGTGTGCTGCGAACCAGGTAGGCCTATTGACGTAGAATCTTTAACAAACGTGGCAGAAGCACAGAGAGAGCTAGAAGTTGAAAAGATGAAAGTTAACTACGAAGAGGAGATGAGAGAACAAAGGGAGCGAGAGATTAACGTGGAACAACAGAGGGAGGCAGAAGTAGATAGAACCAAGGTAAGCTTCAACCAAAAGGATGTCGGAGTGGAGAGAATGAAGATAGATCAGGGGAATCTTGAAATAGAGAGAATGAAGGATCAGAGGGACTTAGAAATGGAGAGAATGAAATTAAATCAAGAGCAGAGGAGGAACACGTATCCTCTGTACCCGACGCCGATACGGATGCCCTGGCAGTACAAGGTGAAGAGCTACATGGACAGACAGATGTTCTACAGTGAGCCCATGTTGAACGAGACCGCTATGAGGAATGGATTGAACAGGCTGACGCCGTACAGCATACGACATTATGGGGTTGATAGCGGTACGTACAGAATTAAACTTTAAACTGAAGGCTAATCTCGTAATTAAAAATGTTTGATATGACGTCTCCAGTATCAGTATATATTGTCTCACTTGCACGCGCATGATTTCATGCGGGTGCGAATGCGTCCTTACTTGAGAGAGTTGAAACCAAAGGCCTTCTGGTAACAATAAATCTATTAAGGGCTGGGGCCTTACTCCCGTAACTGATACGATTTCGATTTACGAGTCTGATCCGATGTCGATTTTGATTCAGTTTCTATCCTGATGCGTACTCCCGTTAGTTACAAATTGAGCCACCGCACGATCGTGCGCTAGTGTAAGTGTCAGGAGTATCAAGCTACTGAGATCGAACTGATTCGATTCTCGATTGTGTGGGGGAGATTCTCGATTTTTTAATTTTTTATTTTTTTTTTATTCAGTAAGTCTGATTTTTCAATCGTCAGATAACTCTTATCTGAGGAATAAATATGTGACTTTGACTGATTTTTCGTACAAAATCTGTCAAAGTCACATATTTATTCCTCAAGTAAGAGTTATCTGACAATATTAAAAAATCAGACCTTAATAACAAAAAGATTACAAATAAATTAAAATCACTTATCTAGACTAATCCCTTATCACACAGAAGATTAAAGTTATTAAAGAAATTAATTGAGATAATAACTGATACCCATTAAACAAGTTAATATATGCTCGTTGCTGATAAAGTACAATACAAAAATTAACCTTTTAAACATACCTGATAGAATTTTTAATTAGTTGACATTTAACTATTATTAATTATCATTAGAATAAATGTTATATATATCAGTGGCGTGCACAGGATTATGGCACTGGGTATGCGGCGAAGTACTCGGTCACAAAAACTTTTTCGTTTATAGATTTTTAGCATAGCTACAGCCAAGCGACGGATCTCTAAGTCGAAACCATGCCAACAGAGCAAGTCTTAGATGTACTACTATTCATGTACATCTTCTACGGCAACGCAGACCAAACAGCGATTGATCGTCGTGGCAGAAGAAATTCTAATAAGTAAAATAATAAGCATATTTTAAAATATTATAACAACTCACCAGTCAGTCAGCTTCATTTTTCACATATTCAAGGTTCCGGTTACTTGAGATTACTATATCCCGATGTAAATTACTAAATAATATGCAAGGAAAACAATATAATTTAATCGTGTGTACACAACCACACAGCCAGTTATACGTTTCATAACTTTTAACATGAAATTTTCGAGCTACATTATTTTTTTGTTGGTTTAATTGTTGTAACCCGGGTACACACCTACCTTTAGACAGAATTTCAATCTTTTCACTGAATGACAATTGTGAGAACTTGTTATTTTTAATTTTTAATAAACACACATTTACAAAACCTCACAGTCAAATAACATTTTAAAAAATCGACTAACTCACTAGTAAAAGCAAATCACTACAATTATTATAGAAACTCAGTAATAAACTGTTAAATGTACACACTTTCAAATGTTAAAATGAAAAATCTTTTAAGAAAACTATAAATAAACTGGAGCGATTACATTGTAAACAATGCTTATCACATGAAATATGCAATATTGCCCCCGAGAAACACAAAACATTTCTTCTATTTAAACAAAAAAACCTTACTAAACAAAAATGCATAATGTGCATACGTGATTTATTAGATTTCCGACTATTCTTTTTACTCGGATTATAGGCAACGAATAATTTCCGACAAGCCAGTTCGGCGGTTTTCAGAAGCGATCGGATAGCCGAGGCCCGAGAGCCATCGCCTGCCGCGGGACTTGCCGGTATATAATCATGTCGATATTCATGATGTGTGTGCGTTTGCGAAGTATGAAAATTACACATACATGCGATGATTTGTCCTGCAGCACGCACCGGCATGAGATGAGTTGCTATTTATAAAATATTAGGCGTTTTAAAGTTATTATATTTTTATTTTTAATTTATTTACTATTAATTAATTATTAGTCATCTAAAACGTACGAACGTTTTATTAAAATATCTGTGAATGACAAGTAAAGCACTGCATTTCTGCCTATATGGAGCGCACGCCCCTGATATATATTGACATTTTTATGGTGGTTTTGATTCTTTCACAGTGTTTTGTATTTCTTGATATTTTATAGTCATCTGACAATTGTAATAACAACATTAAATTGTGACATTCGATTTATTGTCATATTTAAATAATACATAATCATTGAAAATTAGATTTTAATATTAAATATGTGTTTTAAAGCGATAGGTATGTTATATAATGATAGTAACTATAAACGTGTTAATAAACAAAATATTTGGCCGTCGTTAACTCTGATAGTTGTGAAAATATGATATTAAAAAATATATACAGAGTGTTTTCCAGTCAGGAGTTAAATACTCTTGAATACAAGCAATTTTTACTATGGGATCAACTTTCCTACTTGAAAAAATATCAGCTTCCTATGCATCAGCATCAGTTTCCTACAAAATGCTATCTATGCTGTAGCACTTGCAGCCGAACGTATAACCGTCTCTTTTTTTGGAAGTCGGTAAAAAGGCTCAAAAGACGCGTATGATGGCGAAATAGTGAAAATTTATTTTTTCCGAATTTTTGATTTTGGCGCTCGATATTTTGGAAACGAAGAATGATATCAAAAATTAGAGGAAAAACTCCTGTGGACAATTTAGTCAGCTACAATTTGAGCCTAAAACAAAGACGATCGGGGTTAAGAGTTTGCCCTATAGTCCTATAGCCTTTTTGCGACAATATTTTTTTGAATTCCGTAGATTAATTTCCAATGTGCTCGATAGTCGTGTGAGGCACGAAATCTGTGAATTTTTAATGTCTAAACAAGTGATTATACCATTCTGCTCCATGGGTTATACCTATACCTAATTGAAACGAAGTGCCTATAACAGTCCATTAAATTGAGTTTTCCGCATTTGTCAATACTTGATAACAAGCAATCGTTTGCGGATAACTCTTATCAGAATAACTGATACACGCTGTTTAACAATTAGGACAATCTGCTTATCGGATTGTAACCAAAAAATAACCGTATTATTACATATATAAGAATGATTATTGATGACTTTAAACGGATTTAAACTATTAAGTAGAGATTATCTTTATCTATACTGGGTGATTTTTATTTGTTTTTCTTTTTTCAGACTTGGTGAAACTTTGACAATTAAAAAGGTATTTCAGAAAAAATTATAATAACATTGAAAAACCAAATAATTCTCACCCTATTGACCGCTACTTGAGCATTGACACAAAATATGCGCTGTTTCTCTCGAAACGGAATAAAAAATCACCCAGTACATGGATTATTGTGTATTATCTATATAATATTTTATTACTAGGCGCTATCTTTCGGAATATTTTTATTTTGCTAACCAAATAAACGACGGATTAAATTAAAAATATATAATCAGTAGGTACTTTAGGGATAATTGATTTTAGAAAAGTTGTAATATTAAAGATTAAAGTCGTTTTTCGAAGTTCGGTTTGTCATAACATGATTACTAAGTACTTAGCACTTACTATAGCAAGTACTGAGTTGCTATTTACTGTAGTCCGTTTGTATGACATCATCATCATCATCAGCCTATCACCGTCCCCTGCTGAAGGTAGGCCTCCTTATATAATACTTCTTAATTTCCTTGTATCTTGTAAGTTGTACACCAGCTTCTTACTATAAATGTAAAAGTTTGTGCGGATGGATGGATGTTTTTTACTCTTTCACGCAAAAACTACTGAATGGATTCTGATGAAATTTGGTATGATAGTAGTTTAGGCTCTGGATTAAAACATAGGCTACTTTTAATCCCGGAAAAGTATATTCTCGCGGGATACCCGATAGTATATTTACGCAGGTGGATCCGCGGGGCTAGTAATTTATAATGAAGTCACAAGGGGGATATGTAACTACCTTTATAATGGGCTTCTATGAATTAAGTGGTGGCATCGATTTCAGTTTACGTTACAAATTACAATAGTGTGACGAACAGTTATAAGAAAATTTTGTATAACACTTTTTACTCATAGACGTATGTATATATTATAGACGAGGCATGACGAGGCAAAAACTGTCCCCACATAAATGGCCTCACTTTTGGGGCTATTTGGGGCTATTTTAACATTTGAGGTATCTTGATTTCAGATGGCGTAACTTTTTCTTGTATGAAGATTTGCTCTGTGAAATGTACGCCTTAGCCTGTATATTTTAGTTTTGAAATCTTTGTTTTTACTACATAAATAATATTTTGCCCGCGACTTCGTACGCGCAAAAAAATAAATCCCGCGGGACATTTGCTGCGATAAAAGTAGCCTATGTGTTAATTCAGAGTCTTAACTACTACCATACCAAATTTCATTAGTATCCTTTCAGTAGTCACTGCGTGAAAGAGTCACAAACTTCTACACGTCCACACGTGACACATCCATACATCCATACATCCATACATTCTTACAAACTTTCGCGTTTATAATGTTCGTGGGTTACGTGGTAACTATTTATTAATCTGTGGTAAGGGTACCATAGAATCCATAGATCAATACCATAGTTACCATAGACCAAGTTGTAGTTGATCTATGGTGATACTGTTATTCCACTATGGTACTACTATTCCGTTCACATCATTGTGCTGTGACTTGTGAGTTATCAATGCAAATGTCTAATTATGGTTCGATGTTTTGGTACTGCCTTACGTTGAATAAAACTAAATAACGAATCGATTTCATATAATAAACGCGAATATTATTCATTGTCGTAACCACTTACGGATTGTGTCGCGGTGCACATTTCTTTTTCCCGGCGTTTCGGCTACTTTCCACCGGCCGTGGTCACGGGAGGACTGAGGTGGCAATTGTCCTATTTGTTGAAGTTGTTCAAACTACCCGAAGAGTCTAAACATATGCACCAACAGTATATAGTTGCGAAATTTTGACTTAAATTTTAATAATTACTAGATCCTAACTAGATGGCAGCACCCAGCCATCTTCTTGGTTAAAATTAGGGTACTTTTTAATTTCTATCGCCTCGCGTATCATTCTTGGGCAATGTCGGTGTTCCATTGTGTTAGAAATTTGTTAATTATTATTGTTAATTTTTATATTTTATACAGGTTATTATTTATAAACATATTATTGAATTAGATTTACAATTAATGTAATAAATAAATGTATAAGTTTAATGTTAATCGCGTCATGTTTATCTGTCAAACTGTCAAATGAAATGTCAAGTTTAGTTAATAGTTTTGTTATACCATTGTCTTTTTATAAAATCAATTATAAAATCAATTCCTTGTTTTAAAATTATTGTAAATTTATTACAAGAATTATAAGATAGTTTTTAAATAGGTTTAGTGAGATTTATGTTATTAAGCTTTTATTCCTGTAAGGTATAAATTAGATGTCGGCCATATTGGCGGTTTCATTACTGTTACAAGCACCGAAGTGACAAGTCTAATATAAATTATCATTAAAGTGTTGAATACTCTGATTTGGGTTTTACTTTTTCAAAACAGAATTGGTGGATAAAGAGTGCCTACGGCCTGCATTTGGTAATGTATAGAAAAACGCGCAAAAATCGGTAAGTGATAATTACTGTTTTATACGGTCGAAATTAAAACTGATTTGCGATTATTATAGCTTGTACAGTGCATAAACGATTTCACCTATTATTATTACACTTTAATAATCCTTACGCAAAGTATAAATTAAAATTCTACAATACCCTACAATTGAGTATTAGTAGCCAGAAGTTAGTAAAACAAAGGTTATTTTTTAAGAAACTGTTCTATTATATAATTTTTGAATATGTGAATTTGGTTTGCTTATATTGAAAATTAATATATATTAACGGATGTTCGTTAAATTTAGAATATTTTAAAAGCATTAACAAAGTGACTATTTTCAGATGTTTTTGCGATTGTTTCTACACACACCGGCATATTTAGCGGAACATAAAATAAAGGTTTGATATCAGTATCATATAAGGTTGCTGGCTGGTTTATACGTCATTTAATTTAAAAAGAAATATTTTCAAACTAAGAAAACAACTAAACATCACATTTTATGCAGTTGTTTTAATTTTATTCAAATACACCTTATCTGGAGCGAACTTCGAGTATTTCTTCCTTCTGAGTTTGATTTAAAATTTCATTGAAATACTTTTTTTTGTTAATTTTTTTTTAATCGCGTATCTTTTTGGAGTTGAGGACTGAATTATGCCTGACTTAGCCCCAACGGAGATTGCCAGGGCACTCGAAATGCGAAGAAATGGTCAAAGCTACAGAGTGATATCCAGAGATCTTCGTCGACCAGTTTCAACGATCCATCGCAGTATCCAACGGTTCAGGGAGACCGGTACTTATGTGAGAAGAGCAGGACAAGGCAGAAAAAGACGCACTTCGAGTAGGGATGATCGTTTCATTCGGCTTCTTGTGCGTAGGAACCCCCGTTTGACGGCCGTCCAAGCCCGACATAAGTTAGAAGCAGTGCGGGGTGTAACCGTAAGTGAGCGTACGGTACGAAGAAGGTTCTAAGAAGCTGGTTTGGGTTCATTTGTGCCCGCCAAGGCTCCAAGGCTCGAGGTAAATCATCGTAGAAACAGGTTAACTTTTGCTCAGGAACCTCGACTTTGGAACGCGGACCAATGGAGTAAGGTATTGTTTAGTGATGAGTGCAGAATTCTCTTAAATCAAATTGACGGCAGGCAAAGAATATACAGACGCAAAGGAGAACGATACATTCAGACAAATTTTGAAACTACAGTTGCATACGGTGGTGGATCAATAATGGTTTGGGCGGGCATTTGTTTGGGAGTTCGCACAGACTTGGTAGTGATTGACAGAGGGAGTCTGACTGCAGACCGCTATATCAGAGAAGTTTTAGAAGAAAATGTCGTACCGTTTGCCGCATATATCGGTGACGATTTTGTTTTTATGCAGGATAATGCTCGGCCGCATACCGCTCGGGTAACTCAAGCTCATCTTAATGATATGAATATCACTGTTATGGAGTGGCCGGCGAGATCACCGGATATGAACCCAATAGAGCACGTTTGGGACTTGCTGAAAAGAAAAGTTAAGTCCAGAATTCCAGCTCCTGCCAACGTGAGTGAACTGCGAATCGCCGTAGTTGAGGAATGGCGGAGACTATCCCAGGAGACCATCGATAACATCATTCTTAGTATGCCTAGACGGGTAGAAACTTTAATAAGAGCACGTGGAGGAAATACGCGATATTAATCACCATTTTTCTAATTTAATTAATTGTTATTTTAATATTAATTTTCACTTTTCCCGGTTACATGAAAAGTTCAAAAATGTACCATTTTTCACAAATGTTCTTAATGTGATCTCATTTTAAGTAAAACAAATGAAACTTTAAATAACAAAAGAAGTGTAGTAAGTAGATTTTAAAATAAAACCATATTTTTTTTAATTATGGACCTTTTTTTGTGTTCCGCTAAATATGCCGGTGTGTTTAGTTGTGTCTCGGGTCGCTTTTAACTGTTATTTATCTCATTTCGCCGGTTTAACTCAACCATTAGTATATTACAAAAACCCATGGTTCTTTTGTTGGTACAGATTAATGTTATGTTTTTTATTTTTTTTTAAATACCCACAATCACTAATTGGTTAATCTGTGATATTATTATCGGTAAAGCTATTCATTCGTACAGTCTATACATTACTTGAGGGTTAAATATGGCAGACCACCTTTATCTACGAAACGTCCTGCTACTAAAAATGATGGAACTAAATCGACTCGAAAAAGCCGTAAGCGACATCATAGCCCAACTAGTGGCAGTTCCTCTTCACGTTCGCGTTATAGTGGTTCGGGACCTCGTGATCGCCATCGCCGGTATGTAAGACGTCGCTGCAGTCGCGCACGTACACGACGATCTCATCGTAGATCCCGAGTTAGTAGGTCTTCGTCAACACACCATAGTTCACGATCAGACTCGCACGGAACACCTTTGTATCGTTCTCGTTCGCGGTATACGGATCGTAGGTCTCGCGTCGATTCACTAACGCCTCTACGTCGACAAAAGTCTCATTCGGTTCAACGAAGGCAGAATTTTTCCCAAAAGACAGATTTCCCAAATAAAAATCCCGCTAATGAAATATTAGTATTAAATTCACTGTCTAGTCATTTGCCAGATAATTTGAAAAACATTCTTGATCAATTGATCACTGCATTACAGGGTGGAAGTAATCTTCGTAACAATAATTCTAGCCATGTGTAGGGTTCGCAAAATATAATTACCGAATTTGACCCAGCTTCGAAAGGTCAAATCATAAACGATTGGATCACTAAAATTAATGAGTCTGCTGTAATTTATGGATGGTCAGAGCAGCAGACTATCTTTTACGCTTTACCAAAACTGTCCGGGTTAGCAAAAAAGTGGTATGATGGACTCACTAGCGTTAAATTCGCTTGGGGGGAATGGCAACAAAAATTACTAAAAACATTTCCGAGTGATCAGAATTATGCTGACCTTTTAGTTGAAAAGCTTAACCGAAGAAGTCGACGTAACGAAACATTAGTAGAATATTTTTATGATAAGATTATGTTTGTTAATCGATGTCAATTAAAAGGTCGGCAAGCTGTAGACTGTTTAAGCCACGGGGTTTTCGACAGTAATATTAGGATGAATATAGAGGGAGCACAATACAATGATCCTGACCAAGTTCTTAATTACATTCAAAATATTTCACATATTAAGGGGGATACATCTATATTGAAAAAGAACGATTTGAGGGATCGTAGTAATTTTGATAATTCGCGCAAGTTTACCGAGCTTCAAGATAATAAATCTAAATATTCTTATGAAACTTCGAGTAATAGGAAACTATCACACGCGATGATTTGCTATAATTGTAGGGAAACGGGTCATACTGTAACGAATTGTACTAAAGAGATACTTAAATGTAATAAATGTAAACGTTACGGCCATTTAGAGTCAAATTGTAGAGTTAGTTTAGCTTATAAATCCAATAACAATACCAATAATAATGGCAAATCAAAGGTTGGGGACAGCAAACTTAATTCAAAACGTGTCATGATTATTGATGAAAATATAGGTAATAAATAGTAATGCTAAGTATTTTAAGCAAGTCAATATAAATGGGATTAATATATCTGGATATATCGATCTTGGAAGTGAGTGTACACTGATTAGCGATAAAATGAATACTATGTTGAAATTAGATTTAAATGTTAATAATTTGCCAACCTTAAGAGGATTTGGGAATAGTGCTATCACTCCCGAAGGTAAAGTAAATATTTCTATAAAATTAGACCTGGTTTTAATAGGTCAGGAATTAATAGGTCAGTCACTATCAGAACATTCTTCAGTTAGAGTATTTAAATCGGACAAAGATTTAATTCTTTATCAAGTTTTAGCAAATGATTTAATTTAATTATCCTTAAATCTAGACAAGACTCTACAGTTAGTCACAATTGTTCAATAGAAGTATCTAGTAATTCTGATTTTACTGGATTCGTTAGCATTACACCTGATCTTAGGTTAAATCAAGGAGCTGAATATTTAATATTGCCTGGAATATATTCTATTACTAAAGGTTTAGGTCACATCGTATTAATACCTCTTAATTCTAAAGAGATACATATTACCAAGAACAAAATTTTAGTTAGGGGTATATGTTTACCTAGTGAAATATTTCCTGAAGATGTTAAAAATAGTTACATCGTAAATGTAATTCATCTATCTAACACCGTTACGCAAATTTTGTATGATGATTTCAACGTTGACCAAACCCTGTTACCAGAGGCCGTGAATAAATTACTCGAAATATTGAATGAGTACAGAGACTGTTTCGCGTTCTCGACTGGTGTGTTAGGGAAAACGTCAGTAGCTGAAATGACGATTAACTTACATGACAATTCCCCTGTAACGTACCGTCCGTACAGGCTAGCACTGGCAGAGCGCGAAAAAGTTTCTCAAATTATAACCGAACTTCTAGCTAGTGACATCATTCGGGAATCTAACTCGGAGTATGCGAGCCCAATAATATTAGTGCCAAAGAAAAACGGTGAACTGCGTCTTTGTGTCGATTATCGGGCTCTTAATCGAAAAACCATTAAGGACAAATATCCTATGCCATTAATTGACGACCAAATAGATAGTCTTCAGGGACAGAAATATTTTAGTACACTAGATCTGCCTCAGGGTTATCATCAGATACCTATGTCTAAGGATTCCAAACATTATACAGCATTCGTTACACCAGACGGGCACTACGAATATAATCGTATGCCGTTTGGTCTGACGAACGCTCCAGCGGTATTTCAAAGAATGGTGCATAAGCTACTATTCAAACATAAGATACCGGCTGTTCTAGCGTACATGGATGACATAGTGATAGGCTCCGGTTCAATAGATGAAGGAATCTACAAATTGAAATAGGTCCTTGATATACTGCGTGAAGCTAGATTGTCCCTCAATTTAATGAAATGTAATTTTTTTTTCAGAAAAATTTATAGAATATTTAGTATTTGAAATATCAAATAATGGAGTCAGGCCAGGTTCACGGAAAACAGATGCAGTTTTAGCTTTTCCTTTCCCTAAAAACCCGCACGAGATACGGCATACGGTATTAGCTAGTTTCTTTCGGAAATTGATTTGTAATTATGCAACGGTAGCTAGGCCCTTAACGATGTTAACTAGAGCCATTGTTCCTTGGAAGTGAAGTGAAGAACAAATCAATGCATTTGCTAAAATTAAAGAATCTCTAATTACAAGACCGGTTCTGAGCATATACAATCCTAGTTGCCATACTAAACTTCACACTGATGCCAGTCAACATGATATCGGTGGAATTTTGTTACAAAGGTAAGATGAGAAATCATCTCTTAGAGCAGTCGCTTACTATGTAACGTAGTTACATTTCCTTTCTGTAAAATCACCGTCATCTATGATTTGTTTGCTTAATTATTTGTCATTTAGAGGCTTTAGCGCCATCTATCGGCGCACGTCCTTACTAAAATGGCGTTAGCCTTGCTTTAATATTTGATTCATAGATCGATTTTACTTCCGTTTTAAATCTTAAAAAATAATAAGTTAAATTTTGATTAATAATGAAAATACAGTAGAATTGCATCATTATATTACATAATATATTGATTATTAATATAATATCTTTTTATTTTGGTTTCTGGATTTTTTCTCTTTACGTCATAGTTGTCAAAAGTTTAAAAAAGACGACGGAGGCGGGTACATATGGCACTTCTTCGAATGACGTTTCCTTTTTCAATAAAATTTTCTATAGACTCAAGATGTAGTCGTTATAATAATTATATTTTAACCCCGTGTCCACGGTGAGTAGTTTCGTATATCTGTGTTGTGAGTATTTCGTAAATCACGCTTGTAATTAAAACACATTATCTTTCATGTAAAATATCACCTTGGTAAAATTAGTTGTTAAAAGAAAAATTTGATTGGCCACGTGCTCAATTTGTACTTTCATCTTTCCGATCTAGCATTGTTAAAATGTTAGGATGTTTGTATCATATTGGTTGTCCTTAATATCATCTTTTATTTTTTATTTTTGCCTACCTTCTTTGTAATGGTCACACAGCCCGTGATTTTGATCGTTTGGGGTTGAGATCATGCTGTGTGACGGGACTCCTACCCACACGTTCATCATGAATTTTTCAGGGACCTATATACCGGGATAAAGACACCCTTATATAAGGACTATTGGCTATTTTCCCACAACCGGATATCTGAGGCCGCTAGACATTCCGGACTGTATAACTGGATTTGGGAATCAAGCTGCACCGCCCCCCTTGGACGATCTATCGACGACGATCGGACGTAGCGGTGACAGAGAGACGCTACCAGAAGTTGCAGCCCCAGTTCGCCCTTACCACGTGTTACCCTCCTGGACTCAGCTAAGTTCCCACGTGGTTTAAAGCCCCTTCGACACCCACAGACACCAAGAAGCTAAACTAGATACGTACGGCCTTCTGCCTACGACCCTTACCTTTTTTAAATATATATTGTCACGGGAAATTTCTCTTTTATTTTTAATTTCACCCGTAACATTACTTTTACTGTTTAAATTTGCTGATTATTTATAAACCGGTTTTAATGACGTGCCACTATAACTAGTATTGAGCGAACCGAGATATTAGGCTTCAATCGCACGTAATTGCGAGAGAGGTTACACCTGGGGCAATGTACGCAGTAACTAGTACATTCTATACAATCGCAGTTAAACACCCTGTGCGTGTATAATAAATCAGCTGCAAGGCCGATACATCCTGTGCGTGTACGCGGTAGTGTTGCTCATGAGTTCGGTACACCCTGTGCGTGTATAATACTTACATCAGCTGCAAGGCTGATACACCCTGTGCGTGTACGCGGTAGTGTCTCTCACGACTTCGATACACCCTGTGCGTGTATAATACATCAGCTGCAAGGCCGATACACCCTGTGCGTGTACGCGGTAGTGTGGCCAGTGGCTCACGACTTCAGCTGCAATACCGATACACCCTGTGCGTGTACTCGGTAGTGTAGCTCACGACTTCGATACACCCTATGCGTGTATAATACTTACATCAGCTGCAAGGCCGATACACCCTGTGCGTGTACGCGGTAGTGTTGCTCATGAGTTTGGTACACCCTGTGCGTGTATAATACTTACATCAGCTGCAAGGCCGAAACACCCTGTGCGTGTACGCGGTAGTGTGGCTCACGACTTCGATACACCCTGTGCGTGTATATTACATCAGCTGCAAGGCCGATACACCCTGCGCGTGTACGCGGTAGTGTGGCTCACGACTTCGATACACCCTGTGCGTGTATATTACATCAGCTGCAAGGACGATAAATTCTGTACGTGTACGCGGTAGTGTGGCTCACGACTTCGATACACCCTGTGCGTGTATATTACATCAGCTGCAAGGACGATACATTCTGTACGTGTACGCGGTAGTGTGGCTCACGAGTTCGATACACCCTGTGCGCATATAATATCATCTCCGAGGCCGATACACCCCACGTGGCGCCGGGCGTGTGCTGTAGTGAATTCCCCGATTTTAGTGTGTTTTCGTGCGAGTGAAATAGTGAAGTGAAGAAGTATTAATAGTGTAGTGCAAAGTGAATACTTTTTATGAAAAGCTAATTGAATGGGGACATTCAATAATTACAAAAGGATGGCCGAAAATTGTAAAATAAAAACAATGTGGAAGATTATGCATTAATCTTAATCAGGCGAATTATTTAATTTGTTAAATTCTTAGCTTGATATATTATTACCTAATTGTTAGTGTGATAATAATAAAAAAAAACTGTAGCTATTAACAAATTTGATCGCCTGAGGACAGGCAAAAAATTCAGGATGGCCGACTGTTAGAAATTTGTTAATTATTATTGTTAATTTTTATATTTTATACAGGTTATTATTTATAAACATATTATTAAATTAGATTTACAATTAATGTAATAAATAAATGTATACGTTTAATGTTAATCGCGTCATGTTTATCTGTCAAACTGTCAAATGAAATGTCAAGTTTAGTTAATAGTTTTGTTATACCATTGTCTTTTTATAAAATCTATTATAAAATCAATTCCTTGTTTTAAAATTATTGTAAATTTATTATAAGAATTATAAGATAGTTTTTAAATAGGTTTAGTGAGATTTATGTTATTAATAAGCTTCTATTCCTGTAAGGTATAAATTAGATGTCGGCCATATTGGCGGTTTCGTTACTGTTACAAGCACCGAAGTGACAAGTCTAATTATGAATTATCATTAAAGTGTTGAATACTCTGATTTGGGTTTTACTTTTTCAATTGCCTGTACTTGTGGCTTATCATATATAATGTAACAGCGAGGTTGATCCAGTGTGTTGCTCGTTTACCCCAAATTTGATCCTGATGATTCTGTCTACAAATTCAGGTAAAACACAATAGCAAAAATGTATTCCTTCTACGGACAATTAGCTGGTGAATATATAAGAATACTCAAATTCCATACAAACATTGTATATCACCCCACCTTTGGGGTTCGCAACCGATGAGGGTTGCTACCCCCAAAAGGTTTTGTCGATAAAATTAATTATAATATTATCTGCTGGTAAAATTTCTTAGCCTAAATGACACGCACTCTAGAGGCCGAAGAAAATTGTTATAAGATGTAAAGTTTTGCGTAAACGATGACTCAGCAGATCATGTAACAAAATAATTAAGTTCATATTATCGAACAACATGACATTATCTACTATTATTAAATTTATTAAATTTTATAAATTTATCACAATTAAAAATAAGTAAAAGTAAGATTGTAATTTAAGTAGCGAGATTGTAAAATGTCGAAAGATTGTGAATCCGAATATACCCACTGCTTACGATTTGACGCATTATTTTTCGTAACACAATAATTAAGCACCACCGAGACGATCTTGACCGATCACTGATGACTAAAACACGTAATGATTTGAGTCAAAGCAATTTGATTGTTTACAAAGCTAGTTTGAAAGCTAGTTTGATTGTTTACAAAGCTAGGTTTGTCAAACATTTACGGTTGTGAAGCTCGTTTGATGGAATTACATATTTTTGTTTTGTTTGACAGTAAAACGGAACAGTGCCGTTTAACAAACCGATCAAACCGACGTCAAACGTTTGATTGTCTCGGGGACTCTTAACAAACTATAACTGTAATATTACAATCTGTCGCCCGTCAAATTGACAACTGTTCGAAGGCTGTCCCTGATTGGTCGGGTCCTCTTGACTAACACTATCTAATTTATCATTCAAACTGCACTTCTTTGGTTAATCACAATTCACAGATTCATTTTACTTCGAGGTATCGTATTAGCGCAGAGCTCTATTTTCCTGGGCCCGCTGGATTCCGGATCATATATTCCCAGTTGGGCATGCAATATCGGAAGATTTTCAATTCCGATATTGAGTTTCGATATTAGACCTCAATATTGGAATTCCGATATTAATATCGGAGTTGAATTTTTTTGTTGAAAATGTTATAAATTTAGATTGTATATAAAAACACAATTTAAAATCAAATTATTTTAATTTAGTACTAAACTGAGTAGTATCATTGTTTAAATCCAAATATTTCAAAACTCAAGATAGGCTATGACGTACATTTGCAAAACAAACCTTCATACAAAGAATCAGATATCATAACATAATGTTAACCATTATTTATTATCCAAGGCCGTGAATTGAAAAATATATATACTTTAGTGACATCAATGCAGGTTCTTCTTGAACATGTGTTCTTAAGAATAATAAGGCATCCAAAATTTTGTCATAAAGAGAACTGTGTATTTTATTACAAAAATATCCATCTGACGAAAAATACGCTCACTTTCGACAATGGTCGGCAAAATGGTTTTTAAATATTTATACGCTTGTGTCAAATACACTCCTCTTTCCCCTCCGTTGTCATAGATGCCTTTCTCAGTCAAGTGAAGGTTATATCGGACTTGATGTCAATAAGAACCTTGAATAAGCAATTTTTCATTTTTAAAAACGATCCCATCATATTCATGCTTGATCATCTCGTTCGACTTTCTAACTGTCACTGGATATTTTCACCGAACTCTTTACTGACGTAAGTTCTGAGAGCATCTTCCTCTTAACTCGTGCACAGCGGGGAGAGGTGGGGTGTTCCGCGACTCTAGCCACACGAATACAGTTACTGCACTAACACTAAGCGTGATTTATAGCGTTTTTAATAACTCAAATAAAATAAAATCTGATTCCGATATTATGATATTGGCTCCCTCAATTCCGATATTGCAATATCGGACCAAAAGCTCCGAGATTCCGATATTACGAGATTCGGAGATTCGATATTGCATGCCCTAGTCCCAGCCTAAGACGGATTGTTTCCGATTTATTATAATGTAACCAAAAATAATGCGTTAAATTGTAAGCAGTATTTTCGGGTTCACAATCTTTCGACATAAAAAAAATAGGGTCATTTTAGACCAAGTCATCTTCGACCTTCCTCTGTAAACTCTGTACATACAAGTTACAGACAGTTTTTATCTTTCTCCCGACATCACTGCCTGAACGATCTCATCCGTCGGGCTCTTGTCACCGCCGGTGTGCCAGCTGTGCTGGAACCCTCTGGTTTGGCGCGCGACGATGGCAAGAGACCAGACGGTATGACCCTGGTCCCTTGGAGAGTGGGACGGGCTCTTGTATGGGACGCTACTTGCGTCGATACACTTGCTCCGTCCCATGTTCAGGGCACCTCGAGTTCTGCAGGTGCGGCCGCCAATCAGGCGGAAAACCTCAAGCGGCGCAAATATGAGAACCTTAGTGGGGATCTCATATTTGTACCGTTTGGGGTTGAAACCTTAGGTACATGGGGTCTGGGTGCGCACAAACTTTTCGGAGAAATCTCCAAAAAACTCATTGAGGCCACCCTAGACCCCAGAGCCGGCACCTACCTGGCCCAGAGAATAAGTATCGCAATCCAGCGAGGAAACTCTTTGAGCCTTCTAGGTACTCTGCCTGGTGGGGATGACCTGGGAGATTTCTTTTTTTTGTAGCATTTTAAGTTTTGGAGTAGTTATTATTTTTTTAGTACTTACCTACTTTTATGGTACAATTGATTTTGTTATCATAACTAGTTTTTAATTCTTCTTTTTTAATATTGTAATGTGAACCTTATGTTTTTACCAATAAATTATCTGTTTTTAAATATATTTCATAGCATTTTATAGTGGGCATTATGTTCACGTTGAGAATTAATCTTTGTCATTATCTTTCTTTGCCTATTATTAAGGGGTTGTTAGAACTGAAAATTCTTCTAAAATTATATTCTTTGAAACCTTTTTTCTCAGTCATGGATGTATTGAAAAATCCAAAAAAAAAAATTATTATGTTAATCTGCATTATATTTAGCCCAGGATTTTCTTTTTATAAATTGAATTTTTTATTTAAATATTGATTAAAAAATATGCAAAGTCCATCCTTTTTTTAAAGTTAAAACCTTTTTTTCTTCGTCTATGTCACACGAGTGAAAATTATTTCACTATTTTAAGTAAGACAAAACTCGGGGGAACGCTGTTTCAGTGTTTGCAAATTTTGTCTCAAATATTTATAGCGATTTTTTTATCCGATTTCAATACTTTCCGGTTGGTGCGATACCCCCCCTGTCGCCTACAAAATCGGTATGGACTTGTCGCTCAAGGTCACTGCCATTATACAGAGGCTTAAAACGCATAAAAATATTAACTCAGCTATATTGTGAATTGAAGGCCACAAGTGTACCCAGTAGTGTACAAACCGCTTGCATTTTAAGAAAGTACACGTGAGCTACTATGATGCAATAAGTTGTCCTGTGACTTTAATTAATGCGTCTTGCTGCATAAAGTAGAACTTTAGCAGTGTTAATCAGCTCGTTACATGCAATCGTATAACAGCGCTTAAATAGCCCACATGACCACTATGGGCGTAGGTACTCTTATGATGCTAAATTACTTTATTTGCATCACACAACTATAAATTAGCTCATATGTTACTCATTATTCCCATTACCGATGAACTGTAATGGGAATAATGTACTTTAAAGACTTTTTTATTCAGCGCCGTGTAAGTATTAAATATCCAGTTCATTCGTCTGCCATAATATATTAGCATATATAGTACGGATATTGTGATATATACTTGAAATTGTATTGTCTGTCTCATAATGTGGAAAGATAAACAAAGAACTGGTGAAAAACGCAGAAAAATTAACGTAGAATCCACATTAGTGCGGTTAACTGATTAGTTACAATATTTGCGTACATTTTACCCGCTTTAAAGCTGTACATGAATATGTGGCTGACTTGTTAAACACAAGAACTAAAGGTATCAGCTCGTTAATGATTAATGTACCACGAGTGGATACTTATACAGCACATAGCAGTATTTGTGATCACATTGCTTGTCCGCCATTTTCAGTTTATAATTCTATGTAACTTATCGAATGAAAAAATTATCATTGTTTTTATTTTGTTTTTTCAAAGTTTGAATTGATTTAAGTAGAAAATATACTGATTGTACATGCAAACAGCATGACTAATATAAATTCAAAATAATAAAAGACCTTTTGTTATCCATTTATGATCAACATATTTTACCCTATAATTTTCAATTTAACAGTGATATTTTGAGAGCGCATGAAAATGTTCTTAAAATAGGTTGGCGAAAATGAAGTTCATTATTTTTTCGGTAGATGGCTGTAGTGATCGATATCTCGTAAAGTATCGATCGAACAATTTCAAATGTATGCTCGTTGTCAAGGTGACAAATTTACAATAATTTAACTAATTTAATATTTCATACTTTTTGTGCATTTTTACTTTGGAAGTCGGTTTAATTTTTTGTTTTTAAAATAATATTAATATTTTTTCCCTTTTCCTTATATTTGTTAAATTATTATTAGTACATTTTAAGAGCGTTTACGAATAAGCTTCCATTAGGTATTGTATATAAGATGATGATCATGATGACTGTAAGTCACAAAGTGGTATATGCTTGCAGTTCTTTAAACAATATCGAAATTTCCAAACGCGTATCTTTAAAGAC
Organism: Phengaris alcon alcon; assembly: GCA_037179445.1. Lineage (NCBI taxonomy): Eukaryota > Metazoa > Arthropoda > Insecta > Lepidoptera > Lycaenidae > Phengaris > Phengaris alcon. Next base: position 160,992 of record JAYRCH010000139.1, on the reverse strand, counting down.
TAAGGAGTTCTGTTCAGTGTTTTTGGGTCCAGGGTATACCTTGGTGCAGAATCTTACTTTTTGGTAGCATATGCTTGGGTTATTTCTGAAAAAGTCTAAATCACTATATATGACCATATAAATTTCGGTGAGTTCCCTAGATTCCTCATGGATGCACTCCTGGATCAGGTCACCGCTTTGGTGACAACGAGACCAATTTCGGATTATACCCAATACATCAAAAAATCGGTCCACAAACGGCAAAGTTCACAATGTTCAAAGATATCCGTGTCGGTGTAATATATTATGAGAAGTACCTATATATTATCATTATGTCATGATTAATGGTGTGATGATGGTGGTGATGATGATGATGATGATTACTTTAATGCTCATAGTGCCGCCGATATCCCCAAACATGTATCTATAAGGATTCAGGAGTTCTGTTCGGTACTTTTGGATCCAGGGTATATCTTGATGCAAAACAGTAGCGGCGTTAGGAGGGGGCGCGGTTGGGCGACCGCCCGGGCGCCGGATAAATAGGGGCGCCGCAGGCGTACTTTTCTATCCCTGGTTCACTGAGTTAAACCTACATACTCGTAAATTCTCTAAATTGAGTATTGAAACAACTTCTAATTACAAAAAAATCTGAATACTATTACGTCCTTGCATATGAAATTGGCGTTTTGTCGTACTGGTCGTATTCAAATGTATACCGCTATTTACTCATGCATTTGTTTTGAAAACCGTAATTCATTTTTTTTCCTCTTTTGGTTTTTTCTTTGCGTCACTCTGTTTACAATATGGAAAACTTGAAATATCGTATCATTTTCGAGTACGAGTTCCACCGTGGTGGTTTATTTACATTAGTGCTGCAGAAACGGCTCGAAGGATTAATGTGTATGGCGGCGGAGTCGCAAAAGAAAACACAGTGCATTTTTGATTCCAACGTTTTGGTCCTGGAAATTTCGACCTGCAGAACAAGCCCCGTGGACGGCCGGAGACCAAAGTTGATAATGAAGAATTGCAGGCTATTGTGGATCCATCGCAAACCACGTCCGAGTTCGCTGCAGGCTGCGGTGTTAGTGCTAAAACTGTTTTAATCCACTTGAAGCAAACTGGGAAGGAGAAAAAGCTTGAAAGGTGGGTACCTCATGAATTGAGTGCAGCAAACCGACAAACGCGCGTCGACTGCTGCCTTACATTACTCAACCGGCACAATAATTAAAGGATTTTAAATCGAACCATTACCTGTGATGAAAAGTGGATCCTGTATGATAATCGGAAATGCTCATCGCAATGGCTTAACCTTGGCGAACCAGCCAAAGGGCTTGGGGCGCTTTCGCTTGGGGCAGGAAGCGAAAATTGACTCAAAAAAAGTTACTTGTGAGCGTTTGGTGGACTGGTGCCGGTTTCGTTCACTACAGCTTTCTTAAATCTGGTCAGACGATTACGGCAGATGTCTATTACCAACAACTGCAAATCATGATGGAAAAGCTAGCTGCTTAACAACAGAGTTTGGTCATTCGCTCTAGGCCACTGCTGCTTCAGGACAACGCTAGACCACACACTGAACAACAGACGGCTACCAAATTAGAGGAGCTTCAATTGGAATGTCTAAGACATCCACCGTACTCCCCGGACCTTGCTCCAACAGATTACTATTTTTTTTAATTTGGATATCTTCTTGCTGGGAAAAAGTTCAACTCCGATGGGGCAGTCCAAAGCGCCTTCAAATATTTTATTGATTCCTGTCCGACTGGTTTGTTTTAGTAAAGGAATCAATGAACTACCTATAAGATGGCAAAAGTGCATATATAGCAATGGTATAATACTTCGAATAAATAAATATATTATGTTTAAAAAAAATCGACTTATATTCCTCCTTTACAAAACGCCAATTTCATATGAAACGACCTAATATTAACTATTCAAATTATCCACTTACGTCAATCCCCAAATCCCCAAACATGTATCTATAAGGAGTCAGGAGCTCTATGTTTGGACGCTGCACCTTGAAATTCACGCAAAAAGAATTGATTTCTTTTTCCCCAACCTAATATATTCATACAGTATTTCACAATGAATTCTCTTTCCCATAAGAATTTGCAGTAAGAGCGAGATTTTACCCGAAAACAATATTTGCCATTAATAATAATTCACCATTACTTTACGTCATAAGTCGCACAAAATGGTGAACACAATACAACAAATCAAAATAAACTAAGGGACCATGAGTAAAAATTGTTCATAATTTTGGCACTTGTGAAGATTGAGCTCCATAGAAAATTTAAAACAATCCGAACGTGTACTTTGTGTTGTATAAAAGGTAACACATTTTCTAATAATCAGCCAATATTCAGCTCTTGGGACAACTGTTACCTTTAATATTGCTGATATAATGCTGATATACAACAAATGTCACAGTTAATCAGCTAACAGCTGTTTAATTTGTGCCCAAATCAAAGTTATATGAGCTGTTACAGCGCCTCTACAGCTCTTATTAAAGTTAGCTAATACCCCTTTGGATTCCATTGTGGACAGTAATACAGCTGACATACAGCACTTTTGTACTACTTGGGCGGTAATCGTGGTACCATTAGGCAATCCGTCTGCTCGTTTCCTGGTCCATTTAATTAAAAAACTCTTTATATTCCAGGCCTAGGCGGCTGCTGCTGGTGGAGCGTAGGCGGGCGGCGCAAGGGCGGGCAAGTGCGGTTCAGCGCTACGCAGACGCAGGCTCTGGAGAGAAGATTCTCGGCCGCCAAATACCTCAATCCTGACGAGCGACGCGCGTTAGCGGCTAGTTTGCGGCTTAGTGATAGACAGGTGAGATGTTGACTACGAATAATCGGCTTACTGATAGATAGGTGAGAAGTTGGCTACGAAAGGTTTTTATTTAGGCGGTTGCCTTACCGATAGACATGTGAGAAGTTGGCTACGAATGCAGCTAATCGATAGGCAGCTTACTGATAGGCAGGCGAGAAGTTGGTTTCGAATAACCAGCTAAATGATAGACAGGCGAGAAGTCGGCCTTGAATAACCACCAAAATGACAGACCGATGACAACTTAAACTTCGAAAAACCGGCTACCGATAAATAGGCGAGAAGTTTGCTTCGAACAACCAGCTAAACAATAGACAGGCGAGAAGTCGGCTTTGAATTACCAGCTGTCCGATAAACAGGCGAGAACTTATAATCGAAAAACCAGCTATCCGATAGACGAGAGAGAAGTTCTCACCGATAGACAGGCGAGAAGTTTGATTACGAATAACTGTCTGACCGATAGCCAGGCGAAAAGTTGGCTTCGAATAACCGGATCACCGATAGGCAGGATAGAAGTTGTTTTCGAATAACCAGCTTAATAATAGACAGGTGAGAGGTAGAATTCGATTATCCAGCTGTCTGAAAGACAGGTGATAAATTGTCTTCGAATAACCGGCCACCGAGAAGTTGGATTCGAATAACCGGCCACCCGATAGACAGGCGAGAAGTTGGATTCGATTAACCTGCTACTGATAGACAGGCGAGAAGTTGGATTCGAATAACCGGCTACTGATAGACAGGCGAGAAGTTGCCTTCGATTAACCAGCTGTCCGATAGACAGGCGAGACAAGTTCTCGCGTATCTATCTTCTCTTCTTCTTAGTGACAAATTTTGCTAACCTCTATTAACGGGGACCAGACAACAGGAAGTATATTTAATGCTTTTATATTATACAAGTATTTAAGATTTTTATTATATTAAACACATCCATGACCCAGGAACAAAGAAAAACTTTTTGTTCTTTCGGCGGTATCGAACCCGCGACCCCGGATTGAGCACCACCGCGCTCTACCACTGAGCCACAGAGGTCGTCAAATTTATTTGCATTAGGTAAGCTATGCAATTTCACGTTTGCTCTTTGGAAATAAGAACACATACAACTTCTTAGCACCAGGTAAATAATAGTAACTAACAATACTTATTTTATTGCCAGGTGAAGACATGGTTCCAGAACCGTCGTGCCAAGTGGCGGCGTTGCGTGCCCGAGGCGGACTCCCGAAGCCCCTCCCCCGACGACCTGACCGACGACGACAGGGTTGCCGAAGTTTAGTAGACCAGCCCGTCTATTCACAATGCGTAATTCGACTCGGATTCGATAACCCTGAGCGGCAACAAAGCATCGAGCGTTGACCGAGTCGAACAGGAATGAGGACTATCGTTTTTTGTCTCACTGGGTGGCGCCGCTGTAGAGTCCTGTAGGTCCTAAAGTGCGGCTGTCAAAATTTACATTTCAATCATATTTAATACAATAGAACAGTAGAGTGGACGTATTGGCGATACCGCAGTGTTGGCAGTCCCGTTTTGGTCGAAAAAATAAAAGCTTGTGAAAAGGCGGAATTTTATTTCTTAGCTTCGCTCATAAAGCACTCACATCCGTAACTTATATTTGCCATAATGAATGTAACGTAATTCATACGCGATAGCCCTCATTGTGAATAGCCCCGCTGATAATTAGTTACTGTAGACCTCAATAATGATGACTAGATTGCTAATGTTGCTAATGATCTGGTGATGCATCTCCGACGACCAGGACCAGAGACAATAAATAAATAGCATACGAGATTATTTCTGTATTTTAACCTACCTCTGTACCTACATTTGAAGCATGTAGAAAATATGTACTTCAATTCGCGTAATTAACTGACAATTTCATTTTACTTTTAATGAATTATAAATGAATCGTCTCGATATCTTAAATAAACGAATTTTTGGAGTTTGCACCAATCACGGGTTTTACGTTGGTTTGATGTTTATGAAAATACCGTTTTGCAGTTTTGACATATCGGGACTGTATCGTAACTGTATTATTGCAGGATTTAATTAACAGAATCGACCTTCAGATTAACTAACAAGCAGACAGACCGCCTGATAGTAGGTAAGCGATTAGCTACTGCTACCCAAGGAAGCTTTGCGCCAGAGCTGTTACAGAGTGCATTACTGAACAATTTTCTGTGAAGCAGTTCTCGTGTAAAGCTGTACTCGAGACATTCGTGCCAAAGTAGGTATACCTAATCGCAAGTTCACACCAAAACGAGAACGCCGCTGCATTTTTAAGGTAGTGATTAAAATTTGAACTCAATTTAGTACACAAGAAGATACCCGTTTTGCAGAGCGGTACAGTTTGGCATTCGAACTCTTGCAATTAAACGTGTTATCTTCTAAAATGCAGCGCCGCGCCGCGTATCGTCTCGTTTGGTGCGAGCTGACCCACAGTTATTAGTTACCGTTATTTCTATCTATCAGCCTGATATGAGAGACTCTGCTGATAATAATCGAACATTATACCTACTTAATGACACTTGGGGATCTGCCTTCTGATATAACTGAATATTTGCTGGTATGATATAACTTTTATATTTGCCGTAAAAAATATGTAATCGTCATAATATTATCTGATAATATACTTATGTAGGTACTTACATTGTGAGGATTATCACACACACGATTATTATACACGTAACTTAGGTGTATTGTTTGTGTTTGAATGACTTAGGATTTTTGGTTTTTCTGCGCACAAGATATAGTGTATCATCATCAGGTAATTTAATGATTGACTAAGAAATAAATCGATTTGTATTCAACATTTTATTGATTAGTGACTCTTGCTTGACAGTAAAAGTCGCCGATCATCATCATAATCTGGGGGCACGGTAGTACACCGTTAAGACGAGCCAAGCGAAGCGCAAGGGCACAGGTACTTACTTCGCATCATTTTACATGGAAATTTAGTGGGATCCTAGAATTATTCTGCAATATTTACATAATCCTTCTATGATCTAGGTAATTCGGATTTATGGTAAGTAACATAAGTACTTAGGTCTAAAATTTGCCACCCTAAGTTACGAGCGGCGGCTGAAAAGTTTTGAGCCTAAGTACCTTAAAGTACAACTAATTACTCGCGCATCATACCACTAATTGCGGGTATCCTTAGAAACATAAATGTCAAATTTCATGTCATTTCCATCATTACGCTTTTAGTAATTGAATCGTAAACGTCACAATGTCTGAGTCTTCCGCACTTTGCACGAAATTGGAGTACAGAGCTGTGATAAAATTCTTAACAAAGAAGAATAAAACACCGACGGAAATATTTGAAGAGATGACAGCTGTTTATGGGGAGTCTGCACCTTCATTTGCTACCGTCAAACGTTGGAACCGACAGTTTAAACTTGGCAGGGAGTCACTCGAAGATGACCCCAGGTCAGGACGCCCAAACACCGCTGTTACCGAAGAAAACATTGAAAAAGTAAAAAAACTTGTTCTGGAAGATCGGCGAATCAAGTTGTGGCAGATAGCTGAAGCCATGGGCATTAGCAAGGAACGAATCGGAAATATTTTGCATGATCACCTGCACATGAAAAAGGTCTGCGCGCGATGGGTGCCGAAAATGCTGACGCCGCTGGACAAGCAACGTCGAGTCACAACTTCACAGGAGTTTTTGGACATCTGTGGCGATAATCCAGACGACGTTTTTTCTCGCCTTATTACTGTTGATGAAACCTGGATTCGACAGTACGATCCGGAGTCAAAACAGGAGTCAATGCAGTGGATATAAAAGGTAGAAAAGCCGCCACGGAAGTTCAAAGTGGAAAGATCGGCGTCCAAGCTCATGGCCACTGTTTTTTGGGATTGTGAAGGTATTTTGTTTATTGATTACCTTCCGAAAAATACTACAATGAACGGAGACTACTATGCCGCATTGCTGACCAAGTTACGTCAAGTGGTTGTTGAGAAACGGAGAGGCAAACTGACAAAAGGAGTCCTGTTTTTGCAAGACAACGCGCCCGTCCACACTGCGCGAGTTGCAAGGCGTGCCCTCGCCGAGACAGGATTTGAGGAAATCAACCACCCACCCTACAGTCCTGATCGGGCTCCTAGTGACTATTATCTTTTTTCAAATTTGAAAAAAGACCTACGGGGACGGAGATTTTCCAATGACGAAGAAATGAAGATGGCCGTAGATGAACATTTTGAAGACAAAAACGGTGAATATTTTTTCATTGGGTTAAAAGCTCTTTACAATAAATGTAAGAAGTGCATTGAAATACAGGGAGACTATATTGAAAAATAAATTTTTTGTACATTTTTATCAGCATTTTTAATACCTTAGGCTCAAAACTTTTCAGTCGCCCCTCGTAAGACCACTGACCGTTCATCTTGGTTTTGCACTGACTTGACCCCTACCCCCTAACAAATAGAACTCTTCTTTTAAAATACTTCAACCTGCTAGATTTACGTTACCTTCCTGCTGAAAATACTAACTTTTGGTTTGGTCAGCCTACCTTTAGCCGAGTAGTCACGTAGGTATACCTAATGATAGCCTAGTGGCCATAATATGCCTTAATATTTAGTGCCCAATTCCGTATCGGTACGGCTTCCCACTTGGCTTATATCACAGCAGATTAAACAAACGCGTTTGTTTACGCCGTCAAGGGTGACAATAGCCGCTTTACCGCCTAATCCTGTCAGATTAGCTGACACTTCCTTTTTTAATATTTGGAAGAATATGGAAATTGGGGCGAAGGATGTTTTAGATTCACGTGGACAGACACAGGACACACGAAGCCCACGTATGAAAAATTTGTAGTTATCTTTACTTAATATTTAATCTTTAAGATTTCCGTGCCCAAAGGGTAAAAAGAGGATCCTATTACTGAGACTTCGCTGTCTGTCTGTCCGTCTGTCACCAGGCTGTAACTCGTTAACCGTGACAGCTAGACAGTTAAAATTTTCACAGATTATGTATTTATGTTGACGACCTTAACAACAAATACTCAAAACAGAATAAAATAAATATTTAAGGAGGGTTCCAATAAAACATACGTAACTTTTTTGACGTTTTGTAAGGAACCCTTCGTGCTCGAGTCCGACTCGCACTTGGCCGGTTTTTTATTAGGTAGGTGTGTAGTTAACTAGTTATGTACTGACTGCTTGTTTTTATTTTAAACTGTAAATCATCCAATAGATTTATTAGTATACATGCTAAGTTCAAAATGATACCACTATAGCTAAGCGTATCAATTTGAAGCCACACAACGCCTGTTACATCTTAATATCAAAACGCTTCTAGGCAATTCTAATTAATATGTTAGGAACCTTTTAATTCTTTAGGTAGGTACTTATTCCTCTTTTAGGACATCAACCAATGAAACAAAATAATAAACAAACAATAAAAACATTTATTTCTTTAATACCTACATATTAATATTGAATTGAATAATCAAGGTTTAAACTTAAATCTTGTGAGGACCTACACTACATGTCTACATTAGAATAATTTACTAATATTATAAAGTATTAGCAATCGGGTGCGACAACAAAACAAAGACTTCTCTAATTTCTATCTACAGAAATACATCGGTGTGCGTGCGCTGTGTAATTTGTGTGTTGGGTATTGAGTGAATAAGGCTGGGGCCTGGAACTATAATAGGAGCCGAAATCCGGCGCTCCAGTAAAAATTCAGAGCACTGAAAATAGAACTCTGCGTTAAAACAATTGAGTTGAATATGGAATTGTCGTGTCGAGTTGTCATGAATGACATTGACATTTGACTCGACCCTTGTGTGTTCGATTTTCAACTCTATTATATAAGCGCAGATTTCTATTTTCAAGGCTCTGAATTTTTCCAGGCCTTACAGATTCCGGACAATATAGTCCCAGCCTAAGTAAATAGTATCAGTAGACAGTAGGTCTTGGAATAGAGGAATAGACTATGTAGGAATAACGAACGATAATAAACTCTGAAGAATTAATACACACATCTATATTAGTCTATGGGTCAGCATTTATTTAATTAATGAGGAAAAGACATCTGCTTCTTTACATAATAATATACAAACAGTGTAAGGCCCTGTTTCACAATCATCCGATAAGTGTCAGATAGCTTATTTGCATGTTTCGTCTCTGCCGCTCGATATACAATAAGAGGTGACAAAACTTCCGAATGAATTATCCGACACTTATTAGAAGATTGTGAAACCGGCCCTATTATCCTATACCTACAGAGAATAATAATACTTACGGTAGTGTACCTACCTACAGACAATCTGGTCCCATGGATAAAGTAACAAATAACTGGTGGTGAGGGTATAAGCACAGATTAAGGAAAGAGTAATAGATAAACAGCTGCATAGTTAGCTTTCCGTTTGATTGCACTACTACAAGCATACGGCGTGTCCACGATTGTGTGTGAAAAATCGTGGGCTCTTGAAGGGGATGTCAAATTTTTCAAATTTGGATCGGTTATATATTTTCTACTTTGTGGTACGAGTATTAGGTACCTACTACCTACTAACAACTAAAATAGAATAAGTGTGTATATTACGTACGTATATTGTGTTTTATGCAATCCAATTATTTTTTAGACAATACATATTATCTACATTTAATACACGTCCATGTCCCAGGAACACAGAAAACCTTTTTGTCCCCAGGCAGGATTCGAACCCGCGGGGGGTCGCGGAGCGCCAAGGCGCTAACCACTGAGCCACAGAGGTCGCCAATATATTATATATAATACATACAAAAATATTTAGTTACTATCCGTTTACTTACCTGTATGTTCTTAGACAGGCAAACCACGTCATACTGGAATCTCTTACATCTTCCCAAATACCTTCCACAAAACCTAGGAAACATTAAAATGTTAGCACAATATTATGCACATAATATATTTGTTAAGACCATGTTAAAACATATAATATTATATTGGAAGTTGTTTAGTGAGTACTTTTATTGAAAGATAATGCGATATTGGTAATAAATATTATGTAAAGTAATTGTGAAAATATTGTATTTCAAGTTATCAGTTCGTTAATTAAAAAGTTACCTGAATATAATATAGATAGCTGTGGTGACAATCGTAAGAGTTTACCTAGTGGAAGAGAGAAGTGTAGACAGAGAGATAAAGCAAAATAAAATATTTATTTGTAAAACCGAATAAAAAGAAGAAAAAGAAGAAAAAGCTGAATAAAATAGGGAGCATGCATAGTTTTTTACTCGATTATCGAACACTACATAATAAGCTGGGAAATATTGTCTTTGCAATGGCATATCTACGATCAACCGTTGACGAAACACAGTCATCACAAGAGTGGCATCGTTGCAGAGCATACACAAAAAATGCATGATTAACGACGTCACCAGTCACCACCGCAGTTGAAAATGTGTGGAGATTAATTCAAATTAATTTTTAAAGATTTAATATTATTATAATAATATTATTATTAACCAGTGTTTTTGAATTAAGATTAATTCAAAAACAGTTGCGACCAGTGTTGCCACATCTAAAACTTTGCCAGATTTCAGAGATTTTTTTAATTACACATGCACTTTTACGTACTGCACATTGTACCTTTATGTAACAGAACAACCGACCGATTTGATCTTAAAGCTTAAGAATGAAATGCAAGTAAGAAAAAATCCATAGAATGAAAACAAATATATAAATAACAGCACGGATAGAGAAATAATTAACGCATACAAAATGGTGCCTCACTATGCAATGTTATAATCACTTGTAAGTTTGTTGACTTAAGTAAATTTATTGAGTATGAAATGTGGAATTGTTTTTATAAATTAAAATAAATCATGTGCAGTTATGTAGGTATGTGACCACTGACAGTGTAAATTAATAAACAGGCACAAAACGTTTCGGTAAGTGTATTACATTACATACACTGTTACAGGGTTAAATATACAAACATATAGGTACATAATCACAAAAGCATAACAACAGGTCAGTACTTACATAAAACAAAGAAGAATTTTTCTTGTTCAAAAACTTTTTACAAAGCAGATTAATATGTAATATTATTGTTTACTATTTACAGTTTACAAAATACATAGATAAATTGCTGATACTTTTTATACGACAAAGACACTGTCATATGTATTAAAATAAATTCTATTGTTTACTTCTACTGTGCAAATATCTTAAAACTTTCATAAGTAACAAAACAAAGCCATTACTTATTCTTCTACTGCACGAGATTTCTTGAAACTGTAAATTCACTGCAAAGGTATGCAATATTGCTACATGTCTGCACGCTCCTATCTTTCATGTTACAATTTGGCAATTCTTGCAACACAATTGAACAGACAGACTCTCTGTCATATTAAAGTCTCAATACATTTCTAGTAAGTTCTTTAATTCTTAGCCTCTGGAGCAACTTGCGGCTGGGACGGTCGCTTGTAGGGAGATATTTTGATGTCCGGCTTAATATTCCTCATCGCTGCTATGAAATTTCTCGAAAAGGAGATGATGCCTTGTATCAGATCCATAATAAGCCCTCCGAAACACAAGCCTTGAAAAAATATAGCGTTTTAACTTTTCGTAGGTAGTTCAAGTTTTGCAAAAACGCCATCTATGAGCAGTCAACTAAAGTAATAAAAAATATTTTAAAATACTTTGAATCTGCAATATTTAGGCCCTGTTGCATAATACTGATAAATGTCATATAGTTTATTTGCATGTTTTGTCTCTGTCACTTGATATAAAGTAAGCAGCGACAAAACTTCTGAGTAAGCTATCCGACGCTTATTAGAAGATAGGGATGTTGCCTAGTGTGAAATAACACATTTTTATCAAATTAAGTTTTAAAATTGTTGAATAGAAAAACATAAATCTAATTTTAAGAAACAGGTTTTTAGGTTGACGCGATTAAAAATTATAAGCAAATAAAAAATATTTCCCATCTCTTTCTCGCCAAACGATATGTTACGTCACAAGCTCTCTTTCTAAATTGTAAATTTAAATTGTTTGTATCTTCGTTATTTTTTAAGATAAACGAAAATGGGTTCTAGGTTATTTATTAACATATTGTCTAACATAGAGTAGACGAAAAAAAATTTTTTGTCAACATGCTTATTGTAAAACAGGCCCTTCGAGACGAATAAGTTGATTAGTTTTACCACAAAATGGACAGCTAGCTTTTCTTTATTTAATTTATATTCTGTCACTCAAATAAAAAAAATCATTCAAATAACCTTAGTATTTACTGCTTATAAAAAATAAAAACTTTCGTTTCGAAAAAACTCGAAGAATAAAAAATAAGATATACGCCTACTCTTGCCATAAATACTGAAACAAAGAAAAAAAATTTTTTCTATTGCAAATAACATTTATTACTTTTACAGTGTGTTAGTTTAATACATAAATATAAAACATTTTTAAAATATAAAAAGCTCATTCGAAGTGGTCTCCATTGGCTGCAATACAGTCCTTTAAACGCTGAGGCCAGTTATCAATAGAAGCACTCACTCTTTCCATGGGAAAATTTTTCACTGCCGATCGTACAGATTGTTTTAGGGACTCCAAATTATCATGGCGTTTAGAGCAAGCCGTACTCTCTAAAACTGACCATAAATGATAATCCAGCGGATTAAGATCGGGACTAGACGACGGCCAGTCTTCAGCTCTGATGAAGTCCGAAACGTTCGTTTCCAACCAAGACTGTGTAGACCGAGCTTTATGACCCGGCGCCGAGTCTTGCTGGAAGGACCTTTCTTGGTTATTATTGAACATGGTGTTGTTAAGGGGCTTCACTACCTTCTCAAGAATGGTATCTTGATACTCTTGTGCCGATGTTTTGATACCTTTTTCACAAAAGTATGGCTCAGTCACTCCTTCATAGCTAATACCCCACCAAACCATTACTGAAGTCGAATAGTGCCCACGTTGCACTCTGTCGACTAATTGAGAAGCTTTCTTAGAGCTTTGAGCATAAATAAGGTCATTTTGTTTATTAAAATGTTGCTCAATTGTAAAAAATTTCTCATCCGTAAACAATTTTTTTCTGTGACCTCCCTTGCATACCGCTTCAGTAGTTGTTTCGATTTTGCCACCCTATTTTTTTTTTTATTTTTTGTCAAGAAATGGCCAGTACGTCTCTTATAGGCTGCAAGTCCTAAGTCGTCTTTTAAAATACGCGAAATGGTTCTAGGTGCTATCTTCATCTCCCGAGATAAAATCTTTTGCTTTCGGACAGGATTTCTAATAATTCTTTCCCTTACTGCTTTGCCCACCTTTTTCGTACGAACACTACGCGGACGGCCAGATCTTTTTCTGTCACAAGCACAGGAGGTCTCATTGTACCTATTAATAGCCCGGTACACAAACATTTTACTAATACCAAGCGTATGGAGAGTTTTAATAATTGCATTTGGCTCCATACCTACTTTGTGTAATGCCATCACAGCGATTCAGTTCTCTTTATCACCCCACTCCATTTTAATATCGCAAAATATTGTAAAAATCAATGAACAATCATATAATAATGACAGATTCCACATTCAAATGTAATATTTTGTTTATTTTTAATTGTAACAGTATTTATGGCCAGACTATGTATACTTGTCGTGGAAAAACTAAAAATAAATGGTGCGCTAAACACACTAATTGTGCCATCTTAAAAAATTGGAAGCCATGCCAGCTACAAAAATCTTGTGACAAAAGTTTTTACAAACCTTTTTCTGATAAAATTACACCAAGTCTTCAAAGTCAAGGAAGATAACAAGTAAAATATCTACTCAAAACGCTGATGATCATGATTAAATCCATGTATTTTTAAAGACATTTGATGCATCATGCTGCCCTAGTCAAGAGGTTTTGAAGTTCAAAGAAAACAAAATTGCGTAGTATAAAACATTTATATATTTGTAGCCTTATTAGGAGGCAAGGGTGTTGGTAACTGCTAAATAGTTACAGCTGAAGCTAAATTTCCATTGAATTTTATGGGAAAAATTTCCTTTAGCATCACCCACAAATAATGATTAGAGTACCCGATCAAAAGACTACACATCGACCTTTCATAAGACACTAGATTTTTCTTTATTCCACATTGCAATTTGCACCCCCGTGTGGGGATTAATTTCAAAAAATCCTTTTTAACGGATTTCTACGTCATAATAACTATCTACGTGCGCAAATGCAACGCAATCCGTCCAGCTGTTGAAAGTGTTGATAGCGTCCACTATACAAATTTTGGAACATCCATTTCACCCCTTTAGAGGACGAATTAAAAAAAACTATAAAATACGTATTCAATTATTATATAGTATTTATTACCTCGGATATTAAATTTTATGGAAAACGGGACAAATTTTAAATATTCCTCAGAGGGTGAATTCTAACAAACCATGAAACGCGTATTTAATTAAATGTATTGATAAGTACCTATGAATTTTCATCATAATCGGTGCAGATTTAATGATTTTCCATACAAATTTTCAACCCCTATTTCACCCTTTCATTGTAGTAGTGTAATTTTTCAAACACCCATCTTAGTGTGCGTCTTCGTTGTAAATTAAAACAACCGTCCAAGTTTGACATTCCTAAGCCGTAAGCGGTTACGGCTATGCGTGCGTCTATATGTCAGTCAGTCAGTGAGAACATCTCCTTTTATATATAGATATTCGGCTAGTGTCGGTTTTGTAGCCCGTTTTCTCTTGCGCACATACAATACAGCAGCTTATGTCACATTGGCAGTGTTGGACAGAGATGACGGTTCACAAAACCGACACAAAACGAGTATCTCTCTTCAAAGGACGATGTGCATGTTATTTTTGACCTGGTAATTGAGGTAAAAGTTTGCGCATGATCAATGCTGCCAACACATAAAGCACCCTTATCTCCTAACACACAACTAAAACACTAACAATTATAAATAGTCAGCTCTCAAAATCACACATACGCAGTTCTCTTGTTGATTCCTTCATCAAAAGATAACAAACTAATAATTATATGCATCATTCTGTACAAAATATAAGTCATTTATGAGGTCATGTTTCATTATCTTCTAAGCTACGTTCAGATAAAATTCAATCTAACCCCCTTACAAATAAAAATATTTATACAATGGATTAGCAATATGTTTTGTCCTTGTCTGTCAAGCGACTTTTCCAACGTCAACAACAAGGACAAGGACAAGGACAAAACATTGTAAAGCTTATCCACTGTGTAAATATTTTTATTAGTAAGTGGGTAAATGTAAACAAAGAATGTTATAATGCTACCAATTTAAATGTCACTAATTTATCGTGCATTATAAACACAATAACACATTAATTTGTTCGAATTTCATATTTTTGTTTTATTGTATGTTTATATGAAGTTGAGTCTGAACAGATAATAAGTTCCAGCTTATTCAAAGTCTTGTCGCTTTCTTACTTTATATTGAGTGACAGAGACGAAGCTTATGAATAAGCTATTACACACTTATAAGAAGATTGTGAAACAGGTCCTTAAAATATATTAAATAAACATTTAGACCGAAATTCACTATAGAGAGTCTTTCTTTATAAATATAGACACGATAAGTCTAGAATCTATTTACTAATCTTTTCCTCGAGCGAGGTTCTCAATTGATATAATGATGCTTACAATTATAATAAAATCTTATATACACACATACAGAGTTGTATAGATATTTATTTTTAAAATATATTAATGCACAACCAAGTAAATGACCGGATGGACCTCTTAAATAAACGTTAAGTACCAACTCCCATTATAGTATGTATCTTAAGAAGGCAACTAATAAATAGGAATAGAGGTTGAAAAAATTATGCAATTATTAAAGTTATACAGAGTGTATTTTTATCCGAATGATGTATTCAAAGTTAAGTTAAAATATTACGTAATTAATGACAGTATGCATAACAAAAAAAGCAGAATTTATAGAAAAATAACATGATTTTTTGAATGTCACGCGACCACCGCGCAGTACCGGCCGCGTGGTTATGAATCGACGTTCATTATTTTAAAGGATAATCTGTTTAAAATTTAAAGTTAAGTACATATTTTTGGAACATAGTTGAATAATGATCACGCGCCTCGAAAATCTATTTTTGCTTTGAATACATCACCAATTAAAAAGACATTGTAAAGTTAATCCAAAAATTCAATTGTAACTTTTACCCCATTACCCCCAAACATCTATACAACTCTGCGTCAAACAAGTGAGATAACAAACGGTGAGTAGTCGCAGTCTAGTCAGATTTCCTGAGCGCACCTCGGGCCCGCCAAGCTCGGAGGAGATTGTACCCGAAGTAGAGCTGAAACGCGTGCACCTGGGACGCTAGAAGCACGAACGCGTACCAGAGGAGACCGTAGGGGTAGCCCTGAAAACATTTAAAGTAAAGTATAAGTAAGTGCCACAAAAATACTTGGAACAAATAGAGCAACATGCTGCTGGACATGCCCTCAACAACTACGTGCCGTGTCCCCGAGACTCGTGCCGCGGAACATTTTGTATGCCACACTAAAGTAAGGCCAACGAGACGAGATATAAAACGTAAATAAACGGACCGCTACTGAGTTGCATTATGAAAGTGAGTTAATATAATATCTGTCCTTATCACTCGTATGCAATAATGACGTCAGTTGGTCGACGACAGCTGTCGTAGCGTGTTTCGTGGTACAGGAAAGCGGCCAGTGCCGCAGTTGTCAACATTTGGTCCGCCAAACAATTGTGAACAAGTTCATTCCTGTTTGGATTGCGTTCGAAGTGATACATATTTTTTCGTCTCCGTATTTACATGGTTGTTATTATAAACACAGCTGACTCGGGCTCTTCCGACGAATCATCTTTGTCTAGTACAGACGACAGCGATTAAAATTCGAACTTTATAATAATTTATTCAAATAAAAATGTTTTGAACCCCTGAAAATTTGTTTACATTCTTTATCTCGTCTGGTTGGCCTTACTTTAGTCAGTGTTTACAGAAATGTCGCCCGTGGAGGTTGTGACGATTAGTGCTGTGTACATACTTATATCGGGAGTGATGAAACGCAAGCGAAAGAGAAGATGGTGGATGCGGAATTTTTTACTACAACGAGAAGGAAGAATTAATATTCTAAGTGATCTCCGAATGTCTGACGGAACATTTGTGAATTTCACTCGAATGTAATTAGATCTGATTTTGAAACTTTATTGAAAATGATCGGACCTATAGCCAAACAGCATACAATACTATGGGACGCTGTTGGTCCCCATATCAGACTAGCCATTGCATAAGGCCTATGCAGCATGAAATAAGAGTTATTTATTATTTATTCAGATACTTGTCGACCGATTATTGCGATAGTCACAGTTTGAAGTATCCCACAGCAAATCATGCTACTGATAAAGCTCAAGAAGTGAAAGCACGGTATCGTTTCCCCACACTACAGACATATTGAGAGACACGTTGCGTACACGAATACACTCGGTGTTAAATGACGCGACAATGACACGGGACACTCCTCGGGCGGGAGCAAGCAACATGTCCCGCGTTACGTAAAATGTTGCGGGGCATGTTGCGGGACACTGTACAACGTTGCAGCGTCATGTTGCAGGACAAAATGTTCCCTAGTACATCGGGGCTTTAATCATAAATGTATTAGGTCCTTACATATGAAATTGGCGTTTTGTAGTACTGGTCACTTTGATCTCAAATATATCTTCTTTGGTTAGGAATTCCAATTTAAAATTTATACCACAATTTACTCATGCATTTGTGTTTCGAAAACCATACCAACCATTCATTTGTTTTTTCCTCTTTAGGTTTTTTCTTTGCGTCACTCTGTTTACAAAATGGAACACTTGAAATATCGTATTATTTTCGAGAACGAGTTCCACCGTGGCACCAGTGCTGCAGAAACGTCTCGTAGGATTAATGATGTGTATGGCGGCGGTGTCGCAAAAGAAAACACAGTGCGTTTTTGGTTCCAACGTTCAACTGGAAATTTCGACATGCAGAACAATGCAGGACGGCCGGAGACCAAAGTTGATAATGAAGAATTGAAGGCTATTGTGGAAGCGGATCCATCGCAAACCACGTCCGAGTTAGCTGCAGGCTGCCGATGTTAGTAATAAAACTGTTTTAATCCACTTGAAGCAAATTGGGAAGGTAAAAAAGCTTGAAAGGTACCTCATGAATTGAGTGCAGCAAACCGACAAACGCGCGTCGACTGCAGCGTTACATTACTGAACCGGCACAATAATGAAGGGATATTAAATCGAATCATTACCTGTGATGAAAAGTGGATCCTGTACAATAATCGGAAACGCTCATCGCAATGGCTGAACCCTGGCGAACCAGCCAAAGCCTGCCCTAAGCGAAAATTGACTCAAAAAAAGTTACTTGTGAGCGTTTGGTGGACTAGTGCCGGTTTCGTTCACTACAGCTTTCTTAAATCTGGTCAGACGATTACGGCAGATGTCTATTCTGCCATACCAGCAACTGCAAATCATGATGGAAAAGCTAGCTGCTAAACAACAGAGGTTGGTCATTCGCTCTAGGCCACTGCTGCTTCAGGACAACGCTAGACCACACACTGCACAACAGACGGCTACCAAATTAGAGGAGCTTCAATTGGAATGTCTAAGACATCCACCGTAATCCCCAGACCTTGCTCCAACAGATTACCATTTTTTTCGAAATTTGGATAACTTCTTGCAAGGGAAAAAAAAACAACTCCGATGGGGCAGTCCAAAGCACCTTCAAAGATTTTATTGATTCCTGTCCGAATGGTTTTTTTAGTAAAGGAATCAAGGAACTACCTATGAGATGGCAAAAGTGCATAGATATCAATGGTATAATATACTTTGATCAAATAAACACATTATGTTTAAAAAAACGACTTCATGTTCTTCCTTTACAAAACGCCAATATTATATGTACCTAATATTAATAGTGGCATGTGTCATATTAATGCAACAACTATTTTGTATTTTAAAACTATTTTCTTAAGATAAATTCACTGACTTCTTCCTTATCGAACATTTAAAACTAAGGGTTATTTCACACGAAATGGAAACGATACGCGACATGGCGCTGTATTTATATAAATGCAGCATATGATAGCTATTAAAAATGCGGCGCCGCGTAACGTCGCATATCGTCGAGGTGTAAACTGACCCTAAGTCGCTATTACACATTGAAGTTTTAGAGATAAGATATATAACCATGTTACTTTGGTGTGGATGGATCTCTAATCAAACAATTAAAAACAATCTAAAGTTCTTTACCATAATTAGCAGATGATTTACAATAGGAATTTATGAAGATTGCCATACCTGCCACAGCTGTATATCATCAATATCGTCGTCCTCATCAGCCGTCAGGTACGCCCACACATCTCCGCAATAGTGTAGCACGCAGTACAACAGTGGGCCGAGTCCCAGTGCTATGATACCGTACATGTACTGCCTCAGGTAGCGAATGTTGTTCCGTTTGATCGCTGACAGACCCAGAAACGACAGCAGCAACGATAGACACCAGATATACTCCCACCACAGAGGCTGGAATGTAAAATATTATATATTTCTAATTTAAACTTTTTAGTTTTTTCTTTCCATTTAACATTTTTATCTAATTTATTATTTAATGCAAAACATGTTTCTTATCTTTCTCTTTCTATATTGTAGATGTAATAAAGTTGATCACCCAAATAAAACTCTTCTGTGCTTACTTCTTAATGCAAAACTTAAGTATATATCATCATGTCTGCAGGGGGGGTAAATAGTAAATACTGTAATATTTATGTAACTCATTTCAACAAAGATTCATGTTAAATATGTTTAAAAATTTACTGATAATCTCCACTTCTCTATCGGACTGAATTAAAATAATTACAAAAAATTAAATGTAAACGAAAATTAAACTAAAAATTTAGAAAAAGGCACTTATAAAACTCCCAATGTCTTTTGCATAATTTTAATATTTTACCTGTGGTATCTGCAACTCTTCAATTTCCAAAATAAATATGTCGAGCTTGTCCAGAATATCGGCAGAGAGTTTTGCCAACATCACAAAGAAGAGAACATGGTGAAAAAACACACAGTACTTCAGACGGGACTTGTTCAATGCACTGCAATATATTATGTACAACCTTTAAATATATTATATAATTATATAACAAAAAGATTCAATCCAACCAAATTAATGGGTCACTGTTTTTTTAATTGCACCATAAATAAGTGACATTTAAATTTGTAGTATCATAGGTCACTATTGTTCTCAAGGTTTACGTGCATATAGATTAAATAGAATCTGAACATAGTCCATTTACAACACTAAATATTAAAATAACTTATCACTACTATAAAAATGTATATATGTATGTATGTATATATATGCATTATTATAAGTTACACATATATATATATTGTTTAAAGGCATGTTTTAATTTTTTTATATTTTATTATGTTCTTTTTATCTGCTCATGCACGCCAAATTCTTTTCTATTATTCCCTCTTCAAGGTTGCCTGGAAGAGATTGCTACCTAGTAATAAGGCCGCCATTGTATTTTTTATCTCTTTTCTTTTATATTTTTTTATGTTGTGTGCACAATAAAGAATATTTCATTCATTCATTCATTCATTAAATATAGTGGAAAGGAAATTAATATAAAAAAGCATCAAACGGACATTGGAAATACTCAATGTCACACATATTATCTGTATTAAGTTTACTTTTCATGGGATATTGACATACTAAAATACCAAGATATTTTAATTAGGTACAAAATTTATATTCTTATAACACTATACAGTCTTACTAATTTTGTATCCTACTTCAATTATTAGATAGCATAAGGAGCAACAAGTTTGTTGTTGTTTTGAACATTAAACACATTTTTTCTACTTTGTTGTTTTTCAGGGTTTAAACAGCTGTATAAAAAGAAAATTTAAATTTCTGGCGCCAAACGCAGGTCAAGAGGTTCGCTTTTGTCTAAAAATAATTAAAACGGAACTTGACAATAGTTTAATGTCACACATTCTTAATTACGAGATCACAATCCGCGGTCCAATAACATAAAAATAGGCGCATTACTCACCTTATTTGATAATGGGCCGCCACTTTTTCTCTATGTTCGAAATCTGCTCCATTCGTGCCTGTTACCATAACACCACCTCTAGAAGCCATTTTATTAATAAACTTCTATTTTTATTTATTACTAATAGATTCCTTAGCGTGAACGGCACCTTAAACTACGCTAATCCGACGCGGGCTGTTTACTATCGTATAAAATAACTGCATCTGAAAATTGTTCAAATCTTTGATATTTCCCATCTGCCAAAAACCGTGCTACGTAAATGCCACAAAATATGCCAACGTGAAACCTGACTAGGGCTGTCACACATCATATCAAAAATCGAGAGATTAATTAATAGGGCATTCGATAGTCCGGACTTCGTGGTCAAGCCGAAAACTTCTTCACAAGAAGCCACTTATAACGCCTCTATCATATTATTATATATTTTTCATATTAGACTAGTAGAATGTGTCTCGTACTTGCTAGGTACTATATGAATCATAATATCAACGTAAACGTATCAACGTAACGTAAGTAAACGTGATAAGTTAATTTTTTAAACGTAGCTGTTTAATGTACTGAGAGTAATCATTAAGCTAACAACCCTGAATCTGCATTATGTATTTACGATGATTTACTTTATTAAAAATATTATCGATATTTTCACGTTCACTCGTCGCCTTCCTCGAAGTAATGTTGTCACTTGTCATAAGTGTCAAATTTCCAGCTGTCAACTATCAATCAACTGTCAAGTGCCAACATTCGTTTGGAACATGGAGAATAGAGGTAAGGAGGACCATCTCTCTAGGGCAGAAAAGCTAAAAAGTGTCCGAGTAATTAAATAATAGTTCCAAAATTGGCCATAATGGCGCTAGTGGCAAGGGTGTGTGCTATGAAGTTAGAATTTTTGATGACTATGACTAGTTTTTAGTAGTTAATAGTAAATCATGAATATTCTAATTACTCGTATAGTCAAAAATATTTTTATATATAAAACCGAAGAAGATCCCAAGATTTATTTATCCGTTTAAATTTTGCCGCTTTACACCCTTGCGTCTGTAGTGCCCCCTATTTAACGCTATTTTACGTACACTTTTCATGTATGAAGATAGTACTCCTTACCTCTATTCTCCATGGTTAGGAAATCATTCTCAAACCACAGTTGAAAAATCATAGCTTCGTTTATCAATAAAGAAAAAAGATAAAAAGTTGTTCAATGCTTTATTAAAATATGTTTTATTTATGGATTTTGTCTACATTTTATGCATGTTTCATGTTAAATTGGTTGTGAAAAACATAATATTCGGCGTTGGTCCTTGTGGCAGCTCCAGAGAAGGTATTTCTAATGAACTTCGAGTGGACTCCGTCTCGTCGACTGGGCTGCTCCCGGTTATGTATAAAGTTACCTGAATATAAATAAACAACATTAGTAAGACGAGAAACTGAGACCTGGACGACACCTTGAGTAACGCAAAGGGCTTGGTCCGAAATAGGTTAGTTTCATCTATCAAAATCAAATGATATACATTTGTTATTTATATTGTTTCTACCATAATAAATACGAATACAACACTATTTTGTTATAAAAATATACAATTTATTTATAATTTAGAAAATAAAACTAGTTTTATTATCTGTATGTCACGTGACCGAAAACGCCAGCCGCCATATTTTTCTTGTAAGTGACGTCATAAGAACATAATCAAATCGATTAAACAACAGCGAAAGTTAAATCTAAAGTTCTTGCACTACACACGCACATATGACATTTGTTTGTTTCTGTTATGTTATGACATGGTGGCACATATGTTATGGTGGCTGTCGTTATGGCGCAAACATTTATCGTTTAAATTTTAAACATTTTTTCTTTGCATAAAGAGATATTACTTCCAGGAAATAAAAATACTAGTTGACTATCGAATCGATACGAACATTATAAAATATATTTGAAAAAAATGTAGAATAGCCTTCGACTTGACCTGACCCAGAATCGACAGAAACGAAATGGTTGCTAATGTTTTTACTTTAAATCTTATATTATGATGTCACCAAAAGGGCAAACTCGAAAAACGCCGGGTATAGAAGTTATGAGCAAGAATAAAACCAGTTTTTGTATCGGATTGACAGACATGACCCATGAGACCATGTTTGAAATACGACGATTCCCGAAAGATATTAAAAACGTGGTTGCAATCTATTACCATATGTCGGTCGGTATCGGTAAGTAGTAGGTGCATGTGTTCAGTTTTTGAAAGTGAAAACATCGCTGACAATGTAAATAACCTAACCAAGAGCATATCAGGACATGTCTAAGAAGGGTTCCGTAATTAACAACGCTCAATAGGTTTTCTTTGATTAATTACTAATTACTTAAAAATTTATTGTCCGATTTAGTTTAAAATAATTATCCTAAAGAGTTTTAGCATGATCTATTATCATGGAAACTTACAAGTTTTTATCTCCTATAGTTTAGAAATTCCAGGGGGGGAACCAACTTATAAACCACTTTGGAAGGCGATAACTCGAAAATGGTTGACTTTGTCTGCTTACAATTCTACGCATTATTTTTTGTTATAATATAACGAACTGAAACTCGTTAAATTGTAAAATGGAACACAACTCGCGCGCTGATTAGTTGAACGGGATTTGCCCCGTGCCGCCATATTTGTTTGCTCATTCATGCCAACAAGTAAAAACTTACTTGTTTTGGAGCATTCTGTGTTTTGTGGTCTGACCTGGATTCATGAGCTCTCTTCCTGCGCTTGAAGCACCGGCGAGTAGCTTGGTGTTTTCCAGTAGGAAGGGACACTAGAGCATCTACAACAGCAAAAATAATAAAATAAGAATGACGTGTCTGTCTGTTTGTGTGTGTGCCTGTTCTTGGCATCGTAGCTCCCAAACGGATGAGCTGATTCTAACCTAGTTTTTTTTGTTTGAAAACTGACATGATCGAGAGTGTTCTTAGCTTTAATTCATCATTATCAGCTCGCTCACTGCTTGACAATTCGAGGGATACTTAAAAATCTTTAGTTTTGTTTTTATAATCTAAGTTACAATTACTTTGCAACATGAGTATTTCAATATCTCTCTCTCTCTTTTATGAATAAATCTAAAAATTCTGCAAAGTCACTAAAACAAACAAGTCTATAGCCTAATAAATAACAAATCCAAAACCTAAAAAATCTAATAATTATTATTAGCAGGAAAATAATTTTTACCGTCTTCAGCTTCGTTATTTCTTTGTTCCCTCGATAACAGAGCTTGTCGATTTTCAATTAAGTTGAGCATACAACTCAGCGTCTTTTGCTTATTCTAAAAAGAGTAAAAATTCATATCAGACATTTATTTTTATAAGTAAGTAAGAAAGTTTGTAAGTAAATAAACTAACTTATGAGTATTTTTATAAGTAAGTAGTGAGCTTTAAAATAAATATGAAAGTCGCTAAATATGTTATTTACGATATTATATAAATTATAATTTATTATGTAAAAGTTTGTGAGGATGGATGAATTGATGATTTCGATGGGTAGTAGTTTAGGCTCTGGATTAACACATAGACTACTTTTTATCTGGCAAAATGTACAGTGCTAGCGTGATACACGGATTTAAGCGAAGAAAGTTGCGGGCAACAATTTTTAAATAAAAGTAATAGAATTCTGTCGTATCCATATTCCTTAATAATATTATAAATGTGAATGTGAGTTTGTTTGTTTGGTTGTCAGTTGTTACGCTTTCACGTAAAAACTAGTTAACCGATCATCATGAAATTTGGCACAGCTATAAAGTTAGACCACGGGGAAGGACATAGGCTACTTTTTATCGCGTGAAAATGTACGGTTACTGTGGGATACTGTTTTTCCGCGGGCGAAGACGCGGGCGAAAGCTTGTATAATATAAATTATTGAAAGATCAGTACCTTTATTTCATCTAATAAATTCTCGTACGCCTCAGGATCCTTCGAGTCCTTGACAGACTCCCAACTTCTGAATAGTTTGCGATCGGATATTCGCACTGAAGTTTCCAGTTCTCGAATCTCTGTTAAAATATACTCAAAGTGATACATTATGCTGTTTTAATAGGGACACATTACTTGTAAGTATATAAGTTTGTTTCAAATCATTGTTTTACAGCTGAAAAGTAAAGACGTTTAGGCAAAAAAAATGTCATACTTGTTAAAATAAATTTCTTCATCTGGGAGAGCAAATTTTTTTTACATAATTAGAGTAAAAAACCTACATAATTACTTACATGAACTATAAAATAACTCATTATAGTAATTATACTTAAACACAATAATTTCGGAGATATTAGCAAACATTTTCTTGCGACCCATATATTACATACAACAGCAGAATCGTGAGACGTCAGACTTTGGTATGGAGCGTTTTCACAAGACTTGCGAAATTCTGTATTACAAATTACTGTACCTTTGAAAATATAGATTTTTAATATCATACTGTTTCTTCTGAGAAGTTACTCATATTTATGAGTAGGAGGTACTCATACATTCATTTATACAATAAAAGAAGTCAGTCTACAAGCCTATTTCTCTTTTTAGTACCTTTAATTGATGGCTCAATATTACAATAACTTCTATTAATTCTCAGCGGAGACGTAGATCTGTTTATTGTAGAGTGTTTCCAAGGTAAAGAAGTATTCCTATTTGAAATCTTTGTCTGCACTGCTTTGCTCCTAAATTTTGGTTTCAAACAAATCTGTACTGATTTTTCTACCATAACAACAGTATCTGTGGATGTATTTTTGTTCCATGTTTGATGTGATACTGAAAAGATAAAACTGTTATTAATTTATGACCAGACCTGTATACAATCAACCTGTGTAATTCAACAATTTAATGTGTCAGGTATTTGATGTTTGTTTAAAATAAGAGCATGGTTTTAAAATATTGAAGGTAAATACCTGTTGGCATACTGTTTTCACATTTCATAAATTCTTGCAAAGGTACAGGCTCTGTGTAAGAGTCTTCTGTTATAGGATTGCCACCATTAACTTCTTGTACAGTCACAATTGGGTCTATAATACCTTCGTCTTCAATAAGTTCAGTTTTAAGAACTTCAATAGATATTGTTCGAAAACTACCTTCATCACAATTTATTTTCTCTAGATCCCGTTGATTGTGAAAATTAGATGGCATAACTACATCTACTATCTTTTTTGTCTGTTCGCCTTCATTTCTTACATCTTCTTGCACAAATATATGTTGGTCAATATCTTCATATTCCTGAATATCTTTAGTTTCTAACCATTCAAAAGACTCAGGTTGAATTTTTCTCCTTTGTTCTTGCTGACCATCTACCATATTTGTTCGCTGGGTGGCATATTTTCTTGCAAATTTATTTGGAAAGTTTATATTTGAGTCATTAATAGATTCACATGCTTCAAAGAGCTCGGTTTGCACCAATTCGACAGATAGAGGGTCCTTACCTCTAACTTGCTGACATTGAAATTTAGAAGGTAAAACTCCTTCTACCATCTTTATTCTGTTGCTGAATCCCATTTTATACTGAATGTAGTTAGCCATGTCTTTTGCGATCTGTAAAATGAGCAATATATTACAAAATAGATAATCTTTTATTAAATTTTATGCAAACTTTATTATAATTTCTAGACAATTTCTAAACTGGTAAATAGTACTACATAGGTACCAAGTAATTATAAAGTTTAACAGATAACATCATTATTATTAATTGTGTACTCACATCGAAATGGTCTTCGCAGAAGAAAATAACAGAACTATAAGATATATCCCTAGGATCTCTGTGTGCCAGGTTTAACCACTTTTTACGTTTTTTTCCATCTTTTGGAACACTTACAAACAGTTTTTCTGGTGTTTGTATTGATGTATTTCTACACAGTGGTACAGTACACCATTTGTAACTCATTTTGTTTGGTTTATCACAGTAAAAAATATTATAGCCTTTAAAGGCAACTCGATGTTGTTTGCACAAAATAAATAATGACATTGACAGATTTACAAACTTGTTACGTCATTCGATGCAATTTTTTTTCTATAAATAAGGCGATACATTATAAAACTATTGCCAGTGTCAAGTTAAAAAGGCGAGAAAATAGAATTTTCGTTTATGTTTCCAACACCGTTTTTCTGAATTGTCAAGTCCAATATCTAGTCAAAGTCCAAATAAATCGTGAGGGCAGTCAATAAGTCTAGTCTGTCGATTCAGTAAAGTGGTAGACGCCAAAGAGTATGTAAACTACGTAATAGTAGACGCTTTATTGAAACTTTCAAAACCAGGATATGTTGTTACAAGTTGCAGTGATGTCTATATTTCGACGGCGCACACGTAGTACATTATTGTAGCTGCAAAATGGCATAATTTTTAATAACTGTTTTGGAGTCTATATATACGTATCTTTAGTATCAAGTTTTCAAAATGGCATTTTTTTTAATAACTGTTTTGGAGTCTATATATACGTATCTTTAGTATCAAGTTTTCAAAAAATCTAAAAACCCATTGCAAGTGCATTTTTTTGAGTCGTGTTTTATCGTAACATATGAGTCTGTCCGACCAATATCAACGTATGTTAACTTACTCAAGTTAACGTTGCGCACCTGAGTGTGCGACAAGGCCGTAACTGCCACTAACGTCACTCACGTTGCGCCGCAATATACGCTAAATATATTATTTATTTTTTGAAGTTATACTTATTAAGGCGCGTTATGAAAAAATGATGAGAGTGAAATTTTAATTTTTTTTTCCTAATATCTAATAATAGTACTATTCAATTTCTATTCCAGTTTTCAAGATGGGTAAAACAAATGCAGAAATGTGTAAACTATTACAATCGAAAGAAAGCTGCCAAGGAAGCTGAAAAAATTCGGCAAGGCTTGAAAAATTCACGAATAAGGACTTTCGTGAATTTAAAGTTGACGGGATAGATAAAATCTCAGTCACGGATGATTCATTTGAATATCCTTCTCCAGTCCTTTTATTATTTTATTGTAATTAATTAATTATAAATTGTTTTTTAATGATGCCAAAAAAGTATAACTTCTGACACGCGTACATAAGAACACGCACCCATTTTTTTTATTTTTAAGTGTTAGTTAAGTACTATATTATGTTGTACCAATTAGAATTCATATTGTTCTTCTTGAATAGAAAATGTTACTGAATAAAGTATTGAATCGGGCAGAACCGATTGCTCAAAATGGATTTTCATATTATAAAAATAACGTAAGTGGCAGTTCCAGCAGTTTACTTGGCTTTTGGTTAACGTAGGTACTTGTAGCGAATCTGACAATTACAATACTTTACGTGGTTAAAATTCTGATATTTATCGAAAGTGGCACTTACGATTGTTTTGGAGGATTTTTTTACAGCTTTTATACAGATTCGATATAAGTACTTATGTATAAATAAAGTTTTATGTTTAATTATAGGGACGAAATTGATTTTCCGTATGAAAACAACATTAAATCACATATTTATTTAATTTATCTGTTTATTGGAACAACTTGAAGGAGTTGGTGGGTGATGAACCCTTCTCGGATAGAAGTTTAGCACAAGAGTTTTTCACAGTTTTAAAATTTCATAAGCAAGTTTTAAAGTTTCAGGCATTGCTGCCTCAAACTCATGTTATATAAAAGCCGGAGCCCCGTTTTTTGAAAATATTTAAACGACGAATTAGTTAGGTAATCTATCTTTGTCAGATACTTTTGAAAGATCACTTGACAGAAAATGACTAGGTCAGTTGACAGTCAAAGTATTTTATGAATGAGGAAGTTGGAAGCTTATGTCAGTCACTATGCAAGTAATTTTAAAAGTAGTTATACCAAATATTACAGCAGAATAGGATCATTAATATTCTTACAGTACTCTAGTATACACCATACTACCCGTTATCCGATCGACTTAATGCTATCGATTGGATCAGTTTCATATTGAAATAAAACAGTGTCAACTGATGACAGTTAGAACTGACCATGTGCAGGCCCAGGTACCAATCGGTAGCACTGATTAGACGATACACGATAGGCAGTACGGTGTATGGCTTCGCACAAAAGCTTTTGTCATAAAGTATAAGGTATAATTTCTATAAATTCCGAGTTTTCATGGTGTTAATGAAAGCCTACTAGTCGGATACGCTCTTTTAGCTCAGTTCAAAAGTATTAAAAAAATTCAAAAGTTATTTCTTGAAGACTTGAGAAAATAATGGAAGGAGACTACTAATTATCATAGCTTTTTGAGATGACTCCTACACAAGGCTTTCCTCATTTAGAAACCATATCATAATTATTGATATTTTACACCTATTCAAATAGGATTTTATCATAATTTTGCATTTTTTGAGGTTATTTCAGAATATCAGCTTAGAAATTCTAGCTAAGTTACTACTTAGCTGTCAAATTTGAATTTCAAGATATTTCCTTTTATTTTTTCAAGTGTAAGTGTAAGTTCAAGTGCGACAATTAATTCTAGCAAACATTCTGTTGGCCTTTACAGAGATTTACAGATCTTGTGTTTTGTGCAGTAAAGTTATTAAGTTATAGGTTATAAAGTTATCACACTAGGAATAAATTTGACTCTTTCTTATTCATGTGCCTTTTATGTATTGCCAATTTCTGCTATGAAAACACTCATGGGTGCCTAAATGTTGTTAAGACGTTATTAGCTTTCTCATCTGACAACGAAAATGAAGATATCGATGATGAAAGAAAACATCAATCTTACATTAAATCTATTTTATCAGTTCAAAAATCTATGATTAAGATATTATTTATACCTAATTTAACAAAAAAAATAACATTATAATTTTATTGATTTTTAAATTAACTTAACTTTCGCTTAACAAATAGAATCCATACTATTAATGTTATCAATGCAAAAGTAAGTCAGTCTGTAATGCAAGCATGCACAAACTACTGAACTGATTTAACAAAATTTGGGGTAAGTCAGAACTTAGAGAAAGATATAGGTTACTTTTATCTCAACACGTGCCACAAACGAAGATTCTTAAATTTGTTTGTTATCCCAGTACCAAGTTATACACAAAATACGTAACTATTTCCCGAATGATTTAAGTTTTTTCTGTTACTGTAATACAGTGGTTTATAAATAAAGAACAACAAATAAGTGCTCTAAGCAAAGTACTGATAATCACGATAGTATAGATATTTTATGTATATCTTGATCTTCTTATTCCCTTAAAATGGATCGTAAGTACAAGCAATCTAAGAAGTAATCGAATGTGACACTTACAATAAAATATTCCTGATAAACACCAACGTAGATTATCGGAATCAGCAAATCCGATACATTTTTGTCTATGCAGTTCCTAGAAAATAATTGGAAGTGCCAGTTACGATTAAGAGAACAAGCACATTTACGTGGTATACTATCGTAACTCAATTTTCGCGAAAACCATTAAACATTTTGGATTTTTTATATAATGTACTAATTTGTTCCTAACAATACTATTTATGCAATTTTTCATATAGATCTAACTATTAAGGACAAAGTTATACGAAAAATAAACATAAAATCGCTCTCCTGAAAAGTAGCATTTTTCAGATACAATAATGTACGTAGGCCCCTTCGATTTGCTCCATGTTATCTAGGGAATATTATTCAAATATTCGTTTTATTCGAATATTCGTAAATTTTATTGTTCTAATATGACTGGAATCAGTATTCAAATAATACGAATATATTTATTTATTTTTTAATAATATTACGTTAATAATTGAAAAAATCCCGGAAATTTACGTTATTTAACACATTATTATTATTTATTAATATTGTCATCAAATATATCTGAAAACTGATTTTACTACACTGTTTGTGAAGGAATATTAATGTTTTTAAATAAAATTAAAAAATGAAGGTCCATACTTCCTACAGACAACAGCGAATGGACGCCACGCTCACACGCAATGTTGAAATAACCTAACCAAGAGCATGTCTAGAAATCAGGATGTCTAAAACCAGGGACACGTTCAAGCGCAGGGTTCGTGAATTTTATTTTAAGCAGTTGGCAGATTCCTAGTATTTGTTATTAGTTAGTTTATACAGATATATATATATATATATATATATATATATATATATATATATTATGTTATATTTATGTTATCTATCTTCATTGTATTGTATCATGATTGTATCCCTATTTCATCTAGGATTTTTTGATTTCTTCTTCTCAGCATTTTTTTTTTTTTTTCACTTTATCGGCACCTATATAATTTTGCTCCTGTAACGCCCAAAGGTTGACTGGTAGATAATGCCATAAGGCATTAAGTCCGCCTTTGTACATGTTTGTGCATTAAGTTTCAATAAATAAATAAATAAATGTCAGGCAATGTCTAAGGAGGGTTCCGTAACTAAACGCGTACCTATACGTTTTTTTTTCAATTTTCTTAAGAGTTACTGTCCGATAACGTTCAAAATAATTTTACTAAAGAGTATTTATGATCTATCAGCATGGAAAATTTTAAGTTTCTAAGTCTCATAGTTAAGAAATGCCAGGGGGGAACCACTTTGGATGCCAATTACTCGAAAATTGTCGACTTTGTAAAAGTCATGTATGAAACCTTGCTTTTATTTTAAAAGACATTCATATTCAACGATAGGGGTAGAATGAAAAAATATTTTTCGTCCCCACTTCACATGTACATCACCCCTAAAATGTATAAATTAATTTTTTTTTATGATACCAAAACCGAGACCTAGACATAATTTATAACTATACCAAATTTCATCAATTTATATTCATAATCACAGAAGCTAGTCGAGTAGATAGACAGACAGACAGAATGACGAACTGAATGAAACTATAAAGGTTGCTTGAATATTACGGAATCCTCAAAACTGAATGTAAAAAAAAAGTTATTTACCTAAATATTAAAACAAATATATACATAAATTTCAGTTGAGTTGATTATTACAATAGAGTAAGGTACTGGCCTGCAAAACTAAGTACAAATATTTTAAAATTTCAAATCCTTCTAAATTGTAGGTAATAAAGTAATTTAATTTTTAGTGTAAAATAGTCCAATGCGTGTTGAGACCAAATGTAAATAGTTAATGTATCTAGCTATAAATTTGAATGTATTTTATTATTCTATGCTATTTTTGATGCAAAACTGGTTTTGGTCCATAAATAAATAAATAAACTATAACCATTTTAATCTTAGTCTAATAGACTGAATTTACATATTATTGCGGTTTCTAATAAGGTTTCTCCTTGGGGTTTAGCAATAGCTTGGAGCGGGTCTGTCATACTGAAAACGAGGTTTTGTATTCGACCATTGTATTCGTAGTTCAGCGTTATTCCAAGTCACAAAACTCCAATGACATTACTAGTGACACAGATTATGTATAAAGTTGCCATGATCACAGATCACTACAAGGTGAAAGGGCCATATGATCATTTTTGAGTCTGGTGATGTCTAATTACGCTTTTGTATTAAGACTCATCGATCAAGAAAAAATTTGAAAACATGAAGAGATGCAAAAAAATATGGCTAACTTAAAATTCTAAAAATATTGTTTTTATTTTAAAGATTTTCCATCCACTTTTTTAAATAATGTTACCTACTATACTTTTTATTTTGACAGTTTATCTTGTTTGCTTAAGTTGCTTACACGCGTACCGATTTAGTCTGGAGCGGACCCATAGATGATAAGTATTACTACAGCGGACCATTATGACAGCACGACACTCGTGCGTTTGATTTTCGGCTAATAGAGCTGAGATATTAGAACAGAGTACCTATTATTTACAGTGCATTTTGTCCGATTTTTGTGTAGTGTTTTAACTCTCAAAAATATTTCTCCTCATACTTAAATAAACTAATACTTAAATAAATAATTTAAAAAATGTGTTCTGCAATATAATTGTCCTTTAAACATTAAAATATAGTTCCAAAAGTTTATTTTGTACTGGTTAACTTTTCAAATCGCTTGTCGCAAATAACAGCTCTGAGAAATCCTTTCCCCTAGAGGATTTTTTCCCTAATTTTAGGGAGAAACCCCTAAGTTGAGAAACAAATCCGTGGTATGCTCCGAACCAAATCTGTACCTACGTGTGATAATACTTTTAGGAAGACATTGCTTTTATTAATCAGTTTTGCGGGCCGTTATAGGTCTAAGTTATGCTAAAAGATCTTTGTTTAAAAATACGTTGATTTTTTGTGAAACACTTTGCATTCTAAAATATTATTAAATATGCAGGTCATATTAATGCATTATATTTATTTTATTTTAGTTTATTACTAATATTCGTATTATTCGAAAAAAAATTGCCACTATTCGAATTATTCGAATGTAAAATGTGTCGAATAATAACATACCCTAATGACATCTACTTGACTTTTTCCACCACACGTTTTCACACTTCATAAACATTATGCCGCGTTTGATAATTTCGTGTATAGCCTGGCCAAAAAATAAAAAACCTGCAATAACTAATAAAGGTGCTTAATTTTTTATTGTAATAAAACCTAAGCAATTTGTTATTAATCTAAGAGTAAAACTACGAAAATCTGGGATGTGATTGGTTAAAATTTAGTTAGTACCGTTTTTAGGTTTTACGTAATACCATACATAAGTCGAGGTTTTTTATTTATCTGGTCATGCTATATTTTATCATTATGTAAAACTACACACCGGATTCCCGCAACTGCTTTAGATACGTGTTTATTTGTGAACGTTGCACTTTCAGCGCGCGGCGCTGTAGCTGCATCCGCGCGATGGAGTCGCGGGCGTACCGTGCTTCGCTCGCCAGCGCGGCGACTTCGCTCGCTTCCTGCTCCAGTTGCCGTTCCAGTTCCCTATAAAATGTCAAAGCTTTTTGGATATTACGCAAGAGACGAAACACACTCGGCACTAATAATACTAAACTAAATACTTAGGTACTAATAAAAAAACGCCTGGTGTATGGGAGCCCCACTTAAATTAATATTATTTTATTCTGTTTTTAGTCATTGTTATTATAGCGACAAAAAAAATACATCTACATGTGAAAACCACTGTCTAGCTATCACGGTTCGAGAACTGTCACTAGGCTGTATTTCGTGAGATACAGCCTGGTAAGTGGTGACAGGCAGACGGGCGAACAGCGGAGTCTTCGATTTTCAACTATATTACGTACATATATAAGTTCGTATGTATACCGGGGATACTCGCTGACTACCTTCCCGTATGACTGTATGTTGCGTATGACATCCACCAGAAGGCTGAGTTGCTTGCAGAACTTAGGCAGCTGTTCTGGAGTCAAATACTGACCGCTGTACCTTTATGACGAGTTTACTAATTAATAAGTAACTATGTAAATTCGATATAATATATTTATTATTTGTAGAAAGCGTTAAGGCTCAAGCTAAGTAAGTCGGTTAGGCCTTACATTTTTAACAAGAGATACTCGATGGTCGAGCCCTGCATTATTAATTTAAAGAGTTAAGTAGGTATTGACCGCTATTTTTATTTTTAGCGGGTATTAAAAGTCGACTAAGAGTACACTAAGAAGGAGGTGTTTACATCGGCTCCGATATTTTAAAGTGTTTAAAAATAGTAAAGTGCTAAAAACTGCTACAAAAGTGCTACAGTGTGTGCAAAAATCTGTGAACTAGACATGGAAATGTTATCATAAGTGGAACTTCTACATTTATTGGAAAAAAATTAAAAGACAACTATCGAACTCAACAGAAATAAAACCCTAAAATACTGTAAATACCACCGGAAAGAACACTACATGAATGAATGCGAAGGTTAGTTATGTGATTAGTACTGCATGAAAACAATGAAAAGTGGATACAAGTGTTTTTAAAAAATGATAAAATTATAACCTCAAACCTATAAAAAAGTCATTACTCATCATAAGAAAATCAATAGAGACAAAGCGCATCTAGCATATAACAGCGGAACAAACATACAAA
Organism: Phengaris alcon alcon; assembly: GCA_037179445.1. Lineage (NCBI taxonomy): Eukaryota > Metazoa > Arthropoda > Insecta > Lepidoptera > Lycaenidae > Phengaris > Phengaris alcon. The sequence goes on along the minus strand of JAYRCH010000139.1, from coordinate 126,247 downwards.
GTATTGAACTACCAATAATTTTAGTACGGTCATTCAACAGAAGAGGGCGGCAGCCTGAGAAGATATTCTAAAAAATCTCTTACAATGGATAGCCTAGACATAAACATTACGAAAAGACGTAAAGTAACTCAGACCAAAATGAACGCTACACCTGAAAGTATATACGGAAGCACAATTATTAACACGTCTCCAAATTCAGAAAATGCTAATAGCTTACCAGATCTCTCGGGACTACTCCTAAAAAATGAAGTGGAGGAATTACGAAACGAAATAGCTAATCTTAGACTGGAACTCGAACGAGCTCAATATGAAATTGAAAATCTAAACACAGAGAATGTCTCCCTGCAAAATTTAGTTAAATCCCAACAGACTACAATAAATACACTAAAAACTCTATGCACAGAATTTTCAAGCAAGAAATCGTCCATAAAATCAAGAATAACAAAGTCAAATCTAAAGTCCAAAACACATGCAAAAATTAATCTTGACGAAAGCTACAATAACTTGCACATCGATACATAGAGCGTCGAAGAGAGTAATCCCGATATAACATCAGTACAGAATATTCAAAATGAAGAAAACTATATACAAGACAAGACACAAACTACGGAATTAGATAAAGAAAGCGTCTGTGAAGAAAATAGCCACTTACCAGCAGAAACTTACACTTCCCCAGCTATCAAAAATAAAATTCTAATACTCTCAGATGAGCGCACATCCTTGAGAAAGCTACTTCAACCTTTGACATGACCTAACTTCCAAGTTTCATCATTTAGTAAGCCTGGTGCGACAACTGATAAACTTCTGGAGACGTCGGGGCAGCTCTGCAAAGGTTTTAACAAAAATGACTACGTTGTAATAATGTGTGGTAACAATGATAGAGATCCGTTAAGATTACAATCAGCTCTATACTTCTACTTAGATAAGTTAAAACATACGAATGTATTATTGTGTGAAATGAAAAGAAATGTGTACTTAAACAAATTTAAACTGCAGAATACACTTAATTTCATAAGCAATCAATTTCAGCATAGTACTTTTGTAAATCTTAGCACTTATACTCCATACAGGGCCTATTATCTGACTCTATACATAGACTCTTACTAAGAGCCATATTACGTCTCAACTATAAACAAAAATACGACCAATATATTAAGATAAATACTGAATGTTACACAAAGAGTACTCAAACCGATTTATTGTTGAATCAAAATATGTCATCTGTAGAAACACAAACTGAAAATCTGTTATTTCGAGACTAATTAGCCGCATTTTACTATTTTACACAATAATATCCAAGGCATAAGATCGAAAATAAGTGACCTAGAATTACTGGTTGAGTCAAAAAACATAGATGTTCTCTGTATAAGCGAAACTTTCCTAAGAGATAATACCCCGGAAATACTTCAGTTATCAAACTTAAATATTGCTTCATATTTTTCAAGAAAAAATAAGTCTCGTGGGGGAGTATGTATTTGTATTAAAAAATCAATAAACTTCAAAAATATAACATGGATCTCAGATATGGCATTAGAATCCCATTTTGAATGTTGTGGTATAATAATTCCAGAGAATAATTGGTATATTGTTTGTATTTATCGTGCACCAAGGGGAAATTTTAACTTGTTTATTGAAAAATTAGAAATCCTATTATTTAAACTAACCATTAGAACTAGAACAACTTTTAAAAAACTTTTTATCTTGGGAGATTTTAATATAGACAATAGACATGCTTGTAAATAATAACAAAACTGAGCTATTTCAAAACACACTAAAAAAATTTAATCTTTTCTTAACTATTAACCAACCAACTCGAATAACGTCTCACTCTGCAACATGCATAGACAATATTATAACAAACCATAAAAAATGTACATCAGAAATATGGGACCTAGGGATTTCAGACCACACAAGCCAAGTGGTCAAAATACCATGCAGTTGCAGCATGCAGTTAGCTACAGAGAAAAATATTGGTACACAATGAGACGCAATGTTAACTATCATATAGAAATATTCTTAAAATATATTTCCCAAGTAAATTTCAACGATGTATATAAATTAAATAACCCTAACTTAGCTTATGACACATTTATCAATCTATTTCAATCAATATATGAACTATGTGTCCCACTACAGATGAAAAAAGTTTTTCATAAAAACCAAAAACCATGGAAAACCAAAGGTATATTAAAGTCTACAAAAATTAAAGAAATAAAAAATATATACTCTCGATATTGTCAAATACTTAAACGCATTATTAAATTATCAAAAAAAAATGCAAATATTAAATTTATAGCAAAAAGCACTAATAAAACTAAAGCAACATGGCAACTAATAAAAAAACAAACACAAAGAACACAAACACTTAAGCCTACTATTGATTACATCATACAAGATGAAAAAATTATAAAATCACCACATAAACTCGTCCACACTCTTAACAACTTTTTTATAAAACAAAATTGCAGTTCAGAATTACTAAACAAAAATAAAATGCTTCCCAAAAGGAACCCTAATAGCATTTTCCTATACCCTTACAGATTGCGAAGAAGTAACTAAAATAGTAAAAGGTCTAAAAAATAAAACAAGCTATGGTTATGATAATATACCGATAAAGGCAGTTAAAGACTTTAAGTATCTCCTATATAGTAAATCCGCTTGTACACATTATAAACCTTATGCTGGAAACTGGTGAATTTCCAAAACAATTAAAAAAAGCTGTAATAAAACCTATACATAAAAAAGGTTCCACACATGACATGAATAACTACAGACCGATAGCATTGTTGCCAAGTATTTCTAAAATTTTTGAAATAATTATTTATAATAGATTAATGCACTTTTTAAATTGCAACAAAATTTTAAGTGAAAACCAATTTGGATTCCAAAGGAATAAAACCACGTCTTTGGCTATATTTAAACTATTTCAATCAGTATGGAATAATATGAACGACAAGAAGAAATGTGCTGCAATATTTATCGACCTGTCAATTCAATTCAATTCAATTCAATTCGTTTATTTGCTATAAAAGTGGTGAATACAGTAGGTGGTAATGATCATTTTCTTAAGAACTAACACTTTTAGCTATGTATAAAATAGCATGCAAATATAGATTTAAATTATAATCATCAATCAACAAAACATATTTTACGCTAACAATATTCAAATCAATTTTATACAATATAAGTCATTAATAATAGTAATAATTAAACATGTCATAAGAATATATAATAATTATAATCATACAAAATATATTTTACGTCAAAAGCTTTTGATTGTGTAAAATTTGATATACTCCTGAATATATTAGAAATTATTGGAATAAGGACACAGCATTAAAACTAATTTAATTGACAGATGGCAAGCTACTGCAATAGAAACATATGATTGCGCTACAAAAATGTTAGAGGTGATTATGTCCAGCTTCGAAAAGCTATTACTCGGTGTACCTCAAGGTAGTATAGTAGGGTCCCTCTTATTTTTACTCTACATTAATGAACTTCCTAACATAGCATCCCAACCTTAGCATCATGTATGCCGATGACACGACAATATTTATAAGAAATGAATATGCATCAGAGGAAGACTTCAGAAAGGAATTAAATGAAATCTTAACAACTATCACTAATTGGCTCAAATCACTAAATCTAAAAGTTAACCTCTCAAAAACCAATGTTATGCAATTTAAAAGTTACCAAAGTAAACCTTCCACGCTCAACGTTGAAGTATCAAACGTTGCTATTGAGGAAGTAAACCAACTACGTTTTCTTGGCGTCACAATAGACCAGCATCTAAGCTGGAAAGCACATATAAACAATATAAATAAAAAAAATTCAAGTGCCTGCTACAGCCTCTCTATCCTTGCCGAGACAACAAATACAGATGTCACAAGAAGTGCCTATTTTGGAAACGTGTACCCATTGCTGCTTTATGGAATTATATACTGGGGTAATTCAACAAACGTCAAGTCTACATTTACACTCCAAAAAAAATGCCTTCGAACTATTTACAACATGCATAGCACAGAATCTCTAAGGGACTTATTTAGAACAAAAAATTACCTGACACTGACTGGCATATACATCCTTGAATTATGTCTATTTTTAAAAAATAATATAGAATACTTTAGCTTCAAATCGGAAACAAACAGAATCTTACGCAATAAATATAAATACATCATCTCTTCCAAAAATTAATAATATGATTTTCTACAAAAGTGCTTATATTACTGCTATACGAGTTTACAATCATTTACCTACAGAAATAAAAGAATTAAATGGACTTAAATTCAAAAATAAACTAAAAAAATGGTTAATTGCAAAAGTATTCTATAATTTGGACGAATTTTTCAAAGAAAAATGACTAACTAATTATAAATTGTGCCTAATATAATTATGTATAATAAAGAGGTAAAATGATAAATATTATATTTTGTTTTGTTCGATTTTTTTAAAATATTAACTACTAATTATTGTAATTTTATGCTTATGAAATGACTTTTAATAATTATTATGTATTATAAATTAGGATTCAATGTAATGTATTTTAATCATTATAAAATCAAATCTATTATTATTGTAAAATGAAATTACTCGGATGAGTGCTCTATGTTTCCCTAGTGTTTACTTTTCATACAAACATTGCATGCCCGAACGGGTAAACTGTTGAAACCATCAAATCTGTAACACCTCTGTAACACAGTTTTAAGCAATAAATATTTCTTTGTCTTTGTCTTTGACTCTCGTTACTACTATTGTAAAGTCATCCACATTGATATCCTCAATGTGAGGATAATCATGCTGTAGTTAACGCTTACCTACATCGGGTTAAATACTTTTAATTCCCCCATAAGAAACCAAGAAAAAAGACCTCATATCAACGTTGGCAGCTAGATGTGCACGCGCATGGTGTGACTGCGATTGTGACAAACACGACGGAGTCTCCACTTCATCATGAGCACTCCCACACCCGAAGCTTGCACTGGTCCTGTTGTTTTAAAGTATTTTTGATAATTAAGCAATTAGGGTTTTTGATATTTTTTCTGCCGTTAGGGGGCAGACCCAACTCACAAAGCGTCATCTGCTGGCGTAAGTGGTATCAAAAATGGTCAATAAGAATTTTGTCACCAGGCGGCGCTAGGTAGCACGAGCGGTCAGATATCACAAATTTAAAAACCCTCATTAGATGGATAAATTACTACTAGTTCATCCATGGTAATTATAAAAACAACACCGGCTTTTCGCAGGTCATTGCTTTTTTAAAATTCTTACTGTGTTCAATATATTATGGCATTGGTAATACCATAAAATAATCCTACTACAATAATAGACTACTCGACCCTTTTTTTATTTTTATCATAACGATTAATTATTGTACCGTTACACCAAAAAAATTTTATACCATTAATGGTTTAAACCTTAAAAAACCACAAAACTTTAGTTTAAAAATACGCTTTGTAAAAACGGCCGATAACGCCTTACCATGTTTGTCGATAGATAATCTTTGCTCTGACGTCATACTAATAGTAAACAATCACTTGATAGCTCAGCGCACTATGGACTTTTTGACAACTATGACAAGTGACGTAAACGTCACATGAAGGCCGATCGCACCATGGAGAACAGAGGTAAGGAGTACCATCTCTCTAAGGCAGAAAAGCTAAAAAGTGTCCGACAAAAGTAATTAAATAATAGTTCCAAAAATGGCCATAATGGCGCTAGAGTCAGAAAAGGGTGTGATATGAAGTTAGCAATAAGAGATGGAGTGAAGTTAGTTGAGTTTAGTTATTAAAAATTTTTGACGACTTTAGTAGAATATTAAAAGTAGTTAGTTAATTCAGTAAATCAATAAAATTCTAATTACTCGTATAGTAGAAAATATTTTTATATATAAAACCGAAGAAGATCCTAAGATTTAATTATACGTTTAAATTTTTCCGCTTTACTCCCGTCTGCGTCTGTAGCGCCCTCTATTTAACGCTATTTTACGGATACTTTTCATGTATGGAGATGGTACTCCTTAATTCTATTCTCCATGGATCGCACAATGCACATTATTTAGTGTTTTCGTCAGTTCAAATTAAAATTTTTTTTTTTTTTTCAAATGAAGTTTATCATCATATTTATCATATACATCTTGTTCTTTTATTTCGTTCTTTTATTACGTTTTCCTAAGCCAAGTACTAAAGGAAATACTCATTCAATGTATGAAATTAACTATGAGTCAAGTAGCCTATTATAAATGTGAAAGTTTGTGATGGATGTTTTTTCTCTTTCACGAAAAAACCACTGAACGGATTTTAATGAAAGGGTATGGTCCAAAATTCATAACAAAAAAAAACAACGTCGACAGCAATGAAATGTTTGCCAATGTGTTCACTTTAAATCATATTTCTTGTCACCGAAAGGGTAATCCCGTAAAACGCCGGGTTTAAGAGTTATGAGCAAGAATAAAATTAGTTTTTATGTGGAAACAACACACATAAGACGATGTAAAATGACGATTCCCGAAAGACATTAAAAACGAGGTTGGAATATATTAGCTACTTACATAATATGTTGCTCGATGTAGGTGTAGTTTTTGGTGTTGAAATTGTAGGTATACTCGTACATATTACGCTTACAGTACGATTTCTTGCGGAAGTTCCGTAATTGTAGAAGCGGAAACAAAGCTCCGTTACAACTCTAATCTATTATATACCTACACCTACAACAGCAACCTAACTACATACTCCTACAGTTCCTACACCAACAAATACATCTAAACCTACATCTCCACATAATATGTTTTTGGATTTTATTCTTGCTAATAACTTCTATACCCGGCGTATTTCAGGGATTATTTATTTATTATAAGGACACCAAACAGTACATACATTAAACAAATTTATAGACAATCACAATAATTGCAAACTGATGCATGTACCTTAGCAGGTGACACAGCATTCACATAAATAAAAAATTAAAACGGACTTCCAAAGTAAAAATGCACAAAAAGCATGAAATAAAACTTATTTTCTAAATAATTCCCCTTTTAAAATTTTCTCAGAGCAATAACTATAGATTTTTATTGCTGCCGACTTTGGGTCAATTTCGGGCATCACCTTTGGTATGGTAGTAGTTTAGCTTGGCTCTAGATTAGCACATACTTAAGCTTAATTTATATCCCGAGCTAAGTTAAAGCTAGTTTTAATATAAAATTATTACCAAATTTCTGTCTGTCTGTCCGCGATTCTAGCTTCTGTAATTATGAATATAAATGAATGAAATTTGGTAGTGAAAGACTGTGTACCTATATATATATAGATCTCGGTTTTGGCATCTTACAATTTTATTAATATTACATTTAGGGGTGGCACTCATACATGTCAAGTGGAGATGAAAAATATGTTTTCATTCTACCAAATCGTGTGGGGTATCGTTGAATAGAACTTTTAAAATAAAGGGAAGGTTTCATACATGACTTTTTTACAAAGTTAACCATTTTCGAGTAATCGACCTCCAAAGTGTAAGTTTATGTCGTTTTTTTTAACCTTTTCAAATTTACTTTTACACTGGTCTGGCAAGGTTAATGCCCCGACTAAATGACCTGGCTTTTTTTCCCTAACTCCTTAAACATTAAACTAACGCTATATCAAAATTTCAAATTGCCTCAAACATGTTTTTTGGGGATTAAAAATTCACGTTTTTAAATAATTTGTATATTGACTTAGCCCCGCATCTGACCAGCCAGACCTGAATTCTCGTGTTGAGGTACAATAGGAGAAGTATAGGACAAGGTTTCAGCTTTCCTCAAACAACTACTCTTAATTTCCTAGTGCTCTTGTGCTATAATCTGATGGGGCTCATAGATTATATATTTTTGGAGCAAAGCACGACCACAATATTAATTTGTCGTGGACCATGGTATAACTTTAAAGTGTTTTATAGACAAGAAGTTGAAGCCAAGTATATAGTTTTAAATTTTACCCAGTGGACGAAAAGGATAGTATGTTTTTGGCCATGGTCGAGCGGTCTCCGCGCAATCGCCCCAAGAGTCTGCTCAGTAGACGAGATTGTTTGGGGGTTCCGGGATTCTCCATTTCACTGCTTAGTACTAAAATTACAAGTTATTTTAATTAGGCTTATAGAAAATATCCCCCTTTAAATTATAATGTTTATAATGGAAATAAAAAAGATAACATCAATATATAAACACGACCGATTTCGATTAACTCATCATCAGGTGTTATATAAATTATTGTAAAAACCTAAATAAAGTGGAAAACTGTAGGTATAAAAAAGTTGTGACATTATTATGAACATGAATTTCCACCAAGAACCAACAGTATACTCAATCGGTTATATCAACACATGCACATTATAAGGCAAAATTATTGGTTTCCAAGGGCAGGTAGAGCAGTATTATAACACAAATTTTAACAGGGAACTTAATAGTTCATTATAATACAGAGCTCCCGTGTAGTGTACACGTATTATATGTATGTATGAAATTGTTTTATAATACGAGTGTATGAAATAAAAATAATCCAAATACATAAATAGCCATCTATCAACAGAAAATAATGACGTACCTACTTTTCTTTGTCATTTTCTTACTGTTACATTATTTATGTGTGTTGTATTAAAATATATTTTTATTTGGTTGACATTGTATTATCTAATGGGTTATGATTTAGGTTAAGATAGTTACTCTGAGGGATAGGGGTTCACATAAATGTCAAATCACATGCACATTGCCTTTTGACTTTTAGTGATTTGACGTGATATTTTCCTCTAAACAAAGATAAGTTTTTAATAAAAAACATTTTTTATTTTCGGTATAATTTACGTACCTACATTATTTTTATCCCACAAGAATCAGCCAGGGTTTTTCGTAGTTTTTTTGTGATTTGACGACTTTTAGTGATTTGACGTGATATTTTCCTCTAAACAAAGATAAGTTTTTAATAAAAAACATTTTTTTTTGTTTTCGGTATAATTTACGTACCTACATTATTTTTATCCCACAAGAACCAGCCAGTTCGTAGTTTGATACTGACCGCAGGCACACCTTATGATGACGTATTATTAACTACTTATTGATAAAATACGATGTGGTTACTGGTTAAACAGGATAACAAGGGTAGTAATATATACTAATACCTAGTAGATTCTCGTTGCTTTGTTTTTTATTTGTCCCTACATGAAATAAAACTAATCTAGCATTTTCATAGTAATTTAATTCATATAAAAATACAATCATTTTGAATATACATAATCGCAATAACTAGAGAAGGCGTACAAAATTATTCATTAAATTTAGTTGCTAAAATGCTAAATGCAGTAGCACTATGTTTAAGTACACACAATATGCACACATCAGTTAAAATAAAATTAGCATCCATTTGCAAGACAAAAGACAATACGCCAGAGATCGAGTCCCGGGAATAGTCCAATGATATCCATACAACCTACACACTAAAATAATTTCTACCCATTTGTGACTTTCGCGCTAAACATTGTCATGTTGACACAAGCAGAGTAAAAAATACCTTAATAAGTAAATAGCTCATGTGAATACATAAAATGTAGATTTGAGTAAATAATATTACCTTGCGACGAAATTCAAATTCCACCAAACAATAAACTAGCAAAGGGACCAGCAAAATCAAACTTCTGCATACACGATAAGCTCAAAGACAACTTTAACAGACATAATAACCAAACACGAGCAACACTCGTTTTTTCCTGCATTATCCTTAGGCTTTCTTCACATAGGCGGCAGCAGTGCTGCAGCCGCTACAATTGCCCTTATGTGAAAGACCTTTAGATATTTTGTCAACCATAATATTCTTACAACTTAACAGATACAGTACAACCACATTTTTAATATATTTCGGGAAACTTAATTTTCCAACTGTCACTGCCACAGAAAAACGACAATCGCCGAGGGTCATTACGAAAGTAGTTGAACTGTATATCAGTGTCGCTACATAAATCCAATCGAGGCCCGAATATGTACACAGAAGCTTAGCACACCGAAAGGCACTTAAATAAACTACTGGCCCCGAGATCCTGGCCTTACCAGAGGCCTGATGAAAATCCACCTGGTGGCACTCGGACTCGCTTGGGTGGTTCAGTATTTTCAGTCGGTGTCACAGCTGGGGACGCTTTGGGTGCTTCCGGGGTCACCTTGGGTTTGGGCTCCTGTGCAGGTGCAGGTGCAGCTTGGGGCTGGGGCTGGGATTGGGGCTGGGATTGGGGCTGCGGTTGGGGCGCCTCTTTAGCTCCTTGACCATTCTGGGTTGGCGCTTCGGCACCGTTTGTCGGCTTCGCGGGCACGTCACCTTGGCCTGAAAACGAAATGAGATAAATGACTATACAGCCACTAGAAGGTTTATTGTCAATTACCATATCAAAGGGTTTTTGTGACTGTTTAGCACTCGTATTTGGGAATACTTGGATTTGTATTTCTATGGTCAAATTTGTAAAATTTTAGCCTCATCGAGCCAATCGAAACTGAGGTTCTATTTTGTAGTTGGACAATTTAGCTACCCTATAAAAATGTACTTACATCAAAATTGCGAATTACTAATTACACTACTCCTAATTACTTGGAACTCATAAAAACGGGGTTATTGTCACGATTTGCGTGACAAATGCACATATAGGTGTAACATTTTATTACGAAAAAAATGATTTAATAATTCTAATTTTATGACATCATTTACTAGCTCTATATTATAATCTTATCTTATACTTTAAACGAGACAATCTTGTGTGTATATATACCGGGTTACCTTTTAAGTCGACCTAGATCCTTTATGGGGCTGTAGTTTAGATCATTTGTAATTGATTTGACTATGAAACACCATATCCTAAGCCCAACGGTTTTCAAGATAATCTAATTATAAGTATTTTTTTTTAGAGGACATGTTTTGTCTTTTGTTGTATCTCTTTTTTGTAATTTGAGCCTCTGGTATGTTCGTTTATACGTTTCTTTTAGAAGATGGATTGCTCTATCCATTTTAACTTCAAAAATCCCTTTGCAGAATAAAATAAGTCGTATAATAGTGAGATATGAAACAAAAAAAATATTAAAACTAGTTTTTCTTTCCGGAATATGACAAAAAAATATATGGAAGTTAGATTGCAGATATGCTCAAAAACATGTCCATTTTATCAGCTATCCAAAAAGGTATAACAATTTAGGATAACATCAGACCTCATAATAAAAACTTAGATAAAATGACCCCAGGTAGCAAAAAAACCGGTCCTTCGTTACTATCTTTGATTGAAATGGGGCGCGTGCGAGCGGGATGTCATTCGTTTTGTGTTAGTGTGTGCAAGAAAAAAGATAGTTTCAGTATTTTGGATGGTCAAACAAAAGTTTATTTGTTTAGTCTGCTCATGCGATTCCTCCGTGGTATTTCTAATCTTGTTCTGTGCTCTCTATTTTAATTCGACTCGGCTTGTATTTCTGGACTGTTCTTGAATCTTTCTTTTTCGTGACTGTGCTTGCTTATTGGACTTGGTTTTTTGCTTCTGATGTGGAACTGTTAAAAATGGCGACTTATACGAACGAGGAATATGCTGATATGCTGATATGCATATCAGCATATTCCTCGTACACATGTTATTCTGTTACGGATATTGCGATGGTGTATCAGCAAGAGCTCGTGCTGAATACATACGACGGTATTCCAACCGCCGCGCTCCGGACGTCAGTGTGTTTGATGGAGTTTACCGACGAGTTAGAGAGACTGGCTCTGTTTCAAGACGACGGTCTGACCTGGGTCGTCTACGTGTGAATGATGACGACGAGCAAGACAACTAAATAGTGCAAAGATTTAGATTGGATCCAACTACAACAACTAATGTTGTTGCGAGACATCTTGGGTGCTCGCAGTGGAAAGTGTGGTTTACCGTCCATACTGCTGGCCTATACCCATACTACTACACACCCGTACAAGTCATTGAAGAAGGCGATCCTGTGAGGAGGTTGGATTTCTGCAGATTTATGCTAAATGCAGACTTGGAAGACCCGACATTTTTTAGACGCATCTTGTGGACAGATGAGTCTAAATTTGACAAGGATGGTATAACAAATTACCACAATGCTCTGGGCCTCATAGGAACTAGGAAATCCTAATAAGAAAATAAAAAAGGGATCCCAGAGACGATTCAGTTTGAATGTGTGGATGGGTATAATTTCAAACCATTTAATTGGGCCTTACTTTTTTCCCGATAATTTGAATGGAGAAATCTACGAAAACTTTTTAAGAGAAGAATTACCACAATTACTGCAGGATTTATCAGATGAAATCACTCAAGACATGTGGTTTCAACATGATGGTTGTCCTGAGCTGTACGAGAGTGGCTGGACACGACGTACCCCAATAAGTGGATTGGAAGAGGTGGACCTACACCTTGGCCAGCTAGGAGTCCCGACTTAACCCAGGATTATTATGTATGGGGACACATGAAGAGTTTGGTGTACGACGAGCCGAATCCGATAAGTAGTGTAGAAGTGTTACGACACAAAATAATTAACGCAGCCGATCAGATGCGAACATCGCTAACCACTGGAGTAGTTAAAAGTGGATTAAGAAAAAGTATGAGGACATGTGTGCGAAACAGAGGCAGACATGTAGAACACGAGTTGTAAACAATTTTTCAATAAATGTTTTACCATTTACATGGTTTTGTTTCATTTCCTATGGCTAACTAATAATTTGGTTAAAATGTCCGGGGGCCTATCATGTGAGTTTTATTTTAATGAAGACTGCTATTACCCAATACTGTTATACCTTTTTGGAAAGCTGACAAAATGAAGATGTTTTAAGCATATCTGCAATCTAACTTCCATAGATTTTTTTTGTCATATTCCAGAAAGAAAAACTAGTTTTAATATTTTTTTTGTTTCATATCTCACTATTATACGACTTATTTTATTCTGCAAAGGGATTTTTGAAGTTAAAATGGATAGAGCAATCCATCTTCTAAAAGAAACGTATAAACGAACATACCAGAGGCTCAAATTACAAAAAAGAGATACAACAAAAGACAAAAAAATGTCCTTTTAAAAAAGGACAAAATTTAGATTATCTTGAACACCGTTGGGTTTAGGATATGGTGTTTCATAGTCAAATCAACAGCCCCATAAAGGATCTAGGTCGACTTAAAAGGTAACCATATATATATATATACATATACACACACAAGATTGTGACAGGACCGTCAGTTAAAGTAGGGCGAAAAACTGATTTTCAAAACGTGGTTCTGCAAAACATGACATCTTCTTTCAAGATGCAACAGTTAGCTCAGATTTTACAAATTACAGAAGCACTATTCACGATGAAATGAGTAAAAAAAATTGCAAAAAGTAGATTTGTAGCAACAGGAAAGTAAAAACTGTTACAGGGTGTACATTTTCCCGAATTTTTTTTTTTGCTATAATTTTAAAAATACAAGACAATTTTTTTTATATTTTTCTGATAACTGTTATGACCTTACCTATCAGGCGATTTTATTCGACTTTTGAGACATCTGTATATATATATATATAATCGTAATCTCGGAAACGGCTGTATTTCCATGAAATTTAGTATGCAGGGAGGTTTGAAGAAAAATCAATCTAGATAGGTCTTATCCCTGGAAACTGCGCATTTTTAAGTTGTTTTTTCTTTCGTCACGTAATAGAAGATATGAGTGATTTCGATTACTAAATGTCAAATCCGGTCGGCGGCTTGGTAAGCGTTAGACTTTTTGCGTTGTTGCCAAATTAATGTCTCGGGTTCGAATCCTGGCCAGACGAATATTTTTGTGTTGCACCTACTAAAACTCCCGAGCAAAGCTCGATCTCCCAGGAACTGTATGTAATTATCGTGCAATGTCATGAGGTTGGCAACACTGAATATATCGTTCTGAGAGAATGTCGTGCTTATCATCTTGGATGTCGTGTGTTGAATTGCGAAATAACAGTCTGCCGACAGTAAGTCGTTTCTTAGTCACACTGCTCATCCACACAGTGAGCACCTCGGTCGGACCTGGTCACCTCGCCCATCAATAAACATCAAAGTAATAAATGTATCAAAAAAAAAAAAATATAAATGAAATATGTATTATTCTAACAGTTAATTAAAACATAATTATTACAAATATTACATTTAATAAAAAATAGGAAATATATAAATTATTTTTATAAAAAACTTTATTACTCGACAGGCTTGATTACATTCCAGCATCGTTTACCAACGGCTAAAACGCTACAGAAAATAAAGAGGCTATTAATTTAATGTCGTTGTCATTCTGCCCAGCAGACAGTGACAGTCTTTGATTTAAAGTAACGTTTGAAAATTCTCTCGTAACTCGTACGAGAGAAAATGTCTGAACTTGTATTAAAACTCTTGATAAATAACGCTATTGCATATATTTTTTAATGCCATAGTAGTCCTATCGTATTCCTACAAGCTTTCATGGATCTCCGCCTGATGTGATTTTTTTGTTAACATCATTTGCAACCAATAAATTTTACCTTTCAAAATCAATAAGGATAATATTGATCGAAGTGGTCACAACGGGGGCAGACTAAAACCTGTCTAGACTTCCAGTAATTTTAGGATCGATGTCGCAAAACGCAATGCGGAGGGTGACATAGGACTGGACAGGTAATTAGCTCCCGAGGGTTTTAATCATGTATTAGGTTACCTGTGTCGACGGTAGCTCACCCTCCGTAACTACACACTTGCCAGAGAACGTATTGCGTGACAGCCGGTGGTGTAAACTCTGATATTGTCATTGTTAAGTTAGCTAGTGAACAAATATTCGGGAAGATCAGGATGAACATCACGCGATTTCCGTGCTTATGATAAGCAAAACATTAGTGCCCTGCACACGTGGAGTTTGACCGCCCATCGGACTGTAGTTGGATCTGTGCGTGGACTGCGGATCGAACTGCCTGTCGTACTAATTACAACTAAAGCGCCTCCACACAGTTTGGACTGCAGGCGTCATACATATTTAGGCGAGGGCGCGGATAAAACTGTGGAAAATTAGCTCATATCGACATGCCCTGTCAGCCCTGCGCATCAACATGTTCGTTTAGGATCGGCGAGAGCTGGAAGTCGGCGCGTGCTGTTTTCCGTGGTCCGAATATAAGTGTGAAGTGCAGTATTTTATGCCGTTATCACCTGGGTTTCAATTAATTAACTGCTGCGTCTGAAATGTCGATCTATGAATTATAGTACCAACAGTCGTGGTATGGTACAGACTACAGACACAATATAAATAATGTAGAGTAGACCATCTTCAATCGGCGCACGCTCGCATACGCGTCGTTTACACGGCGGCTTAGGAAACCTCAAATAGCAGAAGTATGTAGTGTCACGCCGACAAGACTTGTCGCTGCATAACTGCATTGAACGACTAACGAGTTTTAGTTAGTTGTGCCGCGACGCTTGCGCACTGTCAATCTCTTCTTTGTATATGTATCAGCTCTAGCGGTCTGCTCGGCCACGCTCAATCGTAGGTAAAAATTTGAAGGACACGACTGAGTTCCGCTATTATACATTATTTCTTTTGTGATACAGATAATAGTCACCTGTCGCTACACGCCTGACGCGGTTGGCGAGGTCTCAATCTGTCGCTGCTACTCACCTACGGTGTGGTTAGTCGATGCGGGTGGCGGGCCGGCGCGACGGCCGCGGGTGGGCTCCGGCTCGCCGCCGAAGATGTCCGTGTGGCCGCCGCCCGGGGGCCGCAGCACGCGCGACGACAGCCGCGTGTTGTCTGTGAGACCGACGTTGAACGATGTCGAAGTCATTTCGTATCTGGAACGTGAAGTTTCAAAGTTATAGGACCTGCTTGGGATTTTTCTAGGAGCCTTTACACACTAAGGCTGGGACTATATTGTCCGGAATCCGTAAGGCCGGGGAAAATAGAGCTGAAAAACGAACACACAAGACGTGTCGAGTCAAATGTCAATATCATATTTGACAGCTGAACACTCGACTCTTCGATTTCCAATTCTATCGTAAAAGCGCAGAGTTCTATTTTCTGTGCTCTGAATTTTCCTGAGCCCGCCGGATTCCTGATCGTATAGTCCCAGCCTAAGGTACCTACTATAGCCGTGCGTGATGACAAATGTAGGGCAGTAGCGGGGCTCCAGCAATGCTGCTTCATGAAGGCAGCCTAAACGCGCATGTACCGCCTTTTAGAACTCTTAAGCATTATAATGAGAAGAATTGAATCCAAAACGTTGTCAATTCATGTGATATTTCACAGATTTAACAGCTTAACAAATGGACCGCTATTCCCCAGTTATGTAAGATCACCTGCAGACTCAGCAAACTAGATTTGGCAGTTGACAGTTCTAATAAAAAACTAAGTACAAGCTTAGCGTACTGCAAAGTGAAAAGAAAATTTGAACTTCACATTAAATGGAATGTAAACATTATAGGTACGTAAGTGGCTGTTAATTAGTAACAAGAATGTAGAGCCGATGCACGTTGGAGTTATTGGTGCAATTAAAGAATCGTGCAACACTAATAAAGTGCATTTTACATGCAATCTTTATGCAGTGGTCCCCCTCTTCCGAAAAAGTTCTTTTGAATTTTACATAATACATTAAAACAGCTTACATTACTTAAAGAGTATAATAAAACCTCTTATATTCTTTCTTTACATCCCGTAAAGAAAATATATGAGAGATTGTAATAAATACTCCTAGAGCTGACTTCATAACCATAAAAAAATATTTGTCTTATGTTATTAAAGGTTTTGTCATTCCTTTATAACTTTTATGTAAAGTTCTGTAAGCTACTGTTTTAGTATTTTAACACTTTAAATCTGTGTAGACCATAGGGTCCATGATATAGGCAATAGGTATAAATATATTATATCCACACGTACGGAATGTATTATGATAGCGATGCATGAATCAGCGACCATGTATGTGGCTTACACGTCAATGCGTATTTTATATGGACATAGGACAGTGTCATATTATTCAGTTTGATTTTGGTCTGGCAATAAGACAACGAAGTAAAACTATTATTTTTATGGCCTGTTTTCACCACCTTCCTGATAAGTGAGGGATAGCTTAATCACTAGTTCTGTCCCGAGATCTTGGTATCACATGACATAAAGTATAAAGGGACAAAACTTGTGAATAAACAATTCGAAGGTGAACGGTGATTCGGAACTAGAAAGATCATTTGGATCATTTTGGAATCAGAATTTAGACACATTATATTGTATATTTAAAAGAAGTTCACTAAAATATTTTCTACTTTCATATTCCATGTTTAATATTAGGGGACATTTCAACACTCGTTCTTGTTGAACCTTAAAATAAGGATATTTTAAGGTGGTAGAAAATGAAAACGATATGAATTTTTATCCGAATGAAATATTTAACCCAAAATTAGGCTCATGTACTTATGCACTAACACACTTAACCCTAAAATTAAACTACAGTCATAAAGTTACAAGTGCATTAAATGTCTGGTTAAAAATAACCCCGCGCTTTGTGCAGTTAAACATAACTCAGTGATTAAGGATCTAATAATAATTGGATTTACTTGTATTTTTACTGTGATTAATAGTAAGAACTAAGATAGCAACTCGTCAGTTAACTACAGAAATGTATAAATTGCATTTTATAAAGCATGAAGTAGGTACCTTTGGAGGATTTTGTCTCCATATAAATTTTCTCGCTAAAGTATGCAGTACTAAAATATTTATAAGAGATCAACAGCAACCAGAAGCATCCATTCGCTCATCATCATATTCTTTAAGCAGCAATAAAGCCAATAAACTCCACGCAGGCACGCAGGACTCCTAAGTTTTTGTGTCCCTGAGTCGAGATGGTGTCAAAATGTTGATTCCCACGTTAAATGCGGCAAATAGTGCTAAGGGGCAGAAAACTGCTGATCAGCCAGGCGCCTAAATGTCCTAGTGCATTTTTTCCAGACAGTAAGCCGTCAAAAGCATCATAGGAGTAACGGCACCGCGGGTTCAATACAGTTCATGTACTGATAATTACGATACGACAAAAAAGTAATCACTTCGAATCTCAATGCAAACGAGTTAAACAGACGAGAGAAAATGACCGATGCTTCGGCACGAATGGGCCGTCCTGTCCGGCCTTAGATTACCTTACAAAAACCCAGCGTCAGTATTCTGTCCCTTTATACCGATTGTAAATACCATGTCCATTAAGAATGACATATATGAAGCTTTGAAATTCTTTATCGCAGGTAACAACACTTTTTTGGATTTTCTTAAAATGTATTGCCCATTTATTAGGCAATAATCTCCAATATTCCATCTATATTTGGCCCTCCGCCCACCTTTCACTAAGTAGGTCAGACACTTGCAAACTTCGCAGATTAGGTAACAAATTTTTACAGCCTGTGAAACCTAACCAATTGCAAAAAAAATATATGCAAACATTTGCCGATTAAACTTGGTTACTTAAACGCAGCCGATTCGGGGTGAAAAATGTCGGTCAAAGATCAATTTGGGTGAAAGAACGGCCTTGGTCTCAAGAGAATGTCTTGTTACATACTTTCTATTACGATATGCGACAAGAAACTGCAATGTTTCTCATAGTCTCGACTTTCTTGTGCTCCCACGCAAGCCGATGTTTATATTATTACGCATATCGGTCATTAACCATGCAATTTCGCATACCGTTATCATATCGAGCTTTTGTAGTTTCGAGATGAAGTGTAGTTCCGATATAATCAAGTGGAATAGTCTCCTGATATTTTATGCTGTCCTTTTTAGCGGTGGATTCCGAATACGATGACTCTAGACTAAACTAAGCCACTCCCGAATGTTTCCTTGCCTCCAAAACGCTTCAATTTATCAATAATAACTATGTTAGTGCATATATCATTAAATCACATTCACAACATTGCAGAAAGCTGTAATTCAAGGATAAATAATTATTTACTTCGAGCAATCACAAGGTAAAACTAAAATAATACATCGATGAAAACGAGACAAAGTTCTTAGGGTCAATAAACCGTGAGGCGAGAACTCTTGTCTACATAAACAAGCTCACTTGCATCGAAGCTCCTTATCAAGATCTATTTTATACACAGACAAATGCATCGCTTCCTGCCTGGTCGAGGAAGTGAAAAATACCATGCCCATAATATTAGTCACTACTGATCTTTCGCAGTTGGCTAATCCTAAATGAATCAGCCATTGTAATATTATTCGCGGTACATGTTTAAATATTATTCATCGGTGCCCGACAGTTTCAGTGAATGTTCATTTATAAAGTACTATGTTGCTCGATTTTCCTTGAGACAATCATCCGAACACCACTTGTTTTCTGTGGATCTTTGTTTAGTTTCTAATCAAAATGCCCATACAATTTTCATCCGACTTGCGAAAATGTTCATAACGTCAAAACATTTTTCTCTCACATTTAACCTATGACCTACATGAAGTGCGAAGAATTGTTAAAACCATTTTCGCTCTTGCAATCTCAGTCCTTCCCAAAGTTATTCTAATTGACTAGTCCTTTCGGATAAAGATTTTCTATCAGTCAGAATCAAAAGACCTATTAACAAACCATTTACGTAATTAGTTCGGACATATTTGATATTTCCGCTCTGTCACCCCTCATCGTGTGCCAAGCCACGGGGCGAAACTAACTCACTATTATGTGCACATTTCATATAATACTTCCGTATGTAGAAAGACGTGTACATATTGCTGTGATTAATCATCAACAATAAAGCATTCCATACCGAAACAACATTTCCAAGTTCTAAGATCTTCGGAGTTATCTATGACAAAATTCCGGACCATGTTCGCCAATGAGATTCTTAGTTTTCCGGAATGAGATGCAATTACACAAGGAAATATTCAGCTTCAGCACGATCGCCTTCGTAAGGACTATACAATACATATTCTGTTTCGTGTTAATATTCAATTCTAAATATCATGTCCAACTTAGTACACTTTCCTTAATATTAAAAAAACTAACTTTCACACACAGACACGAAGGAATATCATTTCTAAACAACCAGTTATCACCAGAATTAGATATATTAAAGCTATATACTTGTTTGTATCCCACAAGTTTATACCCAGTTAGTATTTATTTTTAACAAGCCCGAGGCTTTTAACCCTAGAAATCTTCACGCTCACCTCGGCACAACCTTGGTTCAGTTCAATTAGTTAAAAACCAGTTATCACCAGATGCAGTCTGCAGCAGCACGGAATGTTAGAACAAATATAATTTACATAGGAAGACCATTATGGTCTTCTTGGTAAATAGAGACGCGTTCTGCATGTTGTACCTGTTTATGAGAATTTGGCTTGTTCAATGTTAATAGTAGGTAGGTGTAGGTGTTACATGTACGTTATAGGTGTAGTTGTATGTAGAAACTGTAGGTGTACATAGGTAGTTACTTATTTATTCCAGTTTATAGTTAAGACGGACCGTCTGTTGGGTACACCGTAGTCCGTACAATCAGTTCTTTTATACATTTATGTTTGTACTTTGACTATAGGAATGAAACCTCCCTAGAAAGGTATGCGTATTATTTAGTGCGTATTTCTATTGTTAGAATTGGACTGAACCAGTTAAAGCCTTATGAATTACCTTTGTCTTGTGCAGATGTGACCTGCACTGTAGAGCAAATGTAATTCACAAAAATTACCAATTGATAAATAAATCCACTACGCATATGATATATCCTACGAATAATAGCTCTTTGATGAGCGAATTTTGAATTTCCATATAGTAAATGCGGCGACAAATTGTTCTCAAAGTGACGAGCAAATACGGTCGGACAAAGGTAAGTGACGTCGGACACGGGACATACAATATTGACGCATTAAATAGTCTAGACATGGTAAGACCTACGACATAGTCACAGGTGACAGCGGATGTGGGAGCGATAGCGGGTGATGGGAACAATAACGCGCGATTAAATGGGTCGAAAATGCGAACGTGCTTCGAATGTCGACAAAGCTGTTTTGCAAACAAAATAGTGAGGCGATTTGTCAAGCATCTCGCCGTACGGCGAAAATCGAACCATGTAAATACCCCATTTAATGGAGGGCCATACTTGTTGTCTTTTGCGTTGCGGGATTTAGGCTAACAACTCACGAAGCGGTTTTCACCCGCGCCCGCCTCGATTGCGGGCCCGCAGCTTCTGTAGAATGTAGAATGCAGATTTTTATGTAAAAAATAAACCCACATCTCACTACGCGTTTTACGCCCGCGGTGTGTGCGGTTGTTTGCGGATCCCGCTGCACCGGCTCAAAAATATTTCTCACCAAACATAAGTAAAAATCTCTATAATCGCAACAACTAGTAACAACCCACTTGAAAATCCTCCTTAATGTTTTGTTAAGAATATACCTACTTCCAAAAGTTTATTTTCTACAGGTTGACTTTTCAATTCGCTTGTCGATAGAACAGTTCAATAGCTCAATTATATCATTAAAAATAAAAACCTCGAAAAATAATACTATAAAATCACTAGAGGGGCTGATTGATGTGATGTGACAGACATTTTTTTCCCACAATTTAGGGTAAGACCCGTAAATTGGCAACCAAATATGTAGTCCGCTCTGGACCAAATCCAATCGTCTCGTAACACTATAAAAAAAATCCCATATTAGTTCAGATATAGGGGCAGATAGTGTTTATTCGGCAGATGGAAAAAACACGATGTAAGCCTTTGCACCATGTGACTGATAGTGTTTACACAAAGACATCTCATGATAATTAATGTAAAAAATGTTTTTAATAATCCTTTACACTTTACAGGATACCTGCTTCATAATATTATCAGAACTAGGATATCAAGTCCTGTCAGATGTTCTCTAATTTTTTGGGGCTTCACCGATTTTAGTCCCTCCAAATGAAATATTAGTAATAAAATTAAATAGGATATTAATAATAATATTAAATATATAATATAACTCCCCACACCTATTTCGCCTTTACTCTCTTAACTCAGTGGGACGGATAACCGACACGACTGGCGAGACTCAGTTCAGAGCAGGTCCAACTTT
Organism: Phengaris alcon alcon; assembly: GCA_037179445.1. Classification (NCBI taxonomy): domain Eukaryota; kingdom Metazoa; phylum Arthropoda; class Insecta; order Lepidoptera; family Lycaenidae; genus Phengaris; species Phengaris alcon. The sequence continues at coordinate 104,212 of JAYRCH010000139.1, read as the reverse complement.
TTACATGCCCATCCGACACATGGATCATCTTTCTTGTCATACAATCATGTGATCAGCCTGCATTGTCCTAACCAAACTTGGAAACAACATTTTTTTGTTGTTCCAATGCGGGAATCGATCCCACGACCTACGAGTCGAGAGCCAAGCTCTAACCACTAGACCACTGAGGCTGTTATATTAAATAGTAAGAATATGAATGTATGCAATCAATTTTTGTGAATCCCAAGCATAATCTACTTTACTACCAATTTACTACATTATAATGTTAATATGGTATTTTAATTGATGTTACATTAGTTATAATAAACAGATTAAATTGCAATAAAATTATGGATAAATATTTTTATTTATAATATGGTATATACATACTGGTCTTATTTGACATTAATTGCCCCTAACACACAAAGCAATAGTTGTGTATATTAATCACAGTATTGTAGATATTTCCATGACAATGATAATATGTGTAGAGAAAGTTACTTTTATGGAAAATAAAATTGTAATTGTTATGACTACATTATGAGAATATCTCGGCCCAAATAAAAAAGTGTAGGCAGAGCTTTGAAGCAGCAGACATTGACGAAAAATATTATAATATTAATTTGTCCGACATTAGTTATTTTTAAACATGTGCAAAAGGACATTGTCATTTGCCTTCAATCGCTGTTTCCTTGTATTAAAATATATTTTAACATCCAAATTGAGGTACCTTTTTATGGCATAAGTTACTTACAATAGCAGTGTAAGATGTTCAGTTGTTCACTTACTGTCCATCTTTTATAATTTAAGATAAAACATTTGGTTTCTGTTTATTATTAGTTTATATTAGGTCCTTACATATGAAATTGGCGTTTTGTCGTACTGGCCACTTTGATCTCAAATATAATATCTTCTTTGGTTAGGAATTCCAATTTCAAATTTATACCGCTATTTACTCATGCATTTGTGTTTCGAAAACCGTCATTCATTTGTTATTTTCTTTGCGTCACTCTGTTGACAAAATGGAAAACTTGAAATATCGTATTATTTTCGAGTACGAGTTCCACCGTGGCACCAGTGCTGCAGAAACGGCTCGAATGGTTAATGATGTGTATGGCGGCGGTGTCGCAAAAGAAAACACAGTGCCTTTTTGGTTCCAACATTTTCGTTCTGGAAATTTCGACCTGCAGAACAAGCTATTGTGGAAGCGGATCCATCGCAAAACACGTCCGAGTTAGCTGCAGGCTGCGGTGTTAGTTATAAAACTGTTTTAATCCACTTGAAGCAAATTGGGAAGGTGAAAAAGCTTGAAAGGTTACCCACCTTTCAAGCTTTTTCACCTTCCTAATTGAATTGAGATCCCTCATGAATTGAGTGCAGCAAACCGACAAACAGCGTTACATTACTCAACCGGCACAATAATGAAGGGATTTTACATAGAATTATTTTATTTTTTTTACACACTTTTTACACATTACCTGTGATAAAAAGTGGATCCTGTACGATAATCGGAAACGCTTATCCCAATGGCTGAACCCTGGCGAACCAGCCAAAGCCTGCCCCAAGCGAAAATTGACTCAAAAAAAGTTACTTATGAGCGTTTGGTGGACTAGTGCCGGTGTAGTTCACTACAGCTTTCTTAAATATGGCCAGACGATTACGGCAGATGTCTATTGCCAGCAACTGTAAATCATGATGAAAAGCTAGCTGCTAAACAACCGAGGTTGGTCATTCACTCCAGGCCACTGCTGCTTCAGGACAACGCTAGACCACACACTGCACATCAGACGGCTACCAAATTAGAGGAGCTTCAATTGGAATGTCTAAGGGGCCCCATACACGGTCCGGTTTTCCTTCAGTTCGGCCTGAACGGATACAAAATCGTATCGCATGTGTGCAATTTCGAGATCGCATCAGTCGGCCGTATGGACTGAAGCGATTCGTTCCAGTGTTGCCAACTCTGTTTTTGCGAAACTACTAAACTCGCGTCGTTTTCTGCTAAAAACTACTAAAAGAGTACCGAGTAACTATAAAAAGCTACTAAACTTAGGAATCCCTAACAGTTTTTTTAGGGATTTTGGGTTAATAAACATACATACATTTTCAGTTTTAATATTTAACCGTTAAATTAAAAAAATATAGTAGGAAATATTACGTATATAGAAATTAAATCGGCAGTTTCAAGCGACTTACGGATGCGTGCTACTATGTGCTATTATGATAAGATGTCATAATAGCACATAGAAGCAGGCCACTTTGCATATTATGATTAGGTACTGTCTAGCTATTTTCTACAAAACCACTAGTCTAGTCAACAAGTTCAAAAACGTGTTAAATAGAAATAAAGCTCCTAAAAATATGTGCGATAGCTCATTCGATTCGGAATGACGTCTAGAAAAATGTTTTTTAAGGGTATATTAGCACATAAAAAATTGCGATTGTTATTAACAAAATAAGATAAAAAAAAGGTATTTAGTTTTTCGTTAATAAGTTTTAAAATAATTAAAATAATGATATTTAAGGAATTTTGAAAAAAGATCCTGAAAGAGGAGGAAATTTTCAATAAAAAACTCCCGGAACTAGATCTATATTATTTATAATTTTTTTTAACGCTGGAAATAGGGCTCCGCGAGGGCGTTACGGCATAGGCGCGCCGTCTAAAAAGCCGGTATATCACCTAAAATATATTGTTTTAAATATTAAATAACAATTTAAAAATTTGAATAAATTATGGTGTACTCTAGACACTTGAACGAAAAAAACCTCGCTGAAAAAATTTTTTTGTCGATTTTTCAAAAAGTTACACCATTGTTAAGTAACTAATTTTTTTCCAGTCTCAGTTTTTATAAATTACGGCATAAAAGTTTAAGTAATTGGTCTATAAATTTTTCGCTTCGTGGAGCTCTTTTTATTTAGGTACTTCATAAAGTTATGCAAAAAAAAATTATTAAAGTTTATTATATTGTTAATTATGTATAATTATTTTTAAATAAACTAAAAATGAAATTTCTAAAAAATGTTATCAAAAACATTTTTTTTTGGTAATATCTTATTATTGCTGTTTTCGCATCTAATATAGGTATTAATTAACATTAGAAAAAAAAATTACGTAATTTGTTAAGAAATTGTTTATAAACAAATTGACTATTTTGGGATTAAAATTTTTTTTTTTTACTATTAGGTCTTTACCTATGAAATTGCCTTTTGTATGCAAAAATTTAAACGATTTTTTTTCACGTATTTTTCATTTGTATTAGTCGAAGTAATCACCTATGCAATCAATGCATCTTTGCCAACGCAGTGGCAGTTTATTGATGCCCTTCTTAAAGAAATCAGCTGGACGGGAGGCAACAAATTCTTCAAAGGCATTTTGTGCTGCCTCTCAGGTATTGAATTTTTTCCCGCCAATAAGTTATCCAAATTCTGGAAAAAGTCTGTAGGCGCAAGGTCTGGTGAGTAGGGCGGATGACGGAGAGCTTCCAACCCCAGTTCTTGCAACTTGGAGACCGGCTGCTGTGCAGTATGAGGTCGCGCGTTGTCGTGCAGGAGCAGCGGAGACGAGCGATTGACCAATGCTGGTTGGAGATGTGACAGCTTCTCCATCATTGTGTTCAGTTCTTCACAGTACACATCTGCAGTAATGCTCACCCCGTTTGGTAAGAAGCTGTGATGAATACCACCGGCGCTAGGCCACCAAACAGTGACCATCACTTTTTCTAGGGGTAAGTTTTCGTTTAGGGCATTGTTTAGGTGCTGAACCAGGATCCAATCAACTTTCTGAGCGCTTGCGGTTATCAAACAGAATCCATTTTTCATCGCAGGTAACAATGCGGTAACAAATTCCTTCATTTGTGTGTCTGTTGAGCAGTGCAAGGCACGTCTCGACGCGTACTTCGCGCTGGCGATCATTGAGTTCGTGAGGCACCCATTTGTCAAGCTTATGTACCTTGCCAATTTGACGCAAATGGACCAATATTGTTTTGACGCTAACGTCGAAAGCTGCTGCTAATTCAGCCGTAGATTGTTATGATCAGCTTCCACAATCGTCTTTAATTCGTCATTGTCGACCAAAGTCTTCGGACGACCGCGAGGTTTATTTTCAGGTCGAAATTTCCAGAACGGAAGCGAGCAAACCAATAACAGGTGGTGCGTTGGTTTGTAGTGTTAGCTCCGTAAACGTCGTTGATGTTGCTTGCCGCTTGTGCCGCGTTGCTGCCACGACGGTACTCATATTCCATAATTACTGGAATTTTATCCATAATTCTCGAATGACGAAAAAGATTGAAATGCGATGAAAATGTAACACTAATCAATAAACAAATTTCTACTTTTGGAAAAAGAATTCCATGTTTTTAAAATAAAATTAATTTGAAATTAGAATTCTTAGCCAAACAAAAATTATTTTGATTTGAAATGGCCAGTACTGCAGAACGGCAATTTCATAGGTAAAGACTTATTATCTTATTGCATAGGTGAAATGATGATTAAAAAAAAAAAATTCTTTAAAAAATTTTTTTATTGTTTATAATCGTTTTTTTTAATATATTTCAATTGTTTAAATAATTAGTTAAGAAATTATTTTATTCTTAAAAATCATCATTGACCCTATTCAATGGAATAACAGAGAAATAATTTTTTTGTAAATAATTTAATTGTTTATTAACTTAACAATTTGTTATAAACAAATAATATTAACCCTTATATTTTTTTTCGAAAACTTCAAAAAATTAAAAAAACAACCATATACTTATAACAGTTTAAATTTTTTTTTTGTATTTCATATCAAGACCAATGTCAAGACCAAGCGCTAGTGCATACATCTCCGACTATTAAGAACATAATGATTGTTTGTGTCGTTATTAGGTGTCAATGCATCGGAAAATAATTAAAAAAGCTTCGGACATAACATTTCATACTTACATATGAACAATTTTACTTTATTGTATTGTATTAAGTCAAATATTTAAAACATTTTAAAATAAAATCATATTAGGTATGTCGCCATCTTGCTGCCCTATTGTGAATTGTGAGTGTTACTAGTAAAAATAAATTTATTTCAAAATTTTCATGGCTAACTAATAGTTGCAACTAAGATCGAGTTTTATAATATTTTCTGATTTTTTAGTTATCAATTTAAAGTATTGCCAGTATTAAGATAATCCTTAATATATTCATTATTACCAGTTTAATATAAATAAAGTTCACAAATTGTGTTTAGATGGTTTGAAATGAAATATAAGTTATATTTTTACATCTCACGATATTATGAAAAATAAATACAATAATGCTAATAAAAATTTTAAGAGTACACACTCCACAACTTTAAAGTTTTGTTTGTGTGAGTGTCGGTATGTAATGCTTACGCCTATATCTATCTGTTGCTTGCTTCACTTTCTATGATGCGTTTGTTTGAAGACTATCTAGGCGTTATTAATCTAAGGGCTGAACTGACGTCAGTTCGGTCAGATGCGATTTTCTCCGTGTATGCGGTTGAATCCGTTCAGGCAGAACTGACTTCAGTTCTGAAACGATCGGCCTCTCGTCTGTAGAGGCCTTAAGACATCCACCGTACTCCCCAGAACTTGCTCCAACAAATTACCATTTTTTTTCGAAATTTGGAGAACTTCTTGCAAGGGAAAAAATTCAACTCCGATGGAGCAGTCCAAAGCGCCTTCAAGATTTTATTAATTCCTGTCTGAATGGTTTTTTTAGTAAAGGAATCAATGAACTACCTATGAGATGGCAAAAGTGCATAGATAGCAATGGTATATACTTTGATTAAATAAATATATAATGTTTAAAAAAAAAACTACTTTATGTTCCTCCTTTACAAAACGCTTTTTTTCATATGTAGCTACCTATATTTACCCAACTTTGTAGAGCCAAATGTTTGTTTGTTCCACCATAGCGCATTAACTACTAATCCAATTATAATGAATGAGGTGTCAATAGATTTGAATAAATGGCCGAGGAAACAGGCTATATAATTTTCGCAGTTGGGTTACTTTTTATAAAAATTGTAGTTTTATTTCAAAGACTATAGTGAGAAGTTCAAAGTCAACCTGAAACACTAACTAATAGCATTTGTTGTAACTTATTTAAATGAGAAATATAATATTAGATTTAACATGTTTCATAGCTCTCACACCGATTTCGGTGATGGTGGCTAGTTTTGTGGAAACCAACCCGGCATGTTTAGTGATACAACATATGTGCAGAAAAAACTGTATTAATGACAGTTTTTTCTGCACATACGTTGTAAGATTATTAAGCTAAAATTTCACCAACATATTGAAACAATGTTTAATGCTGAGCTTCGGTTTAAGTTCTGTGATATTATAATGTTGAATGAAAATTGTAGTTTTATTTCAAAAAAAGACTATAGTGAGAAGTTCAAAGTCAAGCTGAAACACTAACTAATAGCATTTGTTGTAACTTATTTAAATGAGAAATATAATATTAGATTTAGCATGTTTCATAGCTCCTACACCGATTTCGGTTTAGTGATACATTAATGCAGTTTTTTCTGCTATGTGCATTATGAATTATTAAGCCAAAATTTCACCAACATATTGAAGCAATGTTTAATGTTGAGCTTCGGTTAAGTTCTGTCTTGTTATAATGTTGAATGAGAGAGATCAAATCAGAGTTTAGCGATAGGTACGTTTAAAGAAATTTGGTGAAATTGGGGCTTAATATTGTTGTTGAATTATTATGTATGAAACATACTTGTATGGGCAAATTTATGTAGCCTTTGTTGATTCTTGTATTTACTTATAATGTTTCAACGTGCAGAATAAGAGTACCACCCACCAGATACATAGATGGTAGAAGATTGTGATTTTCCACCCACGTTTTACAAGCAAAACTGTCTATAAAGTTGCAAATTGCTTTAGCACAGCGAATCATTTTAATAAGCATAAAAGTAGCTGTACCACATGAATAATTATTTTTCTTACAAAGTGCACAAAAATAGAATGTATTATGCGTATTACTGTTAGAAGTCACTTTGTAATGTGCAAAATCCAGAACAAAGAACGGTTTGATTGCAAAATGTTTGACAGCGAAAACAGTCACCGGTTGACCACACCTGACATATTTAATTCGTAACGGACGAAATTACAATTTTATCAAACTACAATTTAAGTACATAATTTGGTTGCAAAATGGCCAATTTTATTGTTGATAAGTAATAATCTGCTACAACTCGATAAAGCACAATGACCTCGAAATCTTGAAAAATAACGGCCTCCGAGAATCCGGCCGGCGAGAAATTTGCACAACTTTCGATATACCTACATTGCATTGTTTTATCATTGTCTTCTAAATAATTGTATTTATGACAAATATAATAATAATTAATTCTATTATATAAATAATGTTTTAATGCGAGAACTTACCAATAGGTAGAAATTAGAAGCTGACGTCTTTCACTTTTTTGATAAATCGAATGAATGCGGATGACGAATTGCGATTCGCGGCAGCGGAAATAGGTACCTACTAGAACGAAATTGACAGCGCCAAACTGTCAACGCTTTTGACATATTAACTTTTTCTTTATTTTACTAAGCATGCAAAACAAACGCTTGATTTAAATTCTAAATAAACTCGCTGTCCCAGCTATCCAGAACTTCAGCTGGTGTTGTTCTGTATTAATTACTATAAACTGGAATAAATAAATAACTAAGTACCTACCTTCACTTTCTATACCAACAACTATACCTACAAGCTACACCAACAGAAACAACTACCAACACCAATCTACGCCCGAAATAAATAACGTATCTAAAATTTTAGATTGACTTCAATCTTATTCTCAAACAAAAATCAACGTGAAGTTAATCCTAGGATCTTTGAAATGTATTGAAATCTTGATCTTAGAAAGCTAAAATGAGATTAAGATTGATTATTAATTTCGGGCACTACACCGTCTACTACCTACAGTCTACACCTACTAACAAATTAATTATTTTTTTTCTTTAAACTTTATTTAATTTAATTATAAAACGTCTTACTCACCGTCCAGCCTGCAAATCCAGCTCCGACTTTAGTGGCCATCATTAGTGTCAATAATGTCAATATTCAATGAAAGAGAGCGATATATCGGCCTGTGACGACACGAGTTGCACCCACCACATACATTTATCATTACAAAATGTATGGCGGTAGCAACTTTTGACGTAACAAATCTTATTGCGAGAAAGAGATGGGTAAAAATTTTTATTTGCTTATAATTTTTAATAGCGTCAATCTAAATTCCTCTTTCTTTTAGATTTATATATCGTGAATCGACAATTTTAGAATTCAAACATTAAAATGTGATATTCCACAATAGGCAACATCTCTATTAATATTTTATTCCTACATGTCGCTTCAAGGCCGCGGCAGCAAATAACTCTACTCACTACAACATACTTCTGTATACAATATTAAAAATGTTTTTTAGGGTTTCTTACCCAATGGGTAAACACAGGACCCTATCACCTCGACGTGACGTGCGAGACCGCTTCATATAACTATTAAAATTTTCGCGCTTCATTCTAAATTTTACGATCCAACCGCTATGCTGCTTCTTAAATCTGTAATATGTTCGAAAATATTCATTTAAATTGCATGCTGTAAATGGCCATATTGATATATATTAAATGCACATTATATTAGTACTAATTACTTAGGAAATCATTACGCATGCGCGTTGACAGATGTCAATTGCTAAGGCAGCATCCATGCTACACCATTTGTTGTGACGCGACACGATGGGGTAGGACACTTCGTGTAAACGTAGTTCGACACTCAACATATGCATCGGGGAATTACCGCACTATTAATCCTTCTTTTTATTTACTTTTTTTTACCTCGTACGGGGGTACGTAAAAAAAAATAAAGCTCCGTCCCTGCAGACTGAATTTGATATCCTTAAACTAAGATTGCACCAAAGAAAGGCCATGTTTCTATACATAATGCAGTTTACACATACATACTGGAATATAGAAACAAAAATAGTGCGAATGAATAATATATTTTGGACATTTTATGGCAATGCACAGTGGTCGATTTGACTGACATCGTTGCATGAGTTCTAATACCACGTAAGTAATTTTTTTGGTGGTTTTGACTTCGATGTTCGACTTTAACTTTTGAATCTCTAAGGGAAAAGTTTAAAGAAATAAAAGTTCTGACCGTCGCATCTCAATACATTTTGGAAAATGTGTTATATGTAAGAAAGAATCTAAACAACTTCAAAAAGAAATGTGATAATCATTGTGTAAACACTAGAAATAAGAACAAGTTAGATATGCCAGTGTTCAGACTAAGCAAAGTTAGTAAATCCTTTAAAGGCCAATATACACCCTTATACAATATAATCCCACAAAAGGTTCAAAACCTTCCCATTAATAAGTTTAAAAAAGTAGTTAAAGAACGTTTGTGTGCCAAAGCGTATTATAAAATTAATGACTTCATTCAAGACGGCACACCTTGGGAATAAGGTGGCTCCTTATCTTATCTTATTATTTGTTACATAGACATAAGTAAACATTGTAATAATTTTGATTTTAAAAAAATAATTTTCCATCTTTTTGGTAAAAGATGGCCCCAGACGAGTTTCTTGCCGGCTCTTCTCGCTGCGTTAGTTCTTGAACCGGTGGTAGGCATCACGTAGTATCGACGTTCAAAAAGAGTATTTAAAAATACCAATTTTGAATAAAAAAATTTTTGATTTTGATTTTGATGCTATTCACTAGAGCAGTGGTTCCCAGACTCATTTGTTTCATAGACCACTTTCAAAATTTTGCTGGATCCGGTGGACCCCCTGCATCTACATTCTACATTACTACCAATTTCTAAATCTCGAAAAAAAAAGTGAAGATTAGATCTATCTATCTATGGAAACTTGCGTTGTGGCTGAGTTTCAATGACGAATTAACAGTTTTCGAAAAAAAAAAGGTTAGAATTGATTGCTTGATAGGGTTAATTATTTGATAATAAAGTAGGTACCAGTTCGGAACTATTCATTTTTTTCTCAATTTATTTATAAATTGTCTTATTGAGAAAGTTTAATTTAGGTATTTTATTAGGTATATTATATTTTTTTTAAATAACAAGCCAACATTTTAGTTCTTCACTATCGAAACCAAATTAATTTTCATGCACCCCTGCTTACGATTGTAGACCCCCATTTTCTGTGACGTCCAACGTAGACCCCCGTCGAGTCTCCCGTGGACCACTTTGGGAATTACTGCACTAGGGGATCAGAAGACGCGCTGTTTCAGCCAATCAGAAAAAAGTAAAAAGTACCTTATGTATGTCTATGGTATTAAATATACTACTATGGTACTGTGGCGGACCAATTAGCGCCACAATGAATCGCGCTATCGAAGTTTTTTAAGATCGGCACTATATATACGACATATAAAATTCATACAAGTGGGTTTCGGCCTGACCGAGCATAGCACCTCGCTCGGTCGGAGATCTCCCTTTGGGGCATCCACTCTTCCCACATTGGTGACCCCGACGTGATTGAGAGATGCGTGGGATTATCTTAGCATGGTAATATCTTGCGTTTGATTATTATTAAAAACAAATTGATTTGATTATTATAAGACCGATTGCTTAAAGGATAAAAATGATAGCTATGATCGTAAATTGTTTTTTGATTTGTATATACCTGTTTGATTATGTACTATAAAAAGTGGAATTAAACGTAAAGTATTTACTTAGTTAAGGATTAATATTGATGAGGAAAGAAAAGGAAGGAAGAAAGTGCAATTTAATAAATAAACGATTAAAAATTTATTTATTATTCAATTTTGCGTAAAAAAGACGTAAGTCAGACCGAACGGATATTAGGAAACACAACGTATGTCACAAAAATATGATAAATTACCAATTTTTATAAAAACCTAATTATTTTTTTTAATTAAATCTATTATGAGGTGTATACAAAATACATAATAGTACTGTAATATTATATGTAATAGTACTGTAATATTATATGTTATTCCGTTTTTTCACTCTCCTCAAATGACTATCTTTTAAATAAGTAGTATTAGAACTTATGCGACGATAATACTTGTGGCAAATCTCTAATCTTCATACCAAAATACAAGAATATAAATAAAAACTTTTAGAAAATGGCTGCTGTTTTAAAAAAACAGAGTTTTTGCTATATTTGGTTTTTCTTGTTTAATTTAAATAAGAAAGTCGAGAACAGAAATCACCATGAGCTATAGATGCATTTTGGGCTGCCCACCAGCAAAAAGTAAGTATTTTATTTAAAACGAGGTTACATATCATGTAACTTCGTTTTAAATAAAATTAGTAAGTCGACGAAAAATTGTTAGATTTTATTTTATTTATGTATATGTCAAATTAAAGAAGTATCTAAAAAATAAGAGTAACACTAACAAAGCATTGCTCATTTACTATTTTAATACAATCCAAAAAAATATGACATGTGTAACGTTAGGACCTAAGTACATACCTAGTTCGAAGATTTATAACATTTGCAATCAGTAGTAATTAAAATACAATTTAGATTTTATCTTCACAGTTCAGTCTATTTATTATTCGTTCCAATTTTAATATTTATATTTTCTTTTAGGGTCAAAGGTTGTACATCGTGTCCCCAATCCAATGAAATACCCAAAACAGTTTGAATCTTGGTTGAGGCTTGTCCCAAACGACTCCTGGGTTAGTTCTCGAACCGGTGGTAGGCATCACGTAGTATCGACGTTCAAAAAGAGTATTTAAAAATACCAATTTTGAATAAAATTTTTTTGATTTGATTTGATTTGATTTGACTTCGATAAAGAAAATTTTGACTATTCCAAGTACAGGGTATGTGATCGAGATTTTGAAGAAAATGATAGGTATACATGGAATAGGCCTATTAATAGGCTTGCAATTCCAAAATTGCACTTACCTGGGCAGATTGGTAAGTAAGGCTTTATAATTTATCTAGGAGTCCAGAGACGGCAGCTATAATTTATATCATTACATCCTGGGATTTATAGCTTTGCATAATAATTTAAGGTATCACACACACACAAAAGATAATATAATGCATCTTTGCCTTCATTCTGACTTACTGAATGTACTCTGTCTCTGTTTACAATAAAAGAGATGTATTGTAATAAATATTATAATATCGCTGATACAAAGATGTAGGAATATAAATTTATCTGTTGTGTGTAGTGTTCTGACTAATTCTATAGATAAATTTAATGACAATTGAGATATATCATTCTTTAATATACATCTTTACATTAAAGTTGCTGTTTGTAGACTCCGTTACTTATAATGAGTATTTAATAGTACAATTTATATTTATAATTAAATAAATAATTTTAAAGTGGAATACTCATGGATAAGTTTTATTTGTTAAATCTTATTCATCACAATATTTTTCCAGGTACACATTTTACCTCTGCAGATTCATTTAGCATTGACTTACCTTCCTCTAGTGAGTAGCAATATTATTCAATATTTAAAAATATGTATTAATATGTATCTTATCATTCTAAATCATTCTATCATCTATCATCTGTAATAGATGATAATAATATGATCAATTGATCATATTTGTTAGTTCATTATCATATTATTATGTTTGTATGGAAATAAGTACCTAAGTTAATAATAAATAAAAATAAAATAATGATTCAGGTGACCCAATGCTTAGTTAAGGTACAGAATGTGTGATCAAAAACCCAATAGAAGTTGATGTTGCTTCAAGTAAGGATTTTAATTATTTTCTTTAAACTTATTTATATATTGATTTCTTATGTTTACGCGAATATTGTTCATTGTTTTAAACACTTACGGATTGTGTCGCGGTGCACTTTTCATTTTCCCGACGTTTCGGCTACTTTCCAGCAGTTGTGGTCACAGGAGGACTGATCCTTGAAATGAACTTATTTATAATTAAATTTAGTTTTATTCAATGAATTTAACTATTTTTAACATGTGCATTTGAAAGGGTTTTATTATATTATTTTTTATTATTATAACACTAGCAACCCTTTACTAGCTAGATTTGCATGGGTCCAATATATTATACACATAACCTTACTCTTGAATCACTCTATCTATTGCTAAAAACGGCAATAAAATCCATTGAGTAGTTTAAAAATGTAAGCAAACATGAAAGGAATTTTATACCATGTATAGATAATGATGATGAAGAGAGACACTAGATATTTATCATAGTTATTGTAAGTGAAATTAGTATTGAGTGGATAATACAAAGATTATAGTTATTTAAAACCAAATATTTTTCTATCAGGTACTTGGGGTAGGCTTGTTCATGATGTATCCATACCATACAGCGGAGAAGTTATTATGCTTCTGGTAAGTATCTTTACTACTAGGAAGTAGGAACTCTTATAGTTTTACGCTGTAACGATACATTGTTATGTATACAATTGAAGTTTTGGAATCATAACATAATAATAATTTTATATTTTTGTTGTGACTTGTAAAGTGGAGATGTTTTGTCATTCTACCCTGTTATGTGGGGTTTTGTCGAATGGGCTTAGATATATAAATAAACGCGAGGTTTATTAGATGTGAAATTTTTCATTTTATAATTTTTTATAAAATGATAAATTTTTATCTCCCTAGCATAAGAGATACTACTTTGTAACTTTCATGCTTATAGATCATGCTTAAAACACTCGAGGAGGAGGTAAAATTAGGCCATGACATTAAAGAATTTTAAAAGCATATTCTATGTTCATAGGTATGGAACAGTATTTATGCGAGTCCATATGCGCATTAAATTTCTATGTTCATCTGCACAATCCAGAATAAAACTATTCTCTTGTGATTAAGTTTTTTTAATAATCCATTTTTTTAGACCGTATTGGAGAAACATCTCAATTACATTCACCTGGACAAGTGTGCATTGTACAATCTTTTGATGGGACTACGGAACTGGAAGAAGAAGTGAACCACGAGTTGTTAGGGCTGTGTAAGTATCTTTTTTACATATAATATAATAAAACTATTACATTCGATATAATATGCTCATGAGCAGTCGCCAACTTATTTTTTTATCGCAAGATTATTTATATCCCAATCTATACAAATAAATAAAATTGAAGTGTCTGTATATAATTTTAAATTAACTGCTTTTCACTTATTGAATATGGAAGTATATGCGGTACTGACAATAAAAAATCAATTTTTAAAATGTTTGTCCGTCTGTCTGTTTGTTTCGGCTAATCTCTGAAACGGCTGGACCGATTTTCACGGGACTTTTACTGGCAGATAGCTGATGTTATAAGGAGTAACTTAGTATACTTTTTATTCTCATCATCATCATCATCATCATCAATTTTTTTACCCCCAACGAAGATGGCACGGGTCAGCTAGTATGTAATAATAATGCACATGCTCTTGGTGAGGTTACTCAATTATAGCAAAAAAGAAAGTAAATAGAAAAAGAAGCAAGAGTAAGATTAAATTTAATTTAAATAAAAAAGTAGTGATTTATAAAAAAAACTTGTATAGGTAGTTCATTAACAGTGAACAAAGAACAAAATAGTTCCATTCTTCATATTACTGTCCTATTTAATTCTTTCTTAGTTCACTGTTTAACAAATTTTAGTTTTTATTTTGTACATAGTGTAGACTGTAGTGTATTTATTTTGTATCTATTTTAATACATATTTAACCGATTGCGCCAGAATCTTCGAGTGTAGGTATGTACGAATGAATTTTTATTTGGCACGCTCCAGTGTTCAATTTCAACTGAAAATCGGTTATCGTTTTTTTATTGGTCCATTCGAAAGATTACTTAATTACAAATGCCCGAGTAAAATACCCATGACACGTATTCCTCAGATGACGAAGGCATCCACTTAGGAAGGATTTTTCAAATTCAGGTGGTGAATTAGGGGAGAAAAGTTTGTATGAAACTTTTTATTCCTTGGACATATTTTAATGAAATTTCGTATGAATTGAGTACGAAAAAATAATGAGTTTAGTATTTCAGCGTTTTCTACTATTCCAACCCTATGAGAGTAAAATGGACGATGAAAGTTTTAAATTATTATAATGATATCGTTTAAAACCCAATTTCACGCTGGCGAAGCCACGAGCAAATAATGCTAGTAATATATATTAGTACCTATAATCGGGGCAAATTTTTAACAAAATGTGCTTTTAGGGTTCCGTACCGAAAGGCTAAAAACGGGATTCGAAAATGCGTATTTTATTTGGTTAGAATTAGTTAAAATTATGTAGATTTGAGATTTTGTTTTCTTGTAGATATGCAACATCAGTTGTTGGTTATATTTGAAATTTGAGTGTTACATGTTCACTATTCAGGGTCAATGCTGCCTTCGAAATATAAGAAAATAGCAGAGGAAGTAAGATCTCTTCGTCGCACAGTAAGGAACTTGAGTAAGGGACGTGCTTCATTTCAAACTAGATTAGATAAAGCTGAAAGATGGCTTGATTCCGTGGAAAAGATTACAAAGCCCGCTCGAATTTTTTGCAAAATGCAATTCACTCAAACGAATAAAAAAATAAGAGGACGTCGTTTTACTTTAGACGAGAAAGTTTTATCCTTATCTATCTATAAAAGAGGTCCTAAGGTCTATAATACTTTATTGTATAAACTATTTACTTTGCCTTCTCCAAAATCTTTGAAAAGGCTTCTCGCTCAAGTAAAACTATATCCTGGCACGGACAATCATATCCTTTTTAAAAATTTAAAAAAGGAAGCCAATCTTTCTGCTCCTGAAGATCGTCTTTGTTCATTGATTTTCGACGAAATGTCAATTACGCCCCAATTACACTTCAATCCTTTTAAAGATGAATTAAAAGGTTTAGATACTAACGGTAGTAAATTTGCTCATAATGCCTTGGTCTTTATAATTAAAACTTTACGAAAACGTTTTAAGCAGCCGATAGCTTTTTATTTTACAAGCACGTTAAGCAAATTTGAATGTGGGAAGTATTAATTTTTCTAAATGTATATTTTTACATTGTGTAAAATTTTCATTAACTCTGATTATTAATTATTTTCAGCATCGAGCGGATAATTGTGGGCGCTTCATATAGGTTAAACGAACGAACGAACCATTCTTCGCGGAATCGAAAGTCAACACCTGCTGGGCTGGTCATCAATCATCATTAAAATAAACAAGAACAACCGTTGAAGGTGAGCAAACTGTTTATTTAAAATATCTTTAATCTGTCAATAAAAGTTCTCCATAACGGCTCGACTGATCCTAACGGTATTTTATTACTATTGCAATTTATATTAGTGCAATTTAATATTAGTACTTATTAGTTGTAATAGGCAATATACCTGCAACTTTGTTTGGGTAATACAAACGGAGCCTTAATTTTTTACATTATTATCAAAATAAATAATAATCTTTTAAATACATAATCATTTCTAACCTTTAATTTCTCATTTTTCAGTGTCAAAGAAGAAATATCCCTTATTACTTGTGAGTTGTGACTGAACAGTCATAATAATATTGAAAATAAAATAAAAGGTAAGCAGGATATTTAAATTTTATCAAATATAAAAAGCAAATGACTTTTACCAATGGATATATCTCATGCCCTATTATAAGCCGACGAAGTTATCAGGACTGCTCTGCATACACTCTGTATAAGGCTACTAAAACTACAACTACTTAATAGGTAATACTTATATTAGTTTAGGCTGGGTTTAAACAGTTCAAATTATTTTGTGAATCCCTGAACTTCAAGATTAGGTATCATTTCATAAAACCATAAAGTTACTTAATAGTTCGTACACTAAACCACTGCTTTTTATTTTTCAGTATTATGAATTCAACATGTCAATCAATCTATGAAATTCTGGGCACTAAAACAAGCATTAACAAAGCCAAAGCAAGAATTGAATCCCGAATATGGGAGAAACATAAGCATTGGTTGGGAGAATGGACGAAGACGCCGTGGCCGCCCTTAGAAAGAGATGTTCCGTTGTGCAAGATGCACTGCAATCAGGCTTGGGATGGCGCGGGAACGAAGTCATTGGGGGAGGCCTTGGTTCAATAATAGAAAGCATAATATAAAGAGTTACAAGTTAAGTCGATGTTGATCCTTTAAAAGGTTGTATTTACCATCATTTCCAATATTGTCTACAATGAAACCTATTAATGCTAGTAATGCCGCTATTATTGTAAAAATATCTTTAGTTTTTTGTAGAAAATACAAAAAAAGGTTGGGAACTTTATCCCTTTAAAGGATAAACTTTGACTTAAGCTATATCCCTGTATGGTACGAGCTACGTTATAAGGAATATATTATATCTTCATTTGTTATTAATTTACGATAAGTTTTATATGATAGATAAAAATCTAATTAGCATTGCATATGTATATTAATATTATCCGCACGTAATTAAAATACGCAGCCTATTTGCAATGTATTAATTTGATTATTATCTTTAATATAAAACTTATAGCAAATGAATAACTCATATGAATAAGGATATTATTAATAATAATATTCTATATACCTATCTGATCTTAGATCAATATTGATATCTATGTATTATATTTTTAAGTGCATTAAAGGCGTCTCAGATGACGAAGATACTGTGATATAAGATGTCTTAAGATTTATATTAAGTGTACTGTAATATCTGATAGCGCGGGCGCGCTATCACCAAGTTGAAAATATATACTATCTTCGCAATCTGTGATAGTTCATACAAACTATACAGCAAGCGATATTGTATCTAAACATAAAATATCAAACTATCTATGCCATCTATGATAACCCTTAAAAAAACTTATAGAAATATCTTAATCTGATTTGAGAGTTTCGCTGATCGTCAGCACCAGCTTAGCCTACTGCTACTACTTAGTGATATTTACAATTAATTAATGTTATGTATAAACTATAAAGTATTGTTTTTGTAGCTTGAGCGGGAATATACAAAACTTGGCCATATGCACTAAATTAAATTAAAAATATAATAATTAATATCAGATCTTCGAGATTAAGCCGAACACTTGTCAACTGTTCGTAGTGTTCCTGCAATAAAAAATGAAACGGTCAGGTTTTTTATATATTCCTGGATAGGCCCTAATTTATTTTATTGATTTATATTTTAGATAGATAATCAAGACGGAGATCCTCCTCCTTTTGCCAAACTCATGTTCTTTGTAAATACATGATTTTTCATTTCCCATGGGGTTCTAAAAAGCAGTTTTAAAGATAATAAAATTAAATTATTAAGTATAATGGTAATGATATTATGTAGTGCTCCAAATATTGATACATAATTCGATTTAGATTTAATGGTAAACATTGAATGTTTTCATAATATAGTCCTAATATTTAGCTTAAGTTAAATATGGGAAATCAAAAGGAACACGTTGTATACATATATTAATTAATGGTGATAATTTTATATGAAATTATATCTGGCAAGATTTATTCAATATTATCAACTCTTTATGTAAATTCCTAGTCACATGTTACAGGAATTTGACATTGGTCGCACGGTTTTAGTATGTTTATGAGTTAAAGATAGTTTAAAACTTGGAGTGTATTCAAAAATTATATAAAATTTAAATAATTTTTTTTGTAGTAACGTAGATTTAAGTTTTGTAGTAACAAAACTTAAATATTTATTGATCGTAATGATGTTCTCATGTTTAACTTATGTTTTTTTTATTCTCAGCAGTAAAATGCCATTTTTATTTACTGATAAAACAAAAAGATTTACGGATTAATTTATTTTATTGCATATAATTTATTCAATAGTGTTAAGAATGTAAAGTTGTAAACTCAGTTCAGACCCCATTTAATCTATACGTAAGCAAAATGTTTAAATTCCACCAAATCATTGTGTGTATTTCTTTATTGCACGGAAAACAAGTGACATTTGAATAAGTAGCTTTATAAGTATTCGCTTACGTTTAAATTAAATTGGATCTAAACAGAGTATAAGTAGTATAACGTGTTTAAGCAATAATCATTTTCCATTTTCATATGTGAAAATAAAATATTTTACCTTTTTGGTTAAATTTTGTTTCGTTTTGTTTTATTGTCGGATTTTTATGTTTCAAAGGTTTTATTTTTGTGAGAATTGTGTATTTGCTAAGGAAACTTAACAAATAAACACTGTTCTTATGAAAATCAAGGTCTTTGAAACATAAAATTCTGACATACAAATCCCGTAGATTTCGTATTGAAATCTATACCTATAAATATACACACACCGGCATATTTAGCGGAACATAAAATAAAGGTTTGGTATCAGTATCATATAAGGTTGCTGGCTGGTTTATACTTCATTTAATTTAAAAAGAAATATTTTCAAATTAAGAAAACAACTGAACATCACATTTTATGCAATTGTTTAAATTTTATTTAAATACACCTTATCTGGAGCGAACTTCGAGTATTTCTTCCTTCTGAGTTTGATTTAAAATTTCATTGAAATACTGTTTTTTGTTAGTTTTTTTTTAATCGCGTATCTGTTTGGAGTTGAGGACTGAATTATGCCTGACTTAGCCCCAACGGAGATTGCCAGGGCACTCGAAATGCGAAGAAATGGTCAAACCTACAGAGTGATATCCAGAGATCTTCGTCGACCAGTTTCAACGATCCATCGCAGTATCCAACGGTTCAGGGAGACCGGTACTTATGTGAGAAGAGCAGGACAAGGCAGAAAAAGACGCACTTCGAGTAGGGATGATCATTTCATTCGGCTTCGTGTACGTAGGAACCCCCGTTTGACGGCCGTCCAAGCCCGACATGAGTTAGAAGCAGTGCGGGGTGTAACCGTAAGTGAGCGTACGCTACGAAGAAGGTTCGAAGAAGCTGGTTTGGGTTTATTTGTGCCCGCCAAGGCTCCAAGGCTCGAGGTAAATCATCGTAGAAACAGGTTAACTTTTTCTCAGGAACATTGACTTTGGAACGCGGACCAATGGAGTAAGGTATTGTTTAGTGATGAGTGCAGAATTCTCTTAAATCAAATTGACGGCAGGCAAAGAATATACAGACGCAAAGGAGAACGATACATTCAGACAAATTTTGAAACTCCAGTTGCATACGGTGGTGGATCAATAATGGTTTGGGCGGGCATTTAATTGGGAGCTCGCACAGACTTGGTAGTGATTGACAGAGGGAGTCTGACTGCAGACCGCTATATCAGAGAAGTTTTAGAAGAAAATGTAGTACTGTTTGCCCCATATATCGGTGATGATTTTGTTTTTATGCAGGATAATGCTCGGCCGCATACCGCTCGGGTAACTCAAGCTTATCTTAATGATATGAATATCACTGTTATGGAGTGGCCGGCGAGATCACCGGATATGAACCCAATAGAGCACGTTAAGGACTTGCTGAAAAGAAAAGTTAAGTCCAGAATTCCAGCTCCTGCCAACGTGGGTGAACTGCGAATCGCCGTAGTTGAGGAATGGCGTAGACTATCCCAGGAGACCATCGATAACATCATTCTCAGTATGCCTAGACGGGGAGAAACTTTAATAAGAGCACGTGGAGGAAATACGCGATATTAATCACCATTTTTCTAATTTAATTAATTGTTATTTTAATATTAATTTTCACTTTTCCCGGTTACATGAAAAGTTCAAAAATGTATAATTTTTCACAAATAGCCTTTACTCGCAAAATCTGTTCTTAATGTGATCTCATTTTAAGTAAAACAAATGAAACTTTAAATAACTAAAGAAGTGTAGTAAGTAGATTTTAAAATAAAACCATATTTTTTTAATTATGGACCTTTCTTTTGTGTTCCGCTAAATATGCCGGTGTGTTTATATATACCTATATATAGGTATGTAGTGCAACTGCATCTTAACCAGGTGGCGCTAGGAGCTACATCAAACCTTCATTTTTGAACCGTCAAACAGGGGAAGTTGCTTATCTACTTCAGTAGTACTACTTATTATCTATGGTCCACAACCACGGTAACCGCGATCGCGGATCGTCGCATTTGCACTAGCAATGCGTTTATTTTGACATCTTCATTGCCTATTTCGTTAACTTTCAGTTGGACCTGTATCAGGCATCTTAGACGTGTTTGTGAACTAGTCTATGCAGCGTCAAAGGGTTGAATTGATCTGTTCGACATGCATAAGTTTATATTAGGTCATTATATATGAAATTGGCGTTTTGTAAAGGAGGAACATACAGTCCATTGCTATCTATGTACTTTTGCCATCTCATATGTAGTGCAGTTCGAAAAAATGGTAATCTGTTGGAGCAAGGTCCGGGGAGTACCGTGGATGTCTCAGACATTTCAATTGAAGCTCCTCTAATTTGGTAGCCGTCTGTTGTGCAGTGAGTGGTCTAGCGTTGTCCTGAAGCAACAGTGGCCTAGAGCGAATGACCAACCTCGGTTGTTTAGCAGCTACCTTTTCCATCATGATTTGTTGCAGTTGCTGGCAATAGACATCTGCTGTAATCGTCTGGCCAGATTTAAGAAAGCTGTAGTGAACGACACCGGCACTGGTCCACCAAACGCTCACAAGTAACTTTTTTTGAGTCAATTTTCGCTTGGGGCAGGCTTTGGCTGGTTCGCCAGGGTTCAGCCATTGCGATGAGCGTTTCCGATTTTCGTACAGGATCCACTTTTCATCACAGGTAATGATTCGATTTAAAATCCGTTCATTATTGTGCCGGTTGAGTAATGTAACGCAGCAGTCGAAGTGCGTTTGACTCAATTCATGAGGTACCCACCTTTCAAGCTTTTTCACCTTCCCAATTTGCTTCAAGTAGATTAAAACAGTTTTATCACCAACACCGCAGCCTGCAGCTAGCTCGGACGTGGTATTGCGATGGATCCGCTTCCACAATAGCCTTCAATTCTTCATTATCGACTTTGGTCTCCGGCCGTCCATGGGGCTTGTTCTGCAGTTCGAAATTTCCAGAACGAAAACGTTGGAGCCAAAAACGTACTGTGTTTTCTTTTGCGACACCGCCGCACATCATTAATCCTTCGAGCCGTTTCTGCAGCACTGGTGCCACGGTGGAACTTGTTCTCGAAAATAATACGATATTTCAAGTTTTCCATTTTGTAAACAGAGTGACGCAAAGAAAAAACCAAAAGGGGAAATTACAAATGAATTACGGTTTTCGAAACACAAATACACGAGTAAATAGTAGTATAAATTTGAAATTGGAATTCCTAACCAAAGAAGATATAATTGAGATCAAAAAAAACGCCAATCTCTTAAGTAAGGACCTAATATTTAAGGTACTTAACTAATTGGATAAGGATTAATGCTGTATTGCTTAAAATCGCTTCGTAAATACAGGGTGTCTGAAGACCACTTCCATTAACTTTGGGATATGATTATACTACTTTTTCTCATTACAAAAATGTATTTATTTTTATTATTTTTTCTAAAATAGCATTTTTAAATTATTTTTCTTACATTTTATACCTTTTAATCATAAGAACAAGCTGTTTAGAAGCATATTTTTTATTAAAATCTAAAATTTTATTATTTTTACTTCATTACGCAATGTAATTTACTTCATTACGCACGCGGGCCAATGACCCGGCCCGGCGTGTCAGCTGGGCACAGCTGCCGCCGCGCCGTGCTCCCTGATCCCTCCCAGTACCCCCACGCGTTCAGCGGTGGTGTATGCGATGACATAGAACCGTACACACACAAAAGTGACGGAAAAATGATAAGATAAGATTCCAAAATCCAATTTTGATACTCGGACCTCTGACCTAGTTAATAGGGCATGAACTAGATCAGAGGTCCTAGAGAGTCCGGATTTTTGCCAACTACCAAGTAAAGATGCTAATTTCATAATTTCAAATAATTTTGGCGGAACCTTGATGACCATCCTACGGAACCCACTTTGGAAATCCCTGCTTTACATCGCCTGCAGTGTGATTCGTAAATACCACGCACAAAATGTTGCTTGAGAAATAACGAAACCAGTGTACAGTGCAACTAAATTCTTAATGTCCAACGGCAACCATCGTTTTTCTATCGAAATTACAGACGGTGTGTGAAAAACGACAATAACCGAAAGATTTAACGTGCTTGAACTGTAGGTAGCAATGAAACTAAGTAGCTACAAAATGGTGCCCGAGGTCGTATTGGTAAATTAATATTAATCATAATAAGTTACATACGTAAGT
This sequence comes from Phengaris alcon alcon, assembly GCA_037179445.1. Taxonomy (NCBI): domain Eukaryota; kingdom Metazoa; phylum Arthropoda; class Insecta; order Lepidoptera; family Lycaenidae; genus Phengaris; species Phengaris alcon. Next base: position 81,099 of record JAYRCH010000139.1, on the reverse strand, counting down.
ATACCGATCGTATCAAGTAAAACTATGGCTAATGGCTATTTACTTACGTGGAAGAAGTATTGAGTAGGTACTGAATAACTGCTAGTAGGCACCAACTCTACTCGTCTCGTAGTACTAAGTTCACGGAATCCATTGACCATCAGGTGACCGCGGCAAGGTGTCGGTGTTTTTGTTGCATTTTGAAAAATGTCGCTAGCACCATAAGTCAAAACTCAAAACACGTAATCACGTAAAAATGTAACAACACAACAATACATTTTTAAATACGACCTAATAGTGAAACTCAATTCAGACGACAACCTTTTATCTCGAGAGAAAATGACAACTAAATTTGAAAATCTATTTTAAAACTAAACAGGTAGTTCTTTTATCGACTTTCGGCAAAATTCAAACGATGCCGATGCTAAATAATTCTTTGAAAAATATTATTTTCTACTTTCGGCTAAATTCAAAAGAATTTGCCGACAACAAGTGCACGTGCTAATGTAGGGTTAGACTGTGCGTAATTATTTAAAATTAAACAGTTGACTTTATTTTACCAGGGTCTGTCTACAAGTGGAATCCGTCAAAGTATATAAAATTTATTGCAAATGAACAGCTGTTGTTGTTAGTGTTTAAATCATATCGAGAAAAAAAAAAGAAATCGATTACATAATTCATTTATTTTCTCGTATTTTAATTTGTTTTAGCTAAATGGGCATAACTATGTTCTGCAACTCATTCGTCAAATCTTCAGAGCCATAACCCATAAATACTTTGGAGCTTCCACTGAGTAAAATTCAAGAAAATGAGATTATAATACATGTTAATTTTTAAAATAATAATTTAATTTAAATTATGTTCTATGAGAAAACCGATATGTTATCGGAATGAATAATGAATTTTGAACGCCACACAATTTAAAATATTACTAGATTTAATTAAGATTTGATTAAGATCTGTGACGGTAGCACACGGTGGTGGCGGCTCGGCGGCATGGCTTTTCGCCGTTTTCGTCAATATTTAAATTACTTAATTTTTTGATATGCTTTTTTTCCTTTGTTTTTAGTAATAAATAAGTTACTGCTTTTATATTAAGTCAGCGGAGTTTTTATGACTTATGACCGGCAAACGAGCAGTCAGATGGCCTGATGGTATGCGATTATCGTACCTGACACATGTTCGTTACCGATCTTTAATATTCATTTGGAACAATACAAGTTACAATTGATCGGAAATCGATCGAAAAAAGTTTGTAAGATTAGGAATATAAGTTGTTCTCATTATTACCTAATGGTTGTATTGTATACGTATACAATTTATTGATAAAATATTTCATTATTTAAATGAATTTACTGTTAATTTTCTATTACTTAAGTAGTTTTTTAATAAGTTCATACAAATCAATGCGTATGCAAAATAAAAAATAATTTATCGATATGAAAAACTATCGATACAACATATCAAATGTATCGGTTCGGGGCACATGCTTATGTTTTTACATAAAATCATTTTTTCAGCTTAGGTCACTTGGCTGTAAACCCGCGCTTTCGAGTGATGTTGTCGCCAATTTGTCCAATTATCCGTGTTATTTGTTTCATTGCCTACTTATCTTCGTTTTAATATTTGTTTTTTTTTATTTTAACTATTTCATTTGTTTTAACTGTTTTATTTATAATTCATTATTAACTGTTTCGTTTGTTTTTGTCTTGTGTTTTAGTGTTTGTGTGTGATTTTTTTATTTTAAATGCCTTCGCCATACGCGTAGGTATACCGCGCGGAATTATGGTATGATGCTGATGTGCTTAGGAGAAGCATTTGGGAATGCCGCAGAGGCATTGAGGATTTACCGGAGGCCATATGCATATCAGCGAGTGTTAGAAAAAAGGGCCCATTGAGCCTTCAGCGTCTGGCGGTGGGCGGCAACTGGACATTAATATCGAGGAGGAGATTTTAGACGCAGTGCGGATAAAATGCTAAGACGTCGGCATGGCAGGCCAGTTGTTACGCATGCACTGTACATAAAATTTTACGGCGGAACAGTATGCGTTCCTATAAAATACATTATGTGCAGGCATTACTTCCGGTTGATCGTGTCCGACGCACGGAATACTGCCGATGGCTGATCGAGCAGGAAGAAGTATTACCATCATTCATCAGGCACGTACTTTGGACGGACAAGTCCACATTCATGAGAAATGGAATGTGGAACAGAAGGAACGCACATGTTTGGGCTGAGGAGAACCCACGGGCGTGTCAAGAAACTGGCCCCTAAACACGTTGGTCAGTTAATGTACGGGGCGGCATTTACAATAATTTCATATTGGGGCCCATTTATTTAGCCCCACGGATGACCGGTGCGTCTTATCTGGATTTTTTAAATAACGAGCTAACAGAAGAACTAGACAGCATACTGGTGGCCGATTATCTGCGAATGTGGTGCGAATGGCGCACCTCCACACGTGTCGCGACTTGTTCGTCAGCGTCTGAATGAAATGTTCGGCGATCGCTGGATCGGGCGAATGGGACCCCACGCCTGGCCACCTCGATCCCCTGATTTGACCCCACTCGACTTTTTCCTTTTGGGTTACGTCAAGTAAAGGGTATTTAACCGGTCCTGTGACAGTGCTCGTGAAATGAAGCTTCGAATTAAAGACGTTTTTGGTAAGTTGCGTAGACATTGCCACGAAGATCCCACGTTTGCTTCTCGTCTACACGAAGAGACCAAGAGACGTGCAGAACTGTGCGTTGAATTGGAAGGGGCACAGTTTGAACCCCATCTCATACGACCGCGAGCACAAATAAACTAATCAGGTTAGCCACATTATGTACACTCTAATTGATTATACGGTGGATTTGTAATTGTTGTTTCGCTGTTCGATTTAACTGTTTATGTACTTAATGGCATTTTATTTTAATTTATTTTTCTTAATCTGAACAAAAATCTGAATTTAATTATTAAATTGTAACATAACAAAAGTTAGAAAATACTTGAATATTATTAGAACTATAAATAAGATTGTAAATAATCTAAGCAATTTTCGTGGTTTACTTACTACATACGTGATACGTCTACTTGAAAAGAATCAGCTAATTTTCGCATATTCGCGCCAGCGGGGGCGCGGGCGGAGGCAGCCCCTCTCCTCGCGCTCTCTCCCGCTTCTGCCCATGTCGTTGTGTACGTTGTACATTGCGTGTTGAAAGTTTTAACTTTTAAAAAATCTGTCGATTAAAAGCAAATGACTAGTACCAATGGATCTATCTCATGCCCTACTATAAGCCCACGAAGTTAACGGGACTGGTCTAAATACACTCTGTATAAGCCATTATATTTCGTAAAAAGTAAAGGATAAAATATGGTTATTGTGGGTTAGCCCTAAGAGATAGACATATACATACCATCGCGGACTTCTTTGTAGACATATCTCGTAGGGTTCAGCTAGCAATGTAAGCACAAAAAATATGTTTATTTACATTAGAAACCTATAAAATTTATCAGTGGTTATCTGCTATAATAATAGCTCCCCACAACGATTTCGGTGACGGTGCCTAGTTTCATTGAAACCAGACCAGCTACGCAGGAGTTACTTTATAGTGTCCAAGTGTGTGCGCAGTACACAAGAGCACTCTCTCTTCCATTACACTCGTAATCCAGTGGGAGGGATGATCGATACGACTGGCGAGTGATCAGGCGCAGTACCGACTTTTTACATGCCCATTCGACGCATTGATTATCTTTCTTGTTAGACAATCAGGTGATCAGCCTGCATTGTCCTAACCAAACTTGGAAACAATGTTTTTTGTTGTTCCAATGCGGGAATCGAAACCACGAGCCGAGAGCCAAGCTCTAAGCCACTGGACCACGGAGCCGTTAGTACTATTTCTCTACTATATTATGCATGTTATATACATAATATAAGCCCCGGATGAAAATCCGTTGCGTAGTTTTAAAGATCTAAGCATACATAGGGACAGACAGAAAAAACGACTTTGTTTTTACTATGTAGTGATTGTGATAGTGATGATAGAGATTGTGTAGAGAAATAGTTAAAATTTTAGCCAAATTTAAGTAAATTATTTAGAATTTACTTAATAAGAATTAAGTATTTCCTACTTATTAGTCTTATGCCCGTTTTCACCAACTGACTCCTAATTTTAAGTGTCCCTTAGCGGCCATTTAGGGCGCCTCTTAAGAAAAATTGTTTTCACCAACGCTTAGGTGTCACCTAAGACCTTAGGGGGGCCTCTAACTTTAGGAGCCCGATATTTAGCGCCTTAACTGTCACTTAACATTACATTGTGATTGAAAATACGTGAATCCCTTGAAATGGAAGACGATCTAAGCCAGTTATTGGTAACTTTAGACTCTGTTGAAGTGCTTGAATTATTTTCTAATGACTTGTTACCAAAAAGACCCCGTTTATATCGCCAAAGAGTGGAACATTTTGATAAATAGGATATCGACTTCTTCATCCGATATAGGTTAACAAAACAGAGGGTAATATTTTTATTAGAAAAAATTGAACATCTTCTTGAGTATAAAGACAGGTAAGTGTATTATTCATTTACATTTTACATTTAGGTACTTTTCTCGTACTTACCTACATACTCCTTTACCAATGGAATTCATAATTTTCTAATGATAGGTACTTGAATATCATGTCGAAATCAAAATCAGTGATTGTTCTTTTAATATGTATTTACCTGTACAATTACCTACTTGGACGTCTCTGATACAATTTCATACAACTAGGTATGCCACAAGTAGCAACATTATTACTTTTTAATTTACAGCACAGTACATTTTTAAACATGCTGTACGTCATCGTCTTACTAATTTAGTTATTAAAATTGCTGAATAATTTATCAAAGCATACAAAAGTACACTAACTTGGATTTATTTATGTTATATTATTTATCTGTAAATTATTTATGCTAGAATTTGCAATGTTACATTTATCGATAAAATATCAATAGTATGAGCGCAAATTAGAAAAAAAAATACTGCCACTTAACTAGGAGTTCCATAGCTAAGTTTTACCCAGCTTGATGAAAATGAAATTAGGTAGGTGCCAATTTTAGGAGACCACCTATCCAAAGGGCCACTTACATAAGAGTTGTTTAGGAATCAGTTGGTGAAAACGGGCATTAGACCATCCAACCAAATTTTAGTGCATTCTGACTTTTGAATTCGGATTAAATTTTTTTGCCTAAAAGAAATAATAAATGTAGTCTTCGCCACATTATCCACCACAATAGGGATGTTGCCTAGTGTGGAATATCACATTTTTATAAATGAATTTTTGAAATTGTTGATTAAAGATACTTAAATCTTAAATAAATATGTATTTAGATTGACCCGATTTATAATTATAAGCAAATAAAAAATATTGCCCATCTCTTCCTCGCAAAATGATTTGTTACGTTACAACTTGCTCCCGCCATACATTTTGTAATGACAAATGTCTGCAAGGCGGGTGTAGCCCGTGACGTCACAGGCTGATATATCGCTCTCTTTCATATCGTACATTTAAATTGTTTGTATCTTCGTTATTTTTAAGGTATACGAAAATGGATACTATATTATAATATTCTTTAATAACATGTTTTCTAACATCGAATAGACGAAAAAAAATAATTTTGGCAACATGCCTATATTGGCCAACGTGAAGAAGAGCTATTAACGGAAATTGGAGGAGTTTTTGCTGGGATGCAGAAGAGTGACCTTGTTATTTTTGTATTTCGGTTCTTAATGTATAATATTGGTATTAACCATTAAATATTTGTTAACGTGCACAAGTGAGCAAGTGATACAACTTCAAAATGCATGCTACCACTTTGTGTTTTCTCCGAAACTCCCTAGGCAGTTTCAGTAAAGCCTTTACCAGTTACCACTTTACTCACGGAATATTAAACTCACAATTACTGTGTTTTTTAAGGAACATGAAAAATACAACCGTGTTTTTAAATATTCCGTGACTTTACTGAATCGACTGACTTGACTTATTAACTGCACTGACGATTTAATTTGACTTTGACTAGACCTAAATGGACTTGATGATTTAGAAAAACGGTCTAAAAACTTATATGGTCCACTATACACGATAGTTTTTCCGTCACTGGGGGGCAGATCCAACGCACACAAAGCGTCATCGGGTGGCGTAAGTAATATCAAAAACGGTCAATAAGAATTTTCGATCTTTTTCTGTAACCAGGTGGCGCTTGGTAACCCGACGGTCCTTGTCGTGTCAAAAAGCTGTAGGATGTCACGAATTTAAAAACCCTCATTGTTTAACCGACACAAGGAAAATTTAAATATGTATTTGCTCGGCTTTTTTAACTTCACACTGGCAATAGTTTATACAATATTGCCGTATTCGCCCTAATTAAAAAAAAAGAAATTTGACATCCGGCATTTGGACACTGTTTGCAGGCTCTTTGACGTTTAAAATTCGATTTCAGTTTTACTATTTGTATAAGAAAACGAATTATATTTAAATCTTTATTATTTTAGACTATTCTGAAGTTAAATTAAAAATGGAAGTTGAAACAGAAGCAGCGCCAAACGAAATTCAAAATAGCACCACCACACCACAAAATGTAACTAAAGTAAGTAAACTGTGTTACAAAAATAGATTAATGTATCAAATATCGCTTTACGTATTATTTAAATTTCTGACTTTTCATGACCGTAAAACTAGACAATTGACATTAATCGAAATACTTTAAAGGTTTAATTTTAGCATACTTTGTAGATGATTCGAAGTTCGGTTAGGCTTTTATGCATTTACTAACCTCCTAAACCGCTGGCAAAAAGCCAAATTAAAAAAAAATGTTTATGATATATTTGGCCGGAACAGAAATTCACGTGTTTGTTACCTTTTGTGAGCCATAACCTGATATTATCTGTTAATTATTCATCCATTTTTATTAAGGAGGATAAGATTTGTCCGGCTTTTGAATTTGCCTATTTTTTTTTGTTTAAATTAAATGAGTTATAAAATTTACATAAGTAATATCAAATCAGTCTTTAATCTTTATTAACTTCCCACTCATCTTACAATATAAATTTTCTTAAGCACGCAGCGTGATCAGTTCGGAGTAGAAATTGTCTACCAATGAGATACTTATTGAAGTGTTGCAACGTTTTCACCACAGTCAAGACCTCCCTTCGTGTAACACAGTAATTTCTTTCAGGCCTTGACAGAGATTTGCTGAAGTAAGCAATGACAACTTCTCTTTCACCCAGTTTCTGTGACAGCACTTCAGCAATGACTGTATTACTAGCATCCGTGTCCACGACAAATCGTCCATCAGTCTGTGCCCTGTGGGTATCCCAATATTGGAGTCAACATACACAGAATTATTTCAGCTTTTGAAAAGAAGACTCACAGCTCTCATCCCAGACAAATGGTTGTTATTCGTCCGTTAGTAGATGAAACAGTTTAGCAATTTCAGAAAATCCTTTTACAAATCGCCTGTAGTACGATCACAACCCCATGAACCCTCGAACCTCAGTTTTGTCTTTAGGGGTTGGCCATTTCTGCACTGCTTCAATTTTGTCTGGATCTGTTTAAATTACTAATTTAACTTTGTTATTGAACAAATCACATTTCTTTGGATTTAATTTTAGGTTGGCTCCTTTTTCAAGACTTGTTCGAGATTATGCATGTGATTTTCAAAGTATTTTCCTATGATGATGTCATCCAAATAAACTAAGCAAGCATCTCCCACCAATCCAGCCAGTAGACACTCCAAAGGCCGTTCAAAAGTAGCTGGAGGGTTGCATAATCCAAAGGGCAGAACATTAAACTACCATAATCCTTTACCAGTAGAAAAAGCTGTCTTCTCTTTATCGTCTGGATGAACTTCCACTTGCCAGTATCCCGATTTCAAATCCAGAGTAGAGAACCATTGCATTCCACTTAGAGTATCCAATGAATTCACAGCCTGATATAGGCAGCACCTCCAGAACTGATAAAACAGAGCCTTTAAGCGCCACAGTGAGAGCCGTGAAACATTACTCATCTGTTCACCCGTTAGCGGTAGCTACAGTCTGGAACTGCTGCTTATAAGCAGCCCAAGACGTCGTGCCGTCGTAAGACGGAACATTTACTTTAGGACCGGGAATAGCTGTAACAGGTGTATCTGACATTGCCTTTACCCAAAGTCTCCAGATGCAGCACCTTCTTCTCTACAGTCTCCAGGCGCAAAATATCCTTCTCTATACCAGAAACACTAGAGTCCAATATTGTCACCCGGTTATCCACCAAATTGACGTTTTTCTGGATCTGGGACACCACATTATTCACTTTGTCGATAGTCGATATAACCATCAGTTGGTCCTCCTTTTGCTCTTGGCGTAGAGTAAGCATTACTTGCTTTGCAGATTTTTTTGCTCTTGACGTATGGACTGCAACATCTGCATTAGGCTACTAAAGTCAAAAGGTGCTTGTGCTGCAGCCGAATCAGAACCCGAACTCAAGCCCATGGTTGGGGCAACGGATACTGGAGCAGCATCTCGGTCGGCTGCAGCCTCTTCAGCATTACGAGTAGCTGCTGTCGCAGTGGCCTCCATCGCTCGTTGAGCTCTGGTCGTAACTCCTTCCTCCTCATCCCTCGGTAGTAACGGCATCTCCAAATCCCACTTCTGACTCTAAATGTTACGGGATTATGGTCCGATATTCGGAGTAAAACGCCAGCTTCCTCTGAGGGAGTTTATTCTCTACGAATTTCCACACCAACACAGGCCTGGGCTTCCAACACGCCGAAATGTTTAAATCGTAAGTCTTCGTGATCGTAATTCGTAGCCGGAGTCGCATTGAGTAATCGCACTATTCACTTTAGGTATCGCTCGAAATTAACTCAAAGAACACTTGTAGTTAACTGAACTGACGGCGGTCGGCCCCTTTATATACCGACGACACGGCTACTAGAAAGTTCGCCGTGTAGAACTTTCTAGATATTTTCACATACAACAATCTAGAACTTTCGAGTCGGGTTGAGAATTATAGGACAGTGAAGGTTCAAGAACGTTCTAGTATTTTCCATATTAGAAGCTTCGAGAACATTTTACAAATTGTAATTGTAAACAATTGTAAACACCGTCACATACTAGAATGTTCTATATAGCTAAGCGCCGTAACAATATATAGTACTTAAGTAATGAATTAATTGACGTATTTTGTAATACAACCAAATATTTACCATTATTTTTAGGAGAAGTCTCCAACACCACAACCCCAAGAAGCACCTAAGAAAAAGAATGACAAGTCAAAAAGAGACGACAAAAATTTGGAGCAGCTTATGAAATCATTGAACTCTATACCAAATGTGGACGAAAAGCTGTCTCATGTATGCAAGAAGTACGTCCAAACAACGGACGATAACAAAAAGTTACAGTTCTATATAAAACAATCGGACAAACGGTATGCACTGTTACTGAAGGAAAAGGAACAGTTGCAACATGAATACAATAAGACTGTATTAGTGAAGTCAAAACTGGAGAACTTGTGCCGGGAATTACAGAAACAGAACAAGTCTATAAAGGTAATTATAAATTTCATATTTATTGAAACACTAGATGTTGCACGCGACTTTGTATGCGCAAGAAGAATTTTGCTGGTACCGTACATTTTGCTGCGATAAAAGTAGCCTATGTGTAATCCAGAGCCTAAACTACTACCATGCCAAATTTTATCAAAATCTGGTCAGTCATTATAGCATGAAAGTGTGACAAACATTCATAAATCATAATTAAAATTTTTCGCGTTTATAACGTTAGTAAGTATTTCATTTTGTGAGAAGCGTGGATGCCCCAAAGGGAGATCTCCAACCGAGCAGACAGAGTGCTCTGTCCGTCCATCTGTCTGTCCCCCCAGAAATAATTACAGAAGCTAGAAAGCTTCTGTATCTGTAGGCTTTAAAAGTCTCTGTTAGGTTGCTGTGTATTGTTTACTATGTTGTAATGGAAAAATTAATATGTATAATTGTCTTGCTTAAACAGTACAACAAGAAAGTGGACATATTAATATGACATTAATAAATTATTACAGGATGAATCTCTTGCAAAGATCCGCGAGGAGGACGAACGGCGTAAGGAAACGCAGGCAAAGTTCCAGAACACACTGTCAGAGATCACGGCCCTCCTGCAGCAGAACAACGAGAAGAACGCCAAGCTCCGCGAGGACAACATCACCATCACCGAGAAGTTCAAGAGCGTGATGCAGCAGTACCAGCTGCGGGAGCAACAGGTGATTAAATTATTTTTTTACAGATTAACTAGCTTTTTCCTGTGAGACATTTTAGCAGGTTGGGACACTTTTCGACACGTTTATTTACAAACATCTGAACTGTATAATTAGAATAACGTTACATTTCGACAAGTCTCCAGCAGGACCCCAGAGCACATGTAGCCTTTTTCATAATGTGCTTGATGTGCTTATTCCAAGTAAGTCCCTTATCTAGGATAACTGCTAGATGTTTGACCTCGCTTGCAATCATGGTAGTTTTCCCGAAGAGTGTTGGGGGTTTTAGTCCCTCCAACTTTCTCTTTTTGTTGTTATGTATCAGACTGTCTTATTAGCGTTGACTGTTAGCTTGACCCTTTTGCACCAATTTTCGATGACTCAGTGCTGATTACATCAGCCCAGCGACCACTGATGCGCATTTGCCCACCACTAGTATCGCTAGTCGGAGGAAGGAAGCTGACGACCTGTCAGCTTATTACTCCGACGTTTGTAAAAGAGCGTAGAACCTTCTATCGTTCAGTTATTTTAGGAGCACATTCACTACCAGGGACCACTCCAGCGGCGACAGTAACCCTCCCTGTGGGCATTCTTGGGTCAGCCTGCTCCTGAGCGTCAAGCCCATGATAGTTGATGACGCTACTTAATTGTTAAGCGTGGCTTTGATCTACTCTATAGTAGTTGGATCTATATTTCTTGAAGCCAGGCTATCCGTAATAGAGCAGGATCCGTAACACCTTATCCTCAATGGCTCATCAACAACGGCCTTTCAGTAGATCTGCCTTTGTGGTAGGCATGTTTTCTTTCATGCAGAACCCTTTCAATGACATAGGTGTCCCTTATGTGGAGGTTAACCACCTTGCATACATGAAGCATGAAAGAAGTAAGGTTTATATGACTCTACTATGACTATCTCTCTCGCTCACTCGGCGCGCCGATATCTTTTCGCGGCGCTTATTTCTATGGGATCTCAAGGCACCAAAGCTTTTGTACCATTTAAAGAGATTTTCATTTATTTAGATTCCAAATTAGAGAGGCTTTACTTTATGATTGTCTTTTATAGAGGCATCTCGCTTATAAAGGTCGATGCGTGAAAGAGATTGTGTTTAATAAAATATTATTTGAGCAATTAATTTACCTCATTAACGAATTTCTAGATTAGAGGCTTGCTGTTAAAAAAGTGTATATTTCTAGGTGGATAAGATGGCCAAACAAATGAATTTAGAATCTCAGCTATCAGACGCAAAGATGCAAAAAGCGGCTCTAGAACATCAAGCCGATAAGGAGAGGTTGAATGCGGAGATGGAGCAGATGAAAGTGACACTGGCTCAGTACCGAGCCAAGATTATGGAGCAGCAGAACATGGAGAGCTCTTTACGGAACCAACTGGCCCTGTACACGGCCAAATACGATGAGTTCCAGTCGGTGCTGTCTAAAAGTAACCAGGTGTTTGGTAAATCTAAGGAGCAAATTGATCAGGTATGTTGGACTTGTGGCGGACCGATGATCAAAGTTTTCACAGTTCAAGGAAAAATATTCTTCCAATTTAATCTAACTTCAAGTGATTTTCATACCCGGAATTTTTCAATGGCGCGATCGCCGCACGTCCGCTGCGATGTGCGGCACATGCGCTGAGCTTTATTGACTGGGCCACAAAGTACATCCTAATGGCAAACGACGACCTCGTCGGCGGATGCGCGGTTGCGTGATTATGAAAAATCTGTATCTTGTGGCTTAGAATTAAGCTCAATTTGCGGTAGTCATATACGCGCCCTTAGTGTTTTAGACTCGAGCTTAATCCTTCTTTAACTGAAAATATATTTTAGCCCTAGTTCAAAATACAATTATGATAAGCTAAGTTGTTGGAAACAGCTAATACTATTACTACATATTTTTCTAAAAGGATTTTATATGATAAAAAAATGTTTTGTTAAAGCTTGTTATATAGATGTTCTTGTTATATATTGCTTGTTATATAGATGTGCTTCTTATATAGATGTCAAAGAGAATTCTAAAACTGGAGAAGGAGTCGTTATCATGGAAGAAGCGATGGGAGAGCTCTCAAACAGCTCTGCTGGAGATGTGCACTGAGAGACAGACTACTGGCCGGAGACTGCTCAGTTTGCAGGGGTTATGCAGGACACTGCAGGTTGGTTGATGTGGAATTATTAGAAAACTAGCTTTTGCCCACAGTAACACTGTACTATTTCGGGATAAAAAGTAGCGTATGTGTTAATCCAGGGCTTAACTACGATCATACCAAATATCAGTGGCGTGCACAGGATTATGACACTGGGTATGCGGCGAAGTACTCGGTCACAAAAACTTTTTCGTTTATAGATTTTTAGAATAGCTACAGCCAAGTGACGGATCTCTAAGTCGAAACCATGCCAACAGAGCAAGTCTTAGATGTACTACTATTCATGTACATCTTCTACGGCAACGCAGACAAAACAGCGATCGATCGTCGCGGCGGAAGAAATTCTAATAAGTAAAATAATAAGCATATTTTAAAATATTATAACTACTCACCAGTCAGTCAGCTTCAATTTTCACATATTCAAGGTTCCGGTTACTTGAGATTACTATATCCCGATGTAAATTACTAAATAATATGCAAGGAAAACAATATAATTTAATCGTGTGTACACAACCACACAGCCAGTTATACGTTTCATAACTTTTAACATGAAATTTCCGAGTTACATTATTTTTTTGCTGGTTTAATTGTTGTAACTCGGGTACACACCTACCTACATTAGACAGAATTTGAATCTTTTCACTGAATGACAATTGTGAGAACTTGTTATTTTTAATTTTTAATAAACACATTTTCAACACAAACCTCACAATCAAATAAAATTTTAAAAAAATCAACAAAAGCACTAGTAAAAGCAAATCACTACAATTATTATAGAAACTCAGTAATAAACTGTTAAATGTACACACTTTCAAATGTTAAAATGAAAAATCTTTTAAGAAAACTATAAATAAACTGGAGCGATTAAATTGTAAACAATGCTTATCACATGAAATATGCAATATGGCCATGGTGAAACATAAAACGTTTCTTCTATTTAAACAAATAAAACCTTACTAAACAAAAATGCATAATGTGAATACGTGATTTATTAGATTTCCGTCTAATATTTACTTGGATTATAGGCAACGAATAATTTCCGACAAGCCAGTTCGGCGGTTTTCGGAAGCGATCGGATAGCCGAGAGCCATCGCCTGCCGCGGGAGTTGTCGATATTCATGGGTGTGTGCGTTTGCGAAGTATGAAAATTACACATACATGCGATGATATGTCCTGCAGAACGCAACGGCATGAGATGAGTTGCTATTTATAAAATATTAGGCGTTTTTAAGTTATTATATTTTTTAAATTAATTTATTTACTATTAATTAAAGTCATCTAAAACGTACGAACGTTTTAATAAAATATCTGTGAATGACAAGTAAAGCACTGCATTTCTGCCTACAAGGAGCGCACGCCCCTGCCAAATATCATCAAAAGGACACTGACGAATCCTGCCTGATTTTCCAGTCAATGTGTGGCGTACAAGCTCCATTTAGTGGCCCAGTAGATATATTTATTTTTAAATTAATAAATAATAAATTCAAATTAATTGTAATACAACAAATACTATTGTACCGTATCCCAAGCCCTACTTAAGTCAAGGTTTGACTGTACTCCAGTGGCGAAGGCTGGTTCTCCTTCATAGGCAAGCACTAGCCTGTATAATAGGTAGGGATTTGGATGAGGGCATTCAAAAGGTAAGTGGTAAGTGAAGCCGATAGGAATGGAGTTATGGAACCCCGCGCCAATGCAGTACTCATGAAACTGCGTCTCAAGTAACAGTTTGACATTAACGTTACGTTTACGTTACGTATACGTTCCTATTCACTCGATACGCCGTACCTACAGCTGTACTTAAGTACGATCTATTAATTAAAACAATATCTTAAGTACTTTCTTCAGAATTGTCTTAGCGATAAGAACGCTTTATTAAGAAAATATAGTGCTTGTAATTTAAATGTTATTAGCAAATATTTTTAGATGCTAATACAAAGCAACTATTAGTGAGGTGTCTACACAATTCCACATATTATTGGCTTCCCATATGAATATTAGGTATTTAATACTTCATATTCATATGGGCTTATTTTTTAAATAATAAAATACAATTTGGGCAGCTTCAGGCTTACCATTCCTCGGAACTTACGCTTCGCCACTGGAAGCTACACATAAAATTTTATAATTTTTTACATTTATCAAACAATACCTGAATATTTCTGATTTTAATATTTTTTCTGATTGCTGATTAATATCTGCGATCAATCCATGGTTTATAAGAAGACTAGCTTTTATAGATCGTAAATAAGCCATTATTCCGCGTAAAAAGTAAAGGATAAAAAATGGTTATTGTGGGTTATCCCTAAGAGATATACCATCGAGGACTTTTTTGTAGACCTTATTGAGATGTACAAACTGTAGTACATAATTTTGATCTATCTCGTAGGTTCAGCCAGCGTTTGCAATGTAAGCATAAAAAAAGTGTTTTTATACGACATTAGAAACCTCTATAATTATAAGTGTTTCTCTACTATATTATGCATGTTACATACATAAAAACCTTCCTCTTGAATCACTCTATCTATTATAAAAACCCGCATCAAAATCCGTTGCGTAGTTTTAAAGATCTAAGCATACATAGGGACAAACAGAAAAAGCGACTTTGTTTTATATTATGTAGTGATGTGGTGAGCTAATGCTGGCGTTTCAGAAATTCCTGTCCAGTGACTGGATCTCTACATTATTTTTAGATTATTTTAGGTTGGTTGAGGTGTGGTATGAGTGTTAGGTTGAATAAATAACTTAACACAAAGCACTTTTAACTATAGTTTTTTTTTGACAGTAATACGGCGCATATAGTCTACACCTTACATTACCATACACAGTTTAAGAAGGAGAACTTAAAGCATAGTAATTAGGTATTACTTAAATAAAGCCTAATTACAATAGATCGTGTAATAAACGTATGTCGCGACAAGGCAGCTGACAATACAGGTTCAGCGCACGGAAGTGAATTTCGTACTGAAAACGATTTACAAGCCGACCGAGCGCTCGCACACCTAACGATAAGAATTCCTGTTATTATGTATTGTTATTTGTTAGGTACTGGGTACTTAAGATCGGCGCGCGGATCGCCGCGGTCCGGTTGCGTAACATGTTACCTATACTGTATACATGACAAAATATAATATATAAGTACCAATAATTTTAGCAATAGTTTTTATAAATGTGTAGATTTAGTGTTTTAATAATTTTATTCTATTTTTAATAAAAGTGTAAAATAATTTATTAGTTGGTATGTAAATATTTTATATGTTTAAAATATTATTTAAATGATTTGTGTAAATAAAAATTTGTATATCGCTGTGTATACTGACTTACATATTATATTACTACTGTGTTAGGCCACACATTATTACATTAAACCAAAATATTTAACATGTAGCCAATACTCCTATTTGACATATTTCCAGGCGGAGCGCTCTACGCTGCTGAGCTCACTCCGCGAGCACAACATCGAGCGGCCGCCGCTACCGCCGCCGCAGCCCGTCGAGGAAAAGGTGAGGTGGTGGGAGGTGGTGGTGGTGAATATAACAAAACACAAAAATAACACCTAAAACACTGCACACATCCCTCAAACCACTTAGCATACACCCACTCACATACATTACCTTACGAAAAGCAGTCATCATCAATACATGCCGCATCGTCCGAAAATTTCTATCAATAAATAATTATTATCAAATCAAATAATTTATTCGACCGATTTCGTTGACGAAGACCACTCTCTCTTCCTTTACTCTCGTTACCCCGTGGGACGGATGACCGACATAAGTGGCGACAGATCAGGCGCAGGCGACTTTTTACATGCCCATCCGACGCATGGATCATCATTATTGTCAGACAATCAGGCGGTCAGACTGCATTGTTTAAACAAACTTGGATCAACATTTCTATGTTGTTCCAACGCGGGAATCGAACATACGAGTCGAGAGCTAAGCATTTAACCACGGAGGCCGACTCGCAGTAGACTAATAGGCAGTGACGAAGGCTGGTTCTTTATAGGGAAGCCCTAGCCTGCATAATAGGATTTGGATGATGGTCTTCAAAAGATATGTGGTAAGTAAAGCCGATAGGAATGGACTTATAGAAACCACACGCCACTGCTAGTAGGCTACCTAATAGGAGTATTTACAAAGGAGTTTCGTCCAATAGTGAGTGATTGATGATGATGATGAGTGTAAATAGAGGGGAGAATCCAAGATTCTTTCAGTAGATTTTGCACGAAAAAGTAGCAAACATCCATCCATACCCACAAAACTTTCACATTTGTTATAGTTCTAGGATTGTGTAAAAGTTTTACTATCAAAAGACATTGCACATTTTTACCTGCTTTAAAAGAGGCGACCACAAAGCCAAATACTATTGTACAATTTTCATTATCATATATAATAACTACTTATAATACTGTGTTATGTGTATTCAGGCTTTTTTATAATCTGGAAAGTTATATGATATGCATTAATTTATTAAGTAAGAAGTTAGAATGATACATCCGGTCAGTACAACTTACTATGTTACTTTTACATTACTATAAGTAACATTACTGTGCATAACCAAAAGTAAAAAACTGTAAACCCGACTACGCAAACTACATAGCCTATGTTACCCGGGCCATTATTAAGAATCTATTGACACCGCATTCATTAAAATCAGTAGTTTAGGCGCTACGATGGAACAAACATACATACATATACTGCCAAAATCATTACCCTTCCCTTTGGCTGCTCCGTGGTCCGGTAACAATGTAACATAAAAATAACATTAATTTTGTTTTCCAGCCTGAATCAATGATAGCAACTTGTGCGACCTTACATCAGAGCATAACGCATTTACAGAACGAAATTGACGCGTTCAAGAACCAGGCAGAAAAAGAAGAAGAGCCTAAAGCGAAACCGAAAAAGACAAAGTCCAAAAAGAACAAACCAGAAAGAGCACAGAAAGAAAAGAGTGTTGAACCCAAACCGAGCCACCTAGAAATTGCTTTAGGCGCGGCTGATCCAGAAATAAATGAGATAGAAATTAAAAACGAACCAGAAGAAAAAGTCGACACGGAGACCATTCAGAATATTATCCAAGCTATCAGCAAGGCGAATATGAATATAAATTTAGATGTGGGCAAAGAAAACGAGAAACCGAACGGTAATGTTGTAATTACAGAACTAGACGATGCCACCAGTCAAGAAACAGATGTAGAAACGAAAGCGAAAACCACTGATGGTAAAATAGAAGCAACAAAATCGACTGCCACAGATGTAGTAGAAGTTAAACCTACAGATTGTAAAGAGGAAATAACACCAGAGGTACAGGGGCCTGTTACCACAGTCGTAGAACAAGATGTAACATCTGAATCGTAAGCTAACTGCATTTGTAAATAGTTGATCCAAAAATGTGACAATCAGTGAAACGAGACTTGTTTTATATTGTTTATATTATGTGACTTAATAAACAGTATTTTGAATATGTGTTTTTTGTGTGTTTGTGCTTTATTTCGACAAATATTGGTTAATCGATATTGTTTTGCATATTGATTTGTTGTGTTCGTATTTTCGTGTGTAGCTTAATAGTTGTCCAGGACTCAGGAGTAACTTTCTGTTAATACTGCATCAAAATTGTCAGAAAACTTAAATGTCTTAAAAAGCCTAAATCAATTATTAAATTGATTAGCATTAAGAAATATTGCAAAGTAGTATAAAAAAAAATATCTGGCTCAATATTTTGGTAAGCTAATTTTTTTTTAGTTTGTTTTAATGGATTTAATACTTCTTTATTTTTGTTTGTAAAGTACATCTCTAGATTGTTTCTGTGAGTTGTTTTTCTCTAGTCAGAATTAGGCACTGTTAAGATTGGTAAATAAAAATAAATTGTAAGACAAGTTTTTTTAATTACGCATACAGGGGGCCTATAAATACTTTTTTTTTACAATTTGAACTAAATATTTAAAAAAAATACAAATTTTTATCCAGACATTCGCCATAGGCCAATGTACTACCGATCGACACCGATCAAGGTTATCTTGAACAAAACGGCGAATAACTTCAATCACGCAACTTTTATCTCCTATAATACTTGATAAATAAAATAAACGTACGCAATGGTGGTAAACAACTAACTCTAGATGGTCGGTAGAGACGTAGCGAAAACCCTAGGCCATCGTTTCTCAACCATTTTTATGTCCGACCGTGTAGACCCCGTCACTATAAAATGATATGTACATATACGTACATATACACATGTACATATACACATATACATGAATAATATGTACATGAATAATATGTACATAACGCGCTATTTTTATCAGCTATACGTTATATTAGCCTTCACTGGTTCGAACGTTCGAACTATTTTTTCGACGTTCGAGGCAAAAGATTAGTTCGAAAAACTAATCTTTTGTATCTATATGTAGTATGTATTTATTAATTTTGGACAGACTGCCTTTAAAAACAAACTCGACTCCCCCAAGGGTCGCGACTCCCCGCTTGAGAAACGTGCATTAGAATTCATAAGCTTAGAAATAAGTAGGTTCTTAGGAAAGGCCAAATGGCCAAGCCACAAGTCTCCAACTGGCTCCGAGGTACAACATATTCCCATTACACTACAGATTATAGAAAATATTGCTCTTTTTAACCGACTGCCAAAAAAAGGAGTCGGTTATAAGTTCGGATGTATGTACTTTATTTTGTTTTTTCTATGTTCAACGATAACTCCGCCGTCTGTTTTCAAAATTCTTTTTTTTGATATAAAGGGTATACTTTTAGGTCGCGTTTTCACAAAAGTGGTGACCTGATGATGGGATCGATGAGGAATCGAAGGATCTTCTCAAAATTTATATGGACACATAGTGATTTTGACCCTTTTTGAGGTAACCCAAGCATATTAGATCATATTACATATAAAGCAAGATTTTGCACCAAGGTATACCCTGGATCCAAAAGTACTGAACATAACTCCTGACTCCTTAGATACATGTTTGGGGATTTCAGCGTTGCTTAAAGAACTGCAAGCATAAGCCACTATATCAATTAAAGTAATCATCATCATCATCATCATCACCACCATCATCACACCATTAATCATGACATAATGATAATATATAGGTACTTCGCATAATATATTACACCGACACGGATATCTTTGAATATTACTTTGCCGTTTGTGGACCGATTTTTTGATGTATTGGGTATAATCCGAAATTGGTCTCGTTGTCACCAAAGCGGTGACCTGATCCAGGAGTGCATCCATGAGGAATCTAGGGAACTCGCCGAAATTTATATGGTCATATATAGTGATTTAGACTTTTTCAGAAATAACCCAAGCATATGCTACCAAAAAGTAAGATTCTGCACCAAGGTATACCCTGGACCCAAAAACACTGAACAGAACTCCTCAGTCTTTAAAGATACGCGTTTGGAAATTTCGACATTATCTTATATACAATACCTAATGGAAGCTTGGCGCGTGAATACGAATACGAATTGAATGTATAATTGAATAATTATACATTCAATCGTTTATTTTAAACGTTCTTAAAATGTGTTAGTAATACTTTAACAAATATCACTAAAAAGGTAAATTTTACTTTTATTTATAACAAAAAATTAAACCGACTTCCAAAGTAAAAATGCACAAAAAGTATGAAATAAAACCTATTTTCTAAATAATTCCCCTTTTAAATTTGGCTGAAATTTTAACTATTTCTCTACACAATCTTCAAAAATTTTGAAGTCGGTACCAGACAACTTGAACGTGTGCTCTATTTTAAATATTGTTTTATCAGGATATTGTTCGGGCTGGTACCGACGACAAAATTATGAAAATTGAGTAGTGAAATAGTTAACATTACAGCCAAATTTAAAAGGGGAATTATTTAGAAAATAAGTTTTATTTCACACTTTTTTGTGCATTTTTACTTTGGAAGTCGGTTTAATATATTTAAAAGAAGAATTTTAAATAAATAGAAAGGAAATTACTGAATCAAATCTGTTGTTATTAAATAAATATCTGCACATTATTGAATGAGTCATTAACAAATAGTTGCACACATAAAATTAAAACAGTTTATTTAACTAAGAAAGATGACACAAAGGTACTTATTGCTTTTTTCTAAAAAGAAATTTCTTCCATCAGCCCTACGGAGAGAAATAGGATAAAATATAGCAGTTAGGGCGTGCACAATCGCAAAATATTATTTGGTAAGTCTGAATTTAATTTCATACTCAGGTTTGTCTGCTGTAATCGCTTGCCATCAGGCGACCTGTCTTCTCTGTGTATCATAAAAGACGCACAAAGAATAACAGTGCGCAGCGTTGGGAGAAAAGGCGGAAACTCAAATTTGAGTTTCCGCCTTTTCCGCCGAGAAAATTCGTTTTGTAGGTAAGGCGATCTAGGTTTAATGTTCCACACGACTAGACATTACTAATTATGAGTTAAGACTACAGTAAATTATTTAACATTTATTAACTGACTTAGACTCACTTGCGCAGATCTGGGTTAAAGTTAACTCCGGGTTAAATATCATGTTATCTCTCTCGTTCTTCGTATTTATGAATGAAAGAGAAAGCATGATATTTAAACCCAGGGTTAGCTTTAATCCTGCTGAGCAAGTGGACCTTAGTAAAAACCGGCCAAGTCCGAGTCGGACTCGCGCACGTAGGTTCCCGTGCCATTATAGCTATATTTTACACAAGCATTAGCCCGCGGCTTCGCCAGCGTGAAATTGGGTTTTTAAACGATACGATATCTTTAAAATAATTTAAAACTTTTATCCCCTATTTTACTCTTTTAGGGGTTGATAATATAATCCTTCCTTAGTGGATGCCCGACGTCATATGAGAAATACGTGTGCATAATTTCATATTTCTAGCCTTAACGGTTTGGCCTGTGCGTTGATACATCAGTCAATCAGCTTTGACTTTAATTTTGATGATTACTTATTTTTGTACGAAGTTTTCCAAGTAAGCGCCTTAAATACGAGTTAGACATTTATAGTTTTCCTTTAAAGTTCATCACATGGACTACCATTACGATATTTTTCAGATTTTTCGAGTCAGCCGTTTAGCTATTAGAGGGGGGCTATTATAAAAAACAAAACAATATCGTCTAAGTAAGTAACCTCTCAATGTTTTTAAAAACCTACCCAACGATACACCACACTATGAGGTAGACTTGAGAAAAACATGTGTAGGTCACAACCCATCACACCAAAAAAAAATTTTTCCTCATTTTATTTTAGCACTTTCATATAGGGATAAATTTGTCTTGCGAACAAAAAATAAGTTGGCGACTGCACATGAGCATACTGTATTACTGAATTTGGCAGCGAATTAATATGTCGGCGACTAAATTACTAAACTGGCGAAAGCACCCAGATGACAAAAAATACAAAAATCAGCAGATAAAAAGTGGCGAAATTTAATCCAAATTGGCACCGAAATTTATAAGTTGGTGACTTAATTTCCGAGGTGGTGACTATTATACGATGTAAGCAGCTATAAAACCAGATTGGGTTGATCAATTGATTGATTGAATGAATCTAAAAATTAAATTTGCAGGCTACGGAAAATCGCATTTTTGGACACTGTTGGAGTTTGTTTTCCTTTGGTATGGGTATCGTTTTGAAGGTTTTTGGGGGTTCATAATAATATGAAAATTAAATCCATTTTGAAATTCCAAAATGGCGTAAATTTGTTCATTAAAATTAATATGGGACACCCATATTAATTAAATTTTTAATTAAATTTTCTAGGTTTCTGGGGGTGCTGATTAGAAAAATGTCTTCCAATTTAAATTCTCCAAAATGGAGAATTTTCATTCTTCGTTAAACGACATGAGTACTAATTTAAAAGCTGTTGCGGATGTTGATTATGATTGATTATTATTATCACAGTATGTTATGTAGTACCGGCTATGTAAGCTATATAATTCTTTGGAAATTCTAGATTTCCAAATAATTCCTAGATTTATCATAAAGAAAATACACCACGTATTTCCGGGGTTACTTCGGGGAGGAAATTTTTAATATTTTTTCAGTAGGGTTACCTGTTCTCGAGATAGAAGCGATTATAGAAAAAAAAATATCAATGCTCTACTTTGAGATACGAGCGATGTATAAAGCTATAAAAATGTTGGAAAATTCATGATTTTCAAATTTCTTTTTCTCTTATCTTGAAGAAAATATGTGGTTGAGGGGTTACTGAGGAAGAGGAAATTTTCATTAATTGAGATTAATGAAATTTCAAAATAAATGTTTTTTTTTTGTAATTAGCATTTCTTTTTCTTCTATCACGAAGAAAATATGTGGTTGAGGGGTGGCTTAGGGGAAGGAAATTTTCTTTTTTTTTTCAGTAGAGTGCACCGTTTCCGAGTTAGAAGCGATTATAGAAAAGATACAAAAATGTCTGCTCTACTTTGAGATACGAGCGATGTATAAAGCTATAAAAATGTTGGAAAATTCATGATTTTCAAATTTCTTTTTCTTCTATCACGAAGAAAATATGTGGTTGAGGGGTTGCTAAGGGGAAGGAAATTTTCATTATTTTTTCAGTAGGGTGCACCGTTTCCGAGATAAAAGCAATTATAGAAAAAAATATGGCAATGTTTATTTTAATATAAAGCTATAGAAATGTTGGAAAATTCAGGATTTTCAAATTTCTTTTTCTCTTATCATGAAGAAAATATGTGATTGCGGGGTTACTGAGGGAGAGAAAATTTTCATTAATTGAGATTAATGAAATTTCAAAATAAATGAATTTTTTTTTGTAATTAGCATCCCCTAAACCTAGAAAAGGACACTTAGATTAATTTTATTAAAAATAAATGTCCGCTATCTTTGAAATTCAAAATGGATATCATTTTTATATTTAGCACCCCTAAAAACCTCGAAGACGACACTCGTATCGATTGTACAGAAAAATAAATATTCGCCATTGTGTAAATTTCAAAATGAATCTACACAATATCTACACCCCCCGAAACCGACAAAATTTAAAATTTGGAATTATGTACGCTCTTTTACGTTTTTTTAGTGTGCGCTCGTTTTTCTGCTTATTATGTTTTTTGAATTACCTACATCAGGGAAAATATATTTGCCTATTCTTAAATTCATGTTCGGTTTTTTTCACACTCAAAATTTGATTGTTTTATCGCAAGTTTAAATACATGCCTTTCATAAATATCCATGCAAAGTTTTCATCTAATATTTCTAGCACTAACCGTTTGGGCGGTAAGCCGAAGACGGACGGACGGACATGACGACACCATAAAGGTTCCGAGACGTAAAATCAAATCATATTTATTTCAGGTAAACTACAGAACCCTAATTATTCCGACTTCTACAGCAAAAATACACGAAAAGTATGAAATAAATCTTATTTTCCAAATATTTCCCCTTTTAAATTCGGCTTCAATTTTTTAAACTATTTCTCTACACAAACTTAATTATTTTGATGTCGGTACCAGCCAACTTAAACGTGAAATCCACGAGCTCTATAAAATAGTGATTTATCAGGATATTGTTTGGGCTGGTACCGACTTCAAAATAATGAAGATTGTGTAGAGAAATAGTTAAAATTTTAGCTGAATTTAAAAGGAATTATCTATACATACTTATAATAAATTCATAACTGCTCGCTGTCTGTAGGTACATGGAAGATATATAAGAAATACTATTACAAGGGCTTTATGAACGACATAGAACCCAAAACAACGATTTTTAGAATTTTTGTCTGTTTGTCTGTACGTTTGTACGCGCTAATCTCGGAATCTACGGACGGATTTTGATGAAATTTGGTATGGTAGTAGTTTAGACTCTGGGTGTAACACATTAACACTGGATTAACAAAAAAGTACGGTTTTCGGGATTTCTTTTTCGTGTACGAAGTCGTGGCTAACATCTGGACTATAGGTAGAGTAACTTCGGGTAACATGGCACGTCTATATTTTTTTTTATATTCAACTTTATATTGCACGTTTATATTCAACTTAAGGAATCATTAAAATTCAAAGATGGTAGTTCATTTTTTTCCTCCGAGCTAGACATTTGTACATCCTTAGATTTTGACTTTGTCTTTTTACCCTTGCCTTTTCCTTTTTTGGATTTATTCATAGTCTTTTCCATTTGGTCTTGTTTCTTTTTTAAAGAGTCTAGCAAGTCGTTTTTGTACGGGGACGAAGTTAGCAATGTCGACTTCGCAGCCTTTCTGCCTCGGTTAGTAGCTTTTCTAGGTGTTATTTCTGTTATCGGAGATAATTGGAATGGCGTTATAAAGTTATTATCTCTTGAAGTTGATGGCTGTGGCGATGTCGCAACGGGAACTACATTTTCGAAACTTCCAGGCGGAGATTTGTTCTGGTTTCTTAAAGCCGAGGTAGCATCATTAGCTGTCGCGTTACTCATATCAGGTTCATATGTGGAAGGTGTTACATCAAAAGATTCATTTTCTATTGTGGGAGTAGACGAAGTAGTGGGTTCTGGTGTGATATTTTCTTGATTGGTAATTCTACATGATTGATCATTCATATCAATAAAATCATGATCTTTAAAAATATTTCTGTCTATCGGATAAAGACCTGTTGCACGAAAACCACTGACAGCTATCTTACCCTTTGAGTGCGTAGATACGCGCGTCCAAATACTTCTATCATGTCATATTGGGTTAGGGGGCGTGTATTGTTCCTTACCCATGATCTTATTTCATCAGAAATATATTTTTTAGTGATTATATATGATTATGATTTATACATATATGATTTATCTAAAGGTTGTATTTTGTGGCTGGAATGTGGGGGAGTTGATAGTAAGTGGACTTAATTTTTTCTTGCGAGATCTATCAATTCAAGGTTTTTGGTGTGACTGGTACGGCCATCTAAAATTAGCAATACTGGAAATTCTTCTGAGGGTTTCACGTGCTGAATAAAATGTTGAAACCACTTTGTAAATAAGTTGGTTTGAATCCAACCTGAAGGGTGACATTCATGTATGGCACCAGGGGGTGCACCTTTCATTAAGCACGGTGACTTCTGTTTCTGGGGAATATAATCATTGGTGGAACAAAAATACCTCCAGCGCTCATACTTATCACGCAAGTTATTAAAGATGATGTTAAACAACCGATTTGTCGTTTTCCCTTTTGACTTAGGACTTCGAGCATTTGGGATGGAACATCACTGATGGCAGTCTCGTCCACGTTGAAAATTTTTTCTGGAGGGAATTTGTACTTATCCATCAATTTCTCATAGAGATCAAAGAAATAGTTCACATTTCCTTTATTAAACCCCTTAGCTCTAGCAAAAGAAGTTCCCGTTGGACGGCGAAAAGAAAGTTCTGGATATCTTTCTGAAAATGACTTAAACCAATCTTTACCGGCGCTTTCATTTTTTGCCGAAAATGTATGAGTGATATTATTTTTTATTGCTAGCTGATAGGCTAAACTCATAACATCCTGTCGGACCAAGCCGAATAACTTATCTTCCATTGTCAAAACGTATTGCACTAATTGTTTCTCTAGTTCTTGTGGCAATGTTGGTTTACTTCCAAGTTTCGCACAAGTCGCTTCTTCAGCTGATACATCTTTTTTAGCTGCTAAACGTCTTAAAGTTGTTCGGGGTACTTTGTACAGTTTGGACGCTTTTAGTGAGCCCATTTTCTTATTTCGCACATCTTCGATGGCTTTTTTCATTGACTCCTTGCACCAAGTTTGTCGTTGTCTTTGTGACATTGGTTTTCGTGGAGCCATTGCCTTAAAAGAAAAAAAAATTGTAGAAAAATTACGTTACAGGCGGCCAATATGGCCTAGTAGTTCATATTGGCCACCTGTGTAGTGAGCCATAATGGCCGCAGTCACGTTTTTGATAAAAAAATATCTAACTTATAAAGTAGTAAATAATGTGCTTCTAAAATATCACCAAACTATAAACTAATAGCTAACCTATAACACTGTGCATTAATAGTACAAAAACAAAGATTATGTGACGAAATAGAATGAGTAAAACTTACCAAAAAATAACATCAATTTCAATAATTTTCGGTCTTCGCACGCTCTGGGGGGGTATTATGAGGTCTTGTAGCAGTATTACTTTAACATTACTTTTGAATTTCATATAAGCAAACATGATCTCTATTTATATAGACCAAAAGATATTTTTAATTTGCGCGAAATTTAAAAGTTATGTTAAAGTAATACTGCTACAAGACCTCATAATACCCCTCCTGGACGCGCGCACACTCGGTGCAATACAGGAATCAACTGAGGGGGTCCGGGGAACTGCCGCGACAATATGGCAGATACGAGCGGCGCGAGTGTTCGTTAGTTTCGGAGAAAATAATATAGGCCATATTGGCCGACTAGGCCATAATATCCGAAACTACTCTACTAATTAATAATAGGTATTTACCTATGAAATTGCCGTTCTGCAGTACTGGCCATTTCAAATCAAAATAATTTTTGTTTGGCTAAGAATTCTAATTTCAAATTAATTTTATTTTAAAAACATGGAATTCTTTTTCCAAAAGTAGTCATTTGTTTATTGATTAGTGTTACATTTTCATCGCATTTCAATTTTTTTCGTCATCATGGATACTTTAAAAATTCGAGTAATTACGGAATATGAGTACCGTCGTGGCAGCAACGCGGCACAAGCGGCACGCAACATCAACGACGTTTACGGAGCTAACACTACAAACCAACGCACCACCTGTTATTGGTTTGCTCGCTTCCGTTCTAGAAATTTCGACCTGAAAAATGAACCTCGCGGTCGTCCGAAGACTTTGGTCGACAATGACGAATTAAAGGCGATTGTGAAAGCTGATGATACACAATCTACGGCTGAATTAGCAGCAGCTTTCGACGTTAGCGTCAAAACAATATTGGTCCATTTGCGTCAAATTGGCAAGGTAAAAAAGCTTGACAAATGGGTGCCTCACGAACTCAATGATCGCCAGCGCGAAGTACGCGTCGAGACGTGCCTTGCACTGCTCAACAGACACACAAATGAAGGAATTTTGAACCGCATTGTTACCTGCGATGAAAAATGGATTCTGTTTCATAACCGCAAGCGCTCAGCAAGTTGGTTGGATCCTGATTCAGCACCTAAACAATACCCTAAACGAAAACTTACCCCTAGAAAAGTGATGGTCACTGTTTGGTGGTCTAGCGCCGGTGTGATTCATCACAGCTTCTTACCAAACGGGGTGATCATTACTGCAGATGTGTACTGTGAAGAACTGAACACAATGATGGAGAAGCTGGCACATCTCCAACCAGCATTGGTCAATCGCTCGTCTCCGCTGCTCCTGCACGACAACGCGCGACCTCATACTGCACAGCAGACGGTCTCCAAGTTGCAAGAACTGGGGTTGGAAGCTCTCCATCATCTGCCCTACTCACCAGACCTTGCGCGATAACTTCTTGGCGGGAAAAAAATTCAATACCCGAGAAGCAGTACAAAATGCCTTTGAAGAATTTGTTGCCTCCCGTCCAGCTGATTTATTTAAGAAGGGCATCAATATACTGCCACTGCATTGGCAAAGATGCATTGATTACATGGACGATTACTTCGATTAATACAAATAAAAAAATACATGAAGAGAATTCGTTTAATTTTTTTCATACAAAGCGGCAATTTCATAGGTCTTTACCTAATATTATAAAGAGGTAAAGTTTGTTTCATTGTGAGTTTATGCCTTACCGAGATTATAAGGGGCTAATCTCTGGATCTACTTCAACCGATTTTTTAAGTTCTTTTACCAATAGAAAGTCACGTTATTTGTGAGTGTCAGAGGCCTATATAATAACATGAAAAATGTTAAATTTTTCCCCAGGTTTTCGGATTTGCAAATTAAATCGAAAAAAAAACGGGTGAACAAAATCGTCTTTAATAAACGCTGCCTTATCGATAAGAGATTTATTATTGAGTGGTAGAAAAAGTTTTACTTTCATAGTGCTTGCAAAAAATTAGCGACAGCATATTTAAGTCACAAAAAGATGATTTTATATTAAAAAAAATATTTAAATCGTAAGGTGATGTTTATTGGTCATAATATTATCAACAATTATGAATTTTTATCAAAATAAGATAATATAATTTGGACTAATGGTGAAAGAGATAAGGCTGGGACTATATTATGATCCAGAATTGGCCGGAGAAAATTCAGAGCGCTAAAAATAGAACTCTGAGTTAATACAATAGAGCTGAAAATCGAACACACAAGTGTCGAGACAAATGTCAATGTCATATATGACAGCTCGACACTTTGGTTTTCAGCTCTATTGTTTTAGCGCAGAGTTCTATTTTGAGCGCTCTGAATTTACCCCGGCCTACCGGATTCCGGACAATATAGTCCTGGCCTACGGTCGTGTTAACTAGCGTGGGCGGGTCAGGGGAAGCAGCGAACTTTAGGAAAACTAAAATTTTCGAAACGCAATACGCACACTTTCGACCTTTCTCTAAAATTTTATAATAATAGCAACTCCCCACACCGATTTCGGTGACGGTGGCCGAACGCTGGTGACGCTTTACTCTCGTAACCCAGTGGGACGGATAACCGACGCGACTGGCGAGAGATCAGGCGCACGTCCGACTTTTTACATGCCCATACGACGCATGGATTATCTTTCTTGTCAGACAATCGGTGATCTGCCTGCATTGTCCTAACCGAACTTGGAAACAACATTTTTTGTTTTTCCAATGCGGGTATCGAACCCACGACCTCCGAGTCGAGAGCCAAGCTCTAACCACTAGACCACGGAGGCTAGGCTCTAACATTTATTATAAACTAGCTGTTGCCCGCGGCTCCGCCCGCGTAAATATACAATCGGGTATCCCGCAGGAATACTGTACTTTTCCGGGATAAAAAGTAGCTTGTTTTAATCCAGAGCCTATACTACTATAACATACCAAATTTCATCAAAATCCGTTTAGTAGTTTTTGCGTGAAAGAGTAACAAACATCCATCCATCCTTACAAACTTTCACATTTATAATATTAGTAGGATTTAAGTCCCCCGCCGAGTCTGTCTGTTTGTATGTTCGCTTTTGCCCGCAGCTTCGCCCGTGTGGTACCTAGTGTTAGTCGCAAAAAATTTGATGACAAATTTCTTAGAAAGTATATATTTTACTCTGTGCTATTACTATATTGCACTAGGTAATGTACATTGGCTAAAAGAGTTTTTTGCCACAAACACTCCCACGCGGGCGAAGCTGAGGGCAAAAGTTATTTTAGAAAATAAGATTTATTTCATACTTTTGTTTTTTTTTACTTTGAAGTCGGTTTAATTTTTTTCCCTTAAAGTTTCGCTCTGTCCGTCTGTCTGTCTGCATGTCTGTCTGTCTGTCCGCACTTCTAGCTTCTGTAATTATAAATATAAATGGATGAAAGTTGGTATAGTTATAGATTGTGATAGATCTCGGTTTTGGCAAATTAAAATAATAATAATTTTATATTTTAGGGGTAGCTCTCCATACATGTGAAGTGGGGATGAAAAATATTTTTTTACTCTACATCATCGTGCGGGGTATTGTTAAATAGGTCTTTTAAAATAAAGGCATGGTTTCATACATGACTTATTTACAAAGTTGACCATTTTCGAGTAATCGGCCTCCAAAGTGGTTTGTGAGTTATAGCTATTAGCTAGCTAACATTTCTAAACTATAGGAGAAGAAACTTGTAAGTTTCCATGCTGATAGATCGTGCTAAAACTCTTTAGGAAAATTATTTTGAATAAAATCGAACAGTAACTTTTGAAATAATTTGAAAAAAAAAAAAAAAAACTATTACGCGATGATAGTTACGGTACCCTCCTTAGACATGTCCTGACATGCTCTTGGTTAGGTTATTAGTCATATTTGTTGTATTATTATTAACACATTTTATGAACGTTTAAAATAAACGATCGAATGTTTATTTGAATACGCGCCAAGCTTCCATTAGGTATTGTATATGAGACGATGATGATGATGATTTCTGTAAACTACATAGTGGCATATGCTTGCAGTTCTTTTGGATTCGTGGTATACTTTGGTGCAAAATCTTCCTTTTTGGTAGCATATGATAACCCTTCTTAAAAAGAGTAAGTCTTAATACTTCAGAAAAAGTCAAAATCACTATATTATTATGTGCCCATGTAAATTTCGAGGAGTTCCCTCCATTCCTCATGGATTCCATCATCAGGTTTCCACTTAAGTGACTAAAGGTCCAATTACGAACTATACCCTTTACAAAAAGAAAATAACTTTGGAAATATGTCCATAAACGGCACAGTAATGTTCAAAGATATCCGTGTCAGTGAAAAGTAATATGAGAAGTGCCTATTATATCATCACTATCTTTTGCCCGCGGCTTCGCCCGCGTAGAATGTGTTCTTGGAGAAAAACTTCTTCAGCAAATAACTTGGGAGGCCGGTAGCGCCGCGCATTGTACTATGTCCCTGAATTTTAAATCTGTAATTACATGCTGTAAAGAGCCATATTGATCTATATTAAATGCACAATGTATTTTATCTTCTCGAGCGTCGGACTGTCAAAATTAAAAAATCCGTTGCGCGTCGGAATGATGACTGAACGACGAACTACCGTGTCGTAAGGCTTAATGCCGCGTTTTCTTCTTTCAAGATTTTAATTATAAATTGATTCTAAAACCATTGCCATACCATAATAAATATAATTGGAAACTGGAATAAATTCCCTATATGATGATGTAACTAGAATTTAAAGAAACTAAACGAATAAAAGCAATCTTAATGTCAACACAAAATAATTGAATTTTTTCTCTTAGTTTCAAAACTCAATAAAAACCATATTTATGTTTTTATATACCTTAATTTGTGTTAATTACATACTATGGATATATTATTCATATTATTTAATAACAAAAGAGGCCAAAGTAAACAATTTTAAAAAATTACCCTCTTAAGCGTCGCATATTTTTAGTGTTGGTTTTTGGAGCTAAAAGTTATTATTTAATTAGTTAAATATATGTTTTAACAACGATTCATATAAAAAGTATTGAGATATTTATTTAAAATTAACGTACACATCAAATATTGCAAAATGATAACTGATAACCTAATGCCATAGACTCAATTTTTTTTTAATTTACTGAGTGGTACAAATTCTAGAACTTACAATAGAGTTGTATTAGCGCAGAGTTCTAATTTCAATGCTCAGAATTTTCTACGGACTTCCGGATTCCAGAGCATATAGTCCCAGCCTTATCATATTATGTTTCATATTATGTTTCATATATTTTTTTCAACTCATATTATTTGCGCCATTTTACGCATTTGTATTGAAAACTGTCAAAATTGATATTTTCTAATATGATGAAATCAGATGAATGATGTAGCCATTTTATGAGATCATGATTTTTATATGGAAAAAAATATATGAAACCCCTAAAGTGGCCTTAGACCCCCTCACCCCTGCTCTTTATAATTATAGTGTAAGATCCGATGAACTCCCGATCTTCCTAATTTTATTTGACCCGTGATCATAATATTGTAAGAAAAATCGACGGGTTGCACTCCGGGAGTGCCGGCAGAAGAGAAAACTTGAATATTAACGTTGTGCATTTTTGATATTTTGGAATGGTTAGAGAATAATTTTGTACGAATTGCTTTCATTATCAGTATAAAAGTACTATTATTTATGTGGTGGAATACAATATTCATTTATTGCGCTATCGTACACAAACATGACAATTTATATTACATTAAAAATTTAACACTTCAGAACTATTACAATTATTTTACATAATAATAATAAATAATAAAATAAACAAAATAAATTAATAATATTAATCTCATCCATGGATGCGCGTGGCACGCTGTAACATTAACACACACGAACATTCGCGCAAGCGCCCTGCGCCGCCTGTCCTCTCTCCATCCGTCTTACGAATTTTCGATCAGGTTACGTGTCCTGACGCGAGTTTAGAAATTTTTACCCATTCCAAAAAAGTACACAGCGCCGCTAAAGAAGTTTTCACTTCAAAAATAACGCGTTATAAATGGCAACTTTATCGCCGTTAAGATAATGTATTGATTTTGGTCACAAATCATACTGTATAAAGATAAACAGTTGACTGAGTCTGGTCATGTCCGGGGTAAGAAAGTGAAACGAACCTTGACCGATAGGCCCAGTAATTCCACGAATTTATATAACAGTCAGATATTAAAACGATTTAGCATGACATTGACACAGCACGCAGTCATAGAAATAATTTAAAAAATCTAATTCTTTGCCGAAGTGCCAATTCATACAGACGCGATGACGCAACGCTGTATTTTTAAGATAGCGATTCGAAATTGAACTTTATTCACAACACAAGAATACAAGTTTAATTGCAAGAGTTCAAATTTCGAGCTGCTCTGGGCTGCGTAGCGCGGCGCCGCTCTTTCGAATTGGAACTCTTGCAATGAAACGTGTATCTTCTTGTGTAGTAAATAAATTTCAATTTTGAATCACTATCTCAAAAATGCAGCGCCGCGTCACGTCGCCGTGCGTCTCGGTGTTGCTGACGCTAAGCTTATGCAGTAGGTAACACAGATACAGGGGTGATCGAGGGGGCGACCGAGGGGGCGACACTCTCTACAAATGACAGCTAGAGCACCGGCGAATGTCAGCTGTGTTGAAGTAAGCCTTTTTTTATCTCGCAGCGGAAAGGCTTTATGCCCGTCCCAGGATGGGTCGTCCTGGGGGTCATGTTGAAATCCCGGTGGCATATTCCCTCAGCCGCTATAAAGGGGAGTGTCCCGGATCTATCTAACACAGGACACCCCCCGCGACCGGGAGCGTCCCTCTCGGCGCCGGGACTAGCTAAACCGGGAAGGTTCCCATCCTCTCCCGGAGTCCTATTAGACAGAAGATTGGAGGTTCGCAAAGCGACGCCTCCGCACTCCTGTCCTACGCCGGCTGACCGGAACAGAGGATGGATCGATCTCTCTGTCCCGCTCCGCGGCCTCTTTCTACGAGATGGCGGATTCGTGTTGAAGTAAGACTGGGCTTGACACCGAAATAAACATTCTAACATTCTAGAAACATTAGTTCAAACGTCGCGTCGCAGTCAGACAAGTCTTTTTAGTATGAAATTGTATTGTCAATTTTGTCAAAGCACGAAATGAACTTGTAAATGCTTAGTCCTGGCTTGAAAAAACCCACATCCCTTAGATGTTATTTCGTGCAAGTTTTCTATGCCGCCTCAGCTTTGATCAATCCAGTATGTAGCATAGCTACATTTTTTAACGTATCGTTATAACTAATAACGATGCGTATAGCGTCATCTGTTGGCAGTTGTCGATATTAATAATAGCTAATATGTGCTAGACAACGCCATCTATTGGCAAATGCTTCTAACTAGAGCTTCATCTCTGATATTTCTTTATTGTGGCATTTGTATAATGCGTAATACCGCTAATTGTCGGTTAAAAAAAAAACAAATGTCAGTAGGGGTATAAAAGGGTTGTCGCGACAGGACAACGCCCTTTTTCCCTGCCGAATTTTGGTTGTTCAACTTCTTCTAGATACAAGTTTATAATAATTATAATATTTTAACCCCGTGTTCAGGGTGAGTAATTTGAAATATCTGTGTTGTGAATGTTTGCTAAATCACGCTTGTAATTAAAACACATTATTTTTTTCCTGTAAATTAGCACCATTGTTAAATTTGTTGGCAAACCTTTTGATTGGCCACGTGCTCAATTTGTAGTTTCATTTTTCCGATCTTGCTGTGTTAGATATTATTAGGATGTTTGTATCAAATTAATTGTCCTTAATATCATTTTATCTTTTTTTTGCTTATCCCTTATTTTGTGATGGACACACAGCCCATGGTTGGATCGTTGGGGGCTAGAACCATGGCTGCTGTGGTCCACACTCTTCACACGCTGGTATGAATGTTTCCAGACAGCTTTGTTACGGGCACGAGCACCGTCAACTTTGTTACGGGCCCAAGCACTGACAGCTTTGTTACGGGCACGAGCACTGACGACTCCGTTGCGGCCACAAACACCGCCCACTTTGATACGGGCTCGAGCACTGCCAACGACGTACGGGCACTAGCACCGCCAACTTCTTGCCTTCTTGCCACGTGCCAGACCCCTGGACTCAAGACCTGGATCCCTGAGCTAAGTCCCCACGTGGTTTAGACCCCCTACGTTACCCTTCAGACACCCAGAGGCTAGACCAGACCGTACGGCCTTCTGCCCACGACCTCTATTTCATTAATAAACTCATTGTCACGGGAAACCTCGTTTTTATTTTAATTTCCCCCGTAACAAGTATATTCGTGTCGAAGTATGGATTTCCCACGGTTGAGTAAACTAATTTGACTGTGGTCAGTAGTATTAAATAATTTAAGAAACCTACTGAAAAACAATTACTTAATACTTCCAGTTTCGATTTTAATTCATTATCATCTTTTGTCATTCACAAGGCACGATTTGTTACGAATTCTATTATGGAAGTGAAAAACTTCCTATTCCTAAGTTACATAAGTCCTAGGCACTAAAATAGTTATCATGATGAAATTACATTTTTATCGTATCTGTAACTAGTTTAAATAATGAGAGGGACTTAGACAAATCAAGTTTACATATTGTGATTAGTTGACGTATGTATGTAGACTATTATTATTAGTAGCCAGAAATCATAAAGTAGGTACTTAGTTAGGTACAGTCGCGGGCAAAATCTATATGAAATTAATTACTTAGTACCGTACCGAGTACCGGGTACTGAGCTTTGCTCGCTGTTCTAGTACCTAGATTAAAAAAAAAAAACATAAAAATATTCTTCTGACCCGTATTCGAAGCCGCTATTTTGCCATTTCCAAAATTATACACATATAGGTACTTACGCATTGTACAAGTATATTGCCACTGATATAAATAGAGTCAAAAATATTTATGTATTGTTTCGGCAGTTTCTCAGGCATAAGAGTTAGATCGATTTTTCTCCCCCAAACCCCCTGCAATCTACACATACTACATTTCATGGAAATGCTTGGAGCCGCTTCCAAAATTCTGATTATAGGTTATATATATATATACAAGAATTGCTCGTTTAAAGTACCTAAGTTTATTCGTTTTATTTATTTTCTTCCATGTCTAATTTTAGCTTAAAACTTTTAAATCGATTGATTCAAAACGCAAGTGTTTCACCAAATTGTAAATAAGTTGTAATGTATTTGCCACTGACATTGCGTGTGTTTCCGCTCCACTGTTAAGGTTATATCATTGGTGGGAAATGCATCAGCGAACAGTCGAGGGCTTCAATGTGTTCAATTTAGTGTTTATTGTACCTAAGTAGGTAATTGTACCTTATATTATTAGGTAAATAAAGTCGGGGAAAATAATGTTTAGCATGATCGTTATATATGTTCGTATCATACTTGCACGCTTAGCATGTCCTCATTCTGATGCGGACGTCCTAATTAGGATCCTAGAAAGAAGGCTAATTAGAATTTAGTCAGTCAGAAGCCACAGCTCTTCCGATTTAGGATGCTAATTGAGACCTAATCATTTAGGACGTCTGAATTTAGAGAGGTGGAAAACGCGCTTATGAATAGACATAACTACTGACAGATTATGTAGACAAAGTGACAGATTTCCTTTATCGATCAGTCATTTTGTCTATTCTTCCGCAGAAATAAATTACTATTTCTGTGTTGGTCATGCTACACGTGATGGTGTCGTCATCAGTCGATTACTTTTGGGAAATATGACATGACCAAATTCGGAAGTATATCAAGTATGCCAATCTGCTACCCATCCAATTTCCCTGGCTGAACAATGAACTTAGTAGAATAGTTGGAAACCATTTTGCTTCGGATTGGCCGCTTGATTTCACTAAGGGGTTTTTTGCGTAGGTCAGAGGAGCTCGCTCTACTTTTTGAGAAGCCTAGTTTTTTTTTGTTGTTGACCCGGCACTGTGTCAGTGAGCTGTATGACTAGTGACTATAACAGCTCACACTTCACAAACACATTGTCGGGTTAACAGCGACCATTTTATTTTATTTCAAATCTACTTTCATTGTTACGATAGGAATGAATGAGACTAAGTTATTTCAAAACTAAGGATGGGCTATGATGACGTACATTTTACAGAAAAAATTTTCATACAATAAAAAGTTACGCCATCTTGATTTCGGAAGATTTTGTAAATTTTATGCGGGCTGATTTAAACTACGGGAAGCAAATGTCAAGATTACAAATGCCAAACCTCGATTGCCCAAAAAAACCCAAAAGTAGGGCAGTTTATGTGTGGACACTTTATATTCCGACTTGCCTCATCTATAATATATAATTCTATGGATATCATATAATAGAATTGATACCTGGCTGTTAATTAAATTACGGATTAATGGCATTTTTGGTAAAAAAAAATAAACCATAAAATATAATTTGATTACATTAATTCTAGATAATATGTATCTATAAAGATTTTAATATTGTATTTTCTTGTCTCAAAACTCACATCTGACCTATTTTTTGAATACTCAACAATTTAAGTTTTATTTCGAATTTGTGTTTTATACGAAGTGAAATATGATTATGATTATACGCAATTTTATTTATTTTAGAAGAAAAAACAGCATAAATAATTTATTAAGAGGTTTGGCAGATCCAAAAATCAACCCAAATCTTACATAATACGAAAACAAATGCTCTTTTCAATGTCTTTTGATTGAAATTCGTGAAAAATGTAACAGCAGCTCTATAGAATTATCTAACTCGCTGGCTATAGCGATAGTGCAGCGCTTTACTATAAATACTTAGTGGCGAGGTTTGACCGCACATTGCTACACGAGCTGCGCTAGGGGCGATCCGACCCCATCCCTAACACACTGTCAAAGTACTAGGAGGTTTGACAATTTACATTTTTTAATTATCGCGCTGCATAACACTTTTGTTTTTGATTGTACTCGATTTTCGTGATTCATATGAAAATTTTAATGTGAAGTGATTTTTTTAGTGTTAATTGAAAAAAAAATGTGTTTCAGTTCGTTTGTGATGATGGAGAAAATCTGTTTCGTTTTGTTCTGTGCCGGTAAGTAACAGTTTATTTTTAACGATCTAAACTTTCTAAAATAAAAGTCACACATTATCGGAAACTTAGGATTGTTATCTTCTATCTTATATATTTTTTAATTTACCTGCATAATAATAAAAGTTAATTAAACATATATCTGTCGTATACTGGCTCTTGGCTCTTATACTATAAAAAGAATTCGCATAATATGATGTCCTTATCACCAAACATGAGCCTAGTTTGATAAAATTGGTAATTACAAATTATTAGCAAGTATGTGGCCTTTACATAATTAATATTCACATAAAATAACTGTGTATTTTATAAAAATAACATTTATATTTCTACTCAAAATCCATACAAATTATTATGGATCAGATAATTTAAAAATAGTACTTAGATATAAAATTATTTGTCTACAACAATCATTTTGTAGGTTCAGAATTGCGTAAGTATATCGTGCGTGCGATAGGGTTGCTTGGATATAGTATACCTAAGAGCCAGTGACATCCTATTGTAATAAGCTTTCTCCGTGTAAGTTAACACTGACCACAACCCATGCTTTAGAAATTTTACTTCCTATAATCTGTTAATCAAATAAAATGTTTTTATTGCATTCAAAAAGTCCTTCACAGAACTGACTAAGCACGCATGTGAGTTTTCGGGTTTCCTGGACACTATATTACCCGTGCCTGAGTACGTGCAAAAGAAAATCCCTCGTGAACTGTGTATCTATGCCGTCTACTCTATGTCTATGCCAAATTTCATCAGAATCGGTCCAGTAGTTTCGGAGCCTATTCAATGCAAACAAACAAACATACAAAGTACAAACAAACAAATATTTCCTCTTTATAATATTAATTATTATAGATGTGTCAAGCCCCATCAATGTAAACAAAAAATAATTTACATTCTTAATGAATACAAACGTACAAAAAGAGCACAAAAATCATAAACATTGCACATAAAAGAACGGAAGCTAATTAAGTATATTGGTGAATATTGGTTACATAAAATTCTTTTGCATTCATGAAACACTTAGATATTGTAATTATACATTTTATTTACCTTTCGAATTTGCATTGCGTGTGTTCCAAATGAAACAAATCATAAAGATCAATGGACCAAAACAAAATGTTATTTAACTAATTCTAGACTGATCAGGAAGTCAGAATCCCCTGGCGTGCGTGACTAACACTTCCGAATTTATTATACACTTTTTATCGTTATCTACAGGTATTGCTTTAAAGATATAATGTTTACTAACGTTACTGGTGTGTTTAAATGACTTTTTCATTGTAAATTAGGGCTTGAATTTCTAATAAAGGCTGTTGTATCTGAATTAAATCTTTTTTTGTTCAGGGTGCATATCAATCGCAGCATCAGCCCCAGTAAGTCGCGAAACCACACCCCAAAGAGCAGAGTACGACTATGAATACGACAACTCCGCACAATCCGGCCAAATCCAGGAGCCAGAGGAGTCGGCGAGTCACTATGACGCTTATATCCAGGACGTTAAAGTCGCAAGTGCCGGTGACAGCAAAAAAGGTTTCAGCAGAGGCAGTGGTTTGAGAACCATAGCGGTCGGCTCTGCTAATCAAGCGAAAACAGCGCTTGGCAACCAACAAGCTGCAGGGTATCAGGCTGCATATGTTGCCAAGAATACTCTAGCTCAATCGGCCGCGCAGTCTAGTGCTACAGCGCAGGCGGCGCTGGCTGGAAAACAGGTGATTCTATCAGGGTTGGAGCAGCAGGTTAGAGACGCGAAGGTCGCGTTGCAGGGAGAAGAGATGCAGCTGCAACAGGCCAAGAGATCTGCCCAGTCCGCAGCACAGGCTGCACAGCAGGCCATGCATCAGGTATGACTTAGTACATGGTAGAATTTTCATTCCATCAATTTTGTTTGCTTTCTACGCCTTTAATCAAGCATATTAAGCTATTTAAAAGCACAGACGCTATCACATTCGAACTTACCAAAAATATTTTTTCATTTATCAAGATTTACCCAATAGATTTCGGACTTAAATAAAAACAAAAAGTAAACTAATAATGAAATGCCAATAAGCAAGACGATTTCGAGAACAATTTTGCGACATTAGCCGATTGTTAGGTGTTGAAACGTAGCGAAACGGTGCAAAATTGGTTTATCAGTGCGTGGTCTGGCTCTGTACAAATAGAATAAGTCCAGACTGAAAAAAAAACTGTGTCTGGTGTTGCGGTAAGTAAATAGAACTTATTCTGTACCTATAGTGTTGCCTATCTTAATTATTACTGGATGCTAATATTTTACCACATTCTCCTGATTAAT
Organism: Phengaris alcon alcon; assembly: GCA_037179445.1. Classification (NCBI taxonomy): domain Eukaryota; kingdom Metazoa; phylum Arthropoda; class Insecta; order Lepidoptera; family Lycaenidae; genus Phengaris; species Phengaris alcon. The sequence goes on along the minus strand of JAYRCH010000139.1, from coordinate 41,403 downwards.
TTTAAAGTTTTTGATATTTGTATTGCATATTTTGGATAGTCCCATTTACATTCTTCTGTTTAATTATATTTTGAAAAGTAATTTAATTTTTGTGCTTTTTTTTTCTGCAGTTTATTTTTTTTTGGCGTAGCAATGGTCTACATCATGATCTTTAGCTTTGTTACCATAAGCTAATTATTTTTAATCAAGTTCGTTATCATCAACTTAAAGTGCAACTGTTAAGAAACTGAACTCTTTTGTTATTTTTGTCGTCAGTTTGCACAGATATAATGCATCTAATAAGTTTCCTAATTGAGGTCAGTTTCCTTTCGTAACTTAACGTTCCGCTCCACTGCCGAATATGACATTGTTCATTTTTCTCGATCACAGATCACAATATCAATTGATTAGGTCTAACTTCAGTATTTGGTTTCGATCTAGTTCTTACGTATGTGTCTTCTCTGTCTAAATCATCGCGATCAATCTTGGGAGTTATCGTAGTGGTGACTATATCCTGTATTTTAATTATAATCTAAAACCTCACAGCCCAATTCTCGTAACTATTTTGGAATACATGATATTTTTTTTTTACTTATTTATCCGGACTAATCATTTGCCAAGGATTTTTTTTTAGATAATCTGAGCCTTACACATAAATCATGTATCAGTTGAAAAGACGCTTTATAACTCATACAACACTAATTCCCTTTACTTCCAGGTAAACGTTATCCAAGCAGCCCTTAACGCGGCTCAAGCAACATCAGAAAATGCAAACGAAGCGGCGTCCCAGGCTGCTGGAGAGTTAGGTGCCCAGACCGCTATGGTGGGTGCCGCCAGACAGCGACTTCAGACGCTGCAGGAGCAGCTCAAGGGCGTCAGGATTGACTTCGAGGCGACGCAGGCGGCGGCTAGGAAGGCTCAAGTAAGTGAAGACTGAAAATGTGCATAAATAGCTAATAGAGGTTGTTTGATATTATGTTAAGCCTGAGTTTTTAACCCCCGACGAAAACAAAGGGGTTGTATAAGATTTTGATCTAGTTTTTTTCGTTTGAAAGCTGACACGATTAATTCATCATCGTCATCTCTATCATTGCTTAACATTTCGGGGGTTACCTACTTTAAATTTTTAAATTTATTTATAATAAATATTTAAATAACTAGCAAATATTAGTTACATTCCAATTTACACACCACAGGGTAATGCGTTATTGCGAGTGTCTAAATGCAAATGCGTTTGCCTTTGGTACTATATTTTTTATTATTATTCTATTTTTGTATAGGGGAGGAGCCGCTACATATTCATTGTCAAAGATATCAAATTTTTTGTTGTTAGTTCAATATTAAGTGCCATATGATTATTTTTTTTGGTGTTACAATTCATACAAAACGTTGGAAAAGTCACTTGACAGACAAAGAGAGCCAGCAACATTCAATAGATAATCGATTGTGTACATATTTTTAGGTCTAACTTCAGCTTTCACTCTAGGAGGTGAAAATATAATAAATTACGAGTGTATTTAGTTTTGTACCTCTTCCGACTTCAAAAAATAAAATAGAGGAAAAATCACGGTGTCTGGCATAGTTTTGACATTAACTTTTTTCATAGGCGGCAGCTCAACAAGCTCAGGCGAATGCCGCAGCAGCCGCGGCGAAGGCGGCAGCAGCGGGACTCGGGCAGGGCCAGCACAAGGACACCTCCCACGAAGGTAGTAGCTACGAGGAGTACAAAACGTCACCCTCAGAACAGAACAGCCAGGAATATTACCACTCGGATTTCCAAAATTAGCACTTAGAGTAGACGTCCTGGGTTTATCACGATTTTGAAATAAAAACAATGGTTCACTATATTCCCAAATGAAAAATTCCAGGATTTTGGTAGATGCGAATAGATAAAGTATGTGACGCAAGTAAAAATATACAGAACTACCCATAGATGTATTATATTAAAAACAGGGTATTACCTATTCCTATGTACCAGGCCGTTAATGTAAATATTTTGTTATTATTTTTAATGGCTATTATAATATTATTTGTGATATATTTTTTACATAACTTTTATATTTAATAATTTATTTTACATTTTTGTTATTTTGTACAACAAAAATGAAAATAATAAGTAGGTAGGTAACATCACTAATATAAGTGCGATGTCCTAAACAACGGAACAAAATTAATTTAAATAAATGTTTTGTTACATTATGTCTTTTTAATGTTACTTTTCTTGGACTATGTCTTTTCTGCCTTCATTTTACTGACTTTTTGACTGCTTTTGACATCACACTTATTTATATACTGACTTTTACTACTTGACTAACCCAGCACTAATTTTACTATACTAGTTACTAATCCAACAACCTACACACTTACCCTGAGATTATACCTAACGACATAAATGTGAATGAAAAGTATAGTAAGAGATTGCCTCCAAAACAGAAAGAAAAATAAGTAATATACAGAAATCCTTAGGGAAATGAAAGAATTACCATCATAATATCTGTAGTCCACTAAACTTTTTCTGTGATGTATTAAAAAAAATAGGGGATACATTAGTTACAGTTTTAAAAATCTAACATAACAAAAATCCTGGTACTGTTTTTACACTGGTTACCTGGTACGAATTTTAAATTATTTCCTAATAAACTCCTGTTCATGGTCCTCTTTTTCCCTTCTTTCACAATCCGGTCCCATTCACCCGGCCAATATTGAGCCAATTTCCTCAGGCCATCTGACAAGTAGTGTTCAACACCAACCAAAGAAACAAACAATTCTAGCATTACATTCGAAGGCTATTATTGCTAACATTGAGCCCGTACAGTATTTATCGGGTTCTGATGATCATAATGAATCGCCGAATGAGACAGAAGTAGAACTACTGGATTCAGAAGCGGAGGTCGAAAAATTTCCCACTTTCAACAAGTACAGTCTTACAAAAAATTCAGAAAATAACCACACATTTACTTGGCATTTTAAATAAGGGATTGTAAATAAAAGGTAAATAGGTTTTAGATATTGCTGAAACTAACTTAGTAACGAATTAATTAGTAGTAATTATTATTAATAACTAAATTAATATGTAGTAGATTAATATTATGTAGTAATATAGCATGATTATGTCCTTAGCTAAGAAAATCTCGACCGATGAAAAAGGATCGTCCACCGTCTAGAATCTAGGTCATTGGTCCATCTAAAAATCTGTATGGAAATTGTATGGTTTAGTTTTCTAAAGGTGCAGACTTTTTATTAAAGGTATCTAAAAGTAACAGAAAAAAAACTAAAACTTGAAAAACATGAGTCGGGCGGCCTTTGGCTCTTGGTCTATAATGGTGCTAGGTAATTTTAGGACCTAAGTTTAAATATATTGACATTAAATAAAAACACAATATAGTTTACCTTACATTAAAGGATTATTAGTTCCATTTTTAGGTTCCCGTAGTTCACGTCTCGGAACCCTTATGGTCCGTCCGTCTTCGGCTTACCTTCCAAACAGTAAGTGCTAGAAAGACGAAACTACATGGATTATATTATGTGTATTTACCAGGTCGACAAAGTGCTAAAATAAAATATGAAAAATATTTTTTATTAATCGATTGGGTTATGTTTTTCGCGCGTATCTTGTATGTATGTATGCATGTGTGTATGTATGTATGTTTGCAAATTTCTATAATCCCATGTATCTTCCAAACGGCTGGATGGATTTCGACACTTATGGTATCGTTAGATTTGTATCAAAAATCCAAGTGTCTGTAAAGTTAGATAGCTAGTTCAAAGAAAACCCAAGTGTCTGTAAAAAACAAAATGGCCGATTATGGTGCCAAATTGTAAGTAATTCAAACAAAAAATTTAACCAAACCTATCGGATAGGGTATCAAGATAAAGGAAATCAAAAGGAGATTTCAAATATATACATATTGTACCTATGTCATGTATTTAAATTTAATCAGGAATAATTACAACCATTCGATTATGTTTGTAATCAATGCATTCAAATAGTCGAATTTTTGCTTTAAATCGAACAAGTGTGTGTTGGATAAACTAAAAAATCTAAAATGAAATAATAAATTAATAAAATTTAAAAAAACCCGAGTGATACTTAAGCAACGCACTAAAAAGACCGAAACAAGATTGAGAAAACAGACTACATGTAGGTACCTAACCTATCTGTCATTTTTTGCAGTCGGTTTTTTATTTTTTTTTTTATTATGGAGTAAAATAAAAAAAACACGTAAGCTGGGAATGATATTTTTTTCTCGTGTCTACCCCATATCATTAGATAGGACTTTCAAAAACATTAAGAGGTTGCTAAGACGATTATTTGATTTAGGTTTTTTTGATAAAATAGGGCGTACCCTCCCCTAAAAGTTAAACGGCTGATTCGAAAAATCTGGAAAAAAAATCATGACGGTATATGTATAGATTTATAACGCCAAGATAGATAGTCTTCAAACAAACGAATCGTACAAAGTGAAGCCAGCAACAGATAGATGCAGGCGTAAGCATTACATACTTACGTTCGCCGACACGCAACAAACGAACTTTAATGTTGTCAGTTAAGGGGCAATTTCCTCAAAAGTGGGAAAATGTTGCTCTTAAAATTGGAATTGTTGTATTTGTGTTTATCAATGTCGTGAGGTATAAAATATACTTAACTTATATTTTATTATAATATAATATAACTATATATTATATTTTATTTTAATACTTATATTAGTATAAAAACAAATATCTAGTACACATAAACACTTCCAAGGAATTTAATAATATTTTAATACTTTTTAGGAACTTATTATAGGGTGCCATTCATTTATTACGTAAGACGATTTAGGGGAGGAAGGGTGTCAACTATAGTCTTTTCTCGTTAAGCATAATCCACCTTTTGTGGTATATTTTACTTGGTCATCGAAATGTATCGAGCAAATTGTTGAGCTTTTAGACGGCTTCGAATAGGTCTCATTGCGATTTAATATTATTTTTTCGGTCTAACGAGCAGACACAATTATTGTATCAGATGAAAATCTAAACAAAAAAATAAGAATATGCCATGGTCTAAACTCTAAATAAACCAAAAATAAGACATTATCACCCCTTCCCCCTAAATCGTCTTACATAATAAATTAATGACCTCAATACGTCTCATTGTATACTTTTAAACTAGTATTAAGGTAAATATTAGGGATTATCTTAATACTTGCAACACTTTAAAAAACTTTGTCTAAGACTGTTTAAACCTAGCTTTTTTATGTTTATAAAAATATGTTTTATATGTATATGTATAGTTTTTATCAATTGGGTAGAATATCGATATATAAATACCTAGGTTGCAAGTTGCAACTATTACTTAGACCAATTGGGAAATCAATTTCTTATTACTAGTAACACTTTCAGAATAACAAAATTGCAGCAAGATGGTGGCATAATATGAATTTATTTTAAAATGTTGTGAATATTATTGGCACAATACAAGTCAAATCATAGTACTTACAAATGAAATCTCCGGGGTCGTTCGAACAAACCATCACAATATGGTATGATTTACTTCGTTTTCATGCGCGTACCCGTTTCTTAGCGTATTTATTATGGTCCCTTAGATGAACTTTGAAGGAAAACTATTTAACGGCTTATATAACATTGTTAGTTCAGGAGTTAATAACTTGTAAAATGCGCTTACTTGAAAAACCTATTTCTCATTTATTTTTATCAATCCAGTGCAGTTATTAGACCGTATTAATGAGTTAGCTATGGAATGGTTTAGCTAAACCGACATTACCACGGCCTTTAATAAAACCAATGTAAGCCGACTTTAAAGGGGTGAGTGATAGCGCACTGGCATTATACCTTACTGCACTGGTAACTCTGTGAGTGTCTATGGGCTTTTGGGTGGGTTACCATTAGACTGGGACTATATGCTCCGGAATCCGGAAAACCCGTGAAAATTTAGGGCACTGAAAATAGAACTCTGCGCAAGTAAAATAGAGTTGAAAATGGAAGTTCCGAGTGTCGAGCTGTCATATATGACATTGACATTTGACTATGCACTTGTGTTTGATTTTCAACTCTATTTTATTAACGCAGAGCTATATTTTAAATGCTCTGAATTTTCTCCGGCGTTCCGGATTCCGCATCATAGTAAGCTTATGTTTATTAACACATTAGTATGTCAGCATAAATTAAATAAAAATAAAATATGCAACATGATTCCAGAGCCGGCTGACGAAGAGGCCGAAGAGGAGGAGGAAGACTGCGAGGAGCGAACCGCCTAGCGTACACTCAATTATGCCATTACTATAAACATTATGCATTAGTAACAGGTAGGTAGTTAACTAATTTTAAGTGTTCGAAATAAATTTAATAATGTATGTAATTGTTTTATTTACGGAAAATGTATTGAGCCTTTTTATGAATCAGCGATTCTGTTGATTCTGAACTGAAAACATGTTCCATATGTTTGTAATTTTAAAACGGTGAAATCAGTGCTGGAATTATAAAAATGCACTACATTTCATTAATAATCAGTTGACAAAATCACTGCGCCAAATGTTTTTTTTTCTTAGGTATCTACTTAAAATTGCCGATTGAGATTTTATCTAACCCGACGGAGTTTTGCCGGAGAATTATTCAATGTTCAAAACTTTCACTAAAGTTTCAGTAAAGCTTCTACCTACCACTTTACTGAATCGACTGACTTGACTCATTGACTGCACTGACTATTTACTTGACTTTGACTAGACTTAGATTTTAGACTTGGCGATTTAGGAATACGGTGCTAAAAGTGAAACGAAATATCTATTTCCCGCCTTTTTAACTTGACACTGGCAAATAATTTTAAGCCGACGCCATATTTAAATAAATTAAAAAAAAATACCCGAAGAAGAGGAAGTTCACATTTCAATGACACTTCAGAGTTGACACTTGACACTTCACGGATCTTTCATTTTGGTTTCAAATTGTGCAGTGTCCATGTGATTTTTTCCGTATTTAGTAAATAATGACTTCTACAACAACTAAAAAGAAGCGCGTTTCCAAAAGAAATAAAGCAGCATGGCGTAAACACTGTGACATTACTGACGTCGAAGCATATCTCGAAGACCAGAGGCTAGAAGAACGACTTGGGTAGGTTATGTTTTGGACCATGTTTTTTTACATTTTTACATGATTCTTGGTTTACTGAATTTAACTAAACATATTAAATACTCATAGTCATTGAGTTTAATAGTTTTGATTCGATGTAGTGTAATACTCACCAATGGCAATTTCAAAACATTATATGGTGTACTAATAATATGATAAAGATGAATTACTGAACTAATTTAACCTCATTTATATTCTAGAAAGTTTGATACAAAACCTAACGAGGAGCTCTTTGTAATAGACATAGCAGGAGATGAAAAAAAAGAGCAAAAAGTAGAAGAAAAGCCAAGTACAAAACAGTTGTCACTGAAGCAGAAGAAAAGGGCCCAATTAGCAGAAACACCAAAATGTTTTGAAGTCCTTCTTCCTATATCTAAGGTAATTATAGAATTTGGTTGACCTTTGCTCAATGAGTAGGTAAAGTTAACTTTGCCCTGTTACTAAATGTGCTATCTGGTAGAAATTGATTATTACTACGCAATTACCTTCTTGTTTGCCCATTGAACACATAAAAAGACTAAAAAACATCGTTTTTGAAAAAGTTGAAACTCATATTTCTAGTAGAAATATGTTGCAAGTAGTGTTAGCAGAGTAAGTAAAAAAACTAAATAAAGGAAATAAAATGTTCAGGTACCAGACCCCAATGCAAAGAGGAATCATGTTAACCCAGCTGGTACAAAGCTGACAGCCCTCTCCAAGGTATCAGATAGACGCAAATTTGAAAAAGGAACCCTGGCCAAGAGAGTGGAACTGATAAAAAAAAATAAAAAGTTGGCTCTTGAAATGAAGAAGAAGGCAAAGTCGGTTAGACAAACGTTTGACAAGAATTTGTGGGGTGCTGATGGTAAGGAAAATGTACATTTGAATGTCAGAAATTAATAAATTATAACAGATTAGTTTCTAAGAAATATGAACTATGGAACAGTAATCCTACTCCAATTATTATTAACGTGAAAGTTTGTGAGGATGGATATATGGATGGATGTTTGTTACTATTTCACACAAAAACTACTTAACTGATTTTATAAAACTTTATTTACCTGGGTGGAGCCGTAGACAAAACTTATTTTGAAGTAGTAGATAATTTTTTTAAGCCATATTACACCTTGTAATTTAATAGGTTATGCCCAAGAAGTACCTTTGTGGTTTTTTTCAGTGCTGGAAGCTAAAGGTATACCTGCAACATTGTGTGAAGAGTTTATTTCACCGGAGGCTCAGCTTCATAATGTGCCGACGACTAAACGTGTCCGAGCCAAGCCTGCTCTCCCCAAGACCGTTGTTACCAGAGCCGCCGTAGAGCTGCCCCACCCTGGTGTCAGCTACAATCCATCATTCCACGTATGTGATATCTGCCATTAAATAGTTTGTTGGGAAAGTATCACTTATGAATGACTAGCTTTGACCTGCGGCTCAGCTTGTATAAACACTGAAACACCATGCTTTTCCGTAGCCTATGTGCAAAACTTGAGCCTAAACTTCTACCATACCGAATTTTATCCTTTCAGTAGTTTTTGCATGAAAGAGTAACAAGAATCCATCCATCCATCTTCACATTCTTTCAGATTATATTAATTTCAGATAGTAGTAGGATTGGTCTTCCTAGACAAACCTTGAAAATAATTTGTAGGGTGATGACTGATGAATGATGATGGTAAGTAATAACTATAGCACACTTTAGTGGCTTCATTAAAATAAGTATTAATTAAATAAGCATTCTAATTCATATTTTTTTGTCTTTTGAAAAAGCTTGAACTACATTCACCAATTTAAAACATAGGCTACTTTGTTTTGGTCTAACCAAAGTACCTGTATTTTTTAAATAGGTATTAGCAATTATATAGTAATACATATTCTATTATTGGTAAGGAGAAAATATGGGAATGCCTTAAGATTTTAAGATTAAAAATTACTTTATGATAGCAAACAAGTTTATTTTTAATTGTTACAAAACATTCCAGGAGCACCAAGAGCTACTCCAAGAGGTGGTGAAGCATGAGCAGGGTATGATGAAGAAGGAGGCTCACCTGCACCGCGTCACCACCGGCATGTTCAGTCGCGTCACAGCGCAGGAGAAGGAGGTAAGTAATTGACGTGGAAACATCTCATATTTGACGAACTCTGTGGCTCAGTGCTCAAGTTGGAGGTTGAGGGTTTGAATCCCACCAAAGGAACAAAATAGTTTTCTAAGTTCCTGGGTTATGGAGGTGTATTAAATAATATGTATAACATATATTTTCGTTGTCAGGTACCCATAACACAAGTTCTTCAAGAACTGATTGACGTGGTGTGGAAGCGTCCATAGATATATTATTACTAGCTGTTTTCCGCGGCTCCGCGTCAATATACTATCGAGTATCCCGCGGGAATACTGTACTTTTCCGGGATTAAAATTATTGAAATATGTCAAATATTTACCGTACAATAAAGAAATACATAATATGACACAGAAGTTTGGTCAAAATCAAGATCAAAATCAATTCTATATACACTTTCTGAACATCTGTTTATATAATGCCTACCACCGGTTCGGGAACAAGCCCGGCGAGAAGAAACGGTGTAAGAAACTCGCACGGGGCCATCATTTATTAAAAGTCTATAGAAAATCGTTCTTTTAAAAGAAAAAAAGTAATAAAAATGTTATGACCACAACTATGTAACAAGAGTGCAATAGTATATAGAAGTAGCCTTGCAGGGGCCACCACATCCCCAAAATGTGCTATCATTAACTTTAATAGCACACAAACATTCTTTGAACGGACGAATTTCATCTTTTTGTTAAGTAACACACAGTATATATTCGCCATAAGTATATAGTACAGTATATATTCGTCATTGTCAAAACGCTTAAGCCATGTTCACATTCACCTTGAACTTCACCCATTGTAGTATGCTGACGCTGGTAATTTAAAAAAATATATTTTATTGCAATTTTCACTTATTTACTTCTAATAGGTCTAATATGTTTATTAGTGTTGGCCAAAAACGGGCCTGGTCTTGCAGTCTTGGTCTTGTTCTTGCATTTTTGCAAGACCTGATTTTGATGATTAACGGTGTTCCCGCGGGTAAGGTACTGTATTTACGCGGGCGGAGCCTCGCGCAAAATCTAGTACCTAACTTACATTTTTGTCTACTAAACACGGAAACTACAGGTCCGATTTAAAATAAAAATCTTTCACCATTAGAATCCTACATCTATGCCTACATTATCGTCGATGAACATAGGTGGTAGAATATGCTTATAGTAAACAGTTTTTGGTAAAAAATAAAAACCTATATCGCGCGCTCGGGCAACGCGCGACGCCCCAGCGCGCAGCACGTGACCCGCAGGCCTTTGGATTGTGGAAATAATAAAGTTATTGGCTAGCCGCACACACAAAATATTATTGGCAATAATGCTCAAATTGACAATAATATTCCATGTGTGCGGGCCATATTGCCGTATTGTACAATATTATTAAGAAATTTCCGGAAATTCTGAAATACGCTGACAATATCGGGGAGGCAGGGTTATTGCCAATATTGTTGTGTTATTATTTAAATGTATTTATTTACGACAATGGATACAAAGTCCTTCAGACGTATACATTTTGACATATAAAGACATTAAAGAATCGATAGAAACCGGTACCTTAAGAAGTAGAAGAACGCTCTAAACATTACATTACAAAATGACAATATTAGTATAGTGTCATTTTGTTTTTAAATTATCAATTACATACACATAACCTATAAATTACACATCTTCGACACATCACGAAGTCTATGGTTCGTTTGAATGTTTCATAAATCAGGGAGCCAATGGTTCGTTTGGCTCGAACTGAGCCAATCGAGCCATGGCTCATATGGTTCGGTGATAAATCAGTGAACCAAACACTAGTGACCGAATCAATTTCATACGAGTGAACCGCGCAATCTGGGTTTTTGTTCGTTCGTTCGCGAACGACACAAGCTTAATAAATAGGAATAGGCTAATAGGTAATTGCGAGAATCTTGCTGCAAGACCAAGACCAAGAATGGGAGCACAATACCAAGACCAGGTGTATTAGCGCAAGACCAAGATGGCTAAGTCTGGTCTTGGTCATGCATTTGGGCAACACTAATGTTTATCACGTATTTTATTACACATAAAAGAAAAAAAACCCATCAATTAAAATTTACATAATCAAAATGGAGTTCATTTATTTTACCCACACTATGTTTTATGCACCTCTCTACCATACAATTTCCAGAACCAATGGCGCGAGGAGATGAGTGCCGGTCTACCGCTACCACACAAGCCGGCAGAGGATGACCAGCCCCCGTCAGACAACGAGTACAGAGCCATCAACCCGCCCGTGCAGAACAAGAAGAAAGACCACAAGGCCAGAAGGAAACAGAAGGAGCGGCTCGCTGAGAAGGAACGACTCAAACGGGAGAAGATTGATAAGAAAAAGATCACTGATATTTACAAGTACGTTAGTTTGAGTACTTAGTCGGAATATACAGAAAGAAATTAGAAACTTCAGCCTCTGAGGCTCTGTTCTTACGCCCAAAACTAAAACGTATTTTCAGTAAATTTTATCTTAATCCAAGATAAGCTGGTAGCCGCTCGATTATGTCACTGCACTCTGCAGTAAAGCTCGCCCTTCTAAAGTAAGGCCAACGAGACGAGATAAAAAACGTAAATAAACGGACCGCTACTGAGTTGCATTATGAAAGTGCGTTAATATTATATCTGTCCTTATCACTCGTATGCAATAATGATGTCAGCTGGTCGACGACAGCTGTCGTAGCGTGTTTCGTGGTACAGGAAAGCGGCCAGTGCCGCAGTTGTCAACATTTGGTCCGCCAAACAATTGTGAACAAGTTCATTCCTGTTTCGATTGCGTTCGAAGTGATACATATTTTTTCATCTCCTTATTTACTTGGTTTTTTGTTGTTATTATTTAAATTTGATGATATACATTTAAATTTGAAGATGTGAAAAAACTGCTACAAGAGGGGATCCAACGTGTATCTGCTGATAAATGGCGAAATTGTGTGGATCATGTAATAAAAGTCGAGGACAATTTTTATAGCAATTTTGACAACATGATTGATAATACAATAGATAGTTTTATCATAAACACAGCTGACTCGGACTGTTCCGACGAATCATCTTTGTCTAGTACAGACGACAGCGATTAAAATTCGAACTTTATAATAATTTATTCATATAAAAATGTTTTGAACCCCTGAAAATTTGTTTACATTCTTTATCTCGTCTGGTTGGCCTTACTTTACTCAATCGGTAGATTTGCTTTCCAAAAATGAGTTGCAATTTTTATCTCACATATATAGTTACAATTGGATTAATATTGATATTATTTTCTGGCCTAAATTATATAGTCGGCTTCTAAATAAGACAGTGAGAGCTGTTTATTTGATTGACTTACAAGTCCTTCTTTATTTTAATGAGTAATGAAAATATGATACCATCGAAACTTTGTCGCAGACACAATTTTTTTGTGAGATACATGAAATAACAAGAACAAAACTGTTGAGATCAGGTTGAGAAAACTCAAGGCCACCGTCGTGGCGACAGAGAAGAAACAAGAGGTGTTCAGGGAGAAGAGGCAGAAGAAGAGAGAAGTAGTGGCTGAGACGGCGACGCCCGCGCTCAACGCCATTAAGCCCAAACCCCGCGAGCCCGACTTTGTCGACCCCACGGACCTGAGCGGGGATCTAAGGACAGTTAGACATAGTAGTGAGTACACTTGATATAATATCTAGCTGCGGACGCTGAAAGCGTCAATCTGGTCCCGTGGTAAGTTCTCGAAGAACTTGTGTTATGGGTACCAGACAATGGAAATGTCTAAATTGATAGAATGTATTTAATACTTTTTATACTATACACATATTTAAGATTTATATTATATATACACATCCATGACCCTGGAACATAGAACACTTTTATGTTCCTCGGTGGGATTCGAACTCGCGACCTCCGGCTTGAGCACCGGCGCGCTCAATCGCCACAGAGGTCATCAAAAATATATGTATAGAGAGAGAGTATTTAATACAGCTTTTATTACAATAGTTTACTGTGTTAAATAATAATGACTTTAATAAGAGAAAAATGATATTATTTTCGTGCCTTCCTAATATTTATTATGAATGCATGTATGTATGTATGTTTGTACCATCGTGGCGCCTTAACTACTGATCCGATTTTAATAAACGAGGTGTCAATATATTCGTAATATTGCCCGGGTTACATAGGCTGTGTAGTTTGCGTAGTCGGGTTATAGTTTTTAACTTTTGAATAGATGCTTTTAATATTCTAACTTATCATTCTATCACCAGCTAACCTTCTACGAGAGCGTTACGAATCGCTCCAACATCGTGGCGCGTTGGCCGCCTCTAAGATCATGATGAAGAAGAGAAGAAAGGTCAAGAGCTACTTCAAACCTGGACACAAGGTCACAGACAATGATATACAGAAAGTCATAGACAAGGCATCGGGGAAGGTCACTAAGGTCTCCAGGAAAAACGGCCTTGGTACTGTCCTAAGGTCAGCGGGCAAGCGTTAAGCTGTATGGAATAAATAAATACTTTATTGTTATGAAAAGTATAATTTTGTTTATTATCTTCCTTCACTGGAGTACAATCGTTCAATACATTTTTCATTATTATTGCTTTGTGTCGCAATCTTCTAAAAAGAGACAGATAGCTTATTTTGCATGTTTTGTCTCCGTCGCCCGATATAAAGTAAGCCAAATAAGCTATCCGACTCTTATTAGACGATTGTGAAACAGGCCCTTAGATTTAAGAATGCTTTATTTACTATTTTCTAAAGTATTATTTTATTTAGTAGCTACTAGGTCATTTACACTCTCTCTGGTGTTGCACACTTGCGTTCCTGGTCCTTCACATCCCCAACCCCCCTTGGGATTTCGGTAACCTGACTCACTCGGTGAACGTTATTTCACACCGGTTTTATGTGAGGCCGTGGTATTTATCCGGTTGAGCCGCCCCGTTCTCGCCGAAGCATGGCTCGCCCGCGTTTGATTTCTATAAAAGTTTTAAATTAGAAATAATATACAACTCAATTTATATCAAAAATTTATTTAAAATATTAAATATACAGTGCTTAAATTATCTTATATATTACAAGAATAGATTCGTAAAAATATAGGTAACCATAATACTTAAGGAAGGACATTAAAATAAATTAAGTATGTCATTTATCAAATCTTATTTAACCTAATTATTCCTTTGAATGTTTTGTACTCAGCCCAAATAAAAAAGTGTGATGCCGAAAGTGTCCAACAAAAACTGAAGCCGGTTTTTTATGTAGGTAGGGCATGCGTCCACACGCACTATAGAAGGTTTTATATACTACTCCGCGACAGTTCACCTCACAAGATAGGGCGTAGTGTCGTTACATGTGTGTGCGTGACTCTGTGTAATTACACGGCGAGGCGTAGTTTAGATCGGCTGTGGTTCGGAGAACTCTCTTCACTTTTTTATTTGGTCTGAAGTTTTGTAGTACCTGTGGTGTATATTTTTGGACCCAGATAATTTTACTACCATCTTATAACAGTGCTTTTCGGTTACTGATAGCCAGTACCTACAGTATTCAGTTAGCATGAATATGCATCTCAGGCCATTACTTACAGATATTTAACGCCGCAAACACGCTTAGAGTATGTAAACGCTTAAATATATAGCTAATAAGATACAACTAAAATAGTTAAACTTCCATCGATAAAGAAGTTATCTGTTTTATAAATGGCGATGTCTATAACATATCTACAAATTACATTAAATCACATTTATACAAGTAGTAATGGTGCAATTATGAATAGTGCTATAAGTCTGTTTTACTTAAGGGTCAATTCACACCGAAACGAAACGATACGCGACATCGCGCTGCATTTTTAAGATAGCTATTCAAAATTGAACTATTCATTACACAAGAAGATACACGTTTCATTGTAAAAGTTGCACCGCGCTGCACAGCGCATGTGCGTATGACTCATGTCTTATGAAACGTGTATCTTTTTGTGTATAATATAAATGTAATAAAGTTAAATGTTCTATAGCTATCTTAGAAATACAGCGCCGCGTATCGTCGCGGTGTGAACTGACCCTACAAATGCATTTATTATCTATCTCAGGTACCATCTAGTTCAAGAGGGCTATCTCGTTCAATATAGGGAGTGAGACAAATACGACTACGTATGATAAGTTGAGGCGTCACGCACAGTCGCAATTTGTCACAGTCCCTGAGTTATTACATATCCAAACAATATAAGAGGGCACATATCATAAAGACCAAAACTGAAGAATTACCTAAGTTTAACCCCATCTAGCGGCAATTGTGTAAAGTGATCGCAAAAGCTCTAATGCTCTAGCGTCGGACTGATTTCTGATTTCGCCCTGGACAGCCGCTACCCTAGCCGCTGCTACCGGGTAGTTGGTTGTAGGTATTCTCTCAGTGGTTGTAGGTTCGGATTTGGTTTGGAACCGTTTCGCGCCTCTGCGACTGGGCGTTGTGCTTCTATAAGTCGCTGTAGTTGTCTCCGGTTCTTCAGTCTTAGTTTCTGTCGTGGATGTGATTGATAGAGAGTTTATAGCGTCTGCCTCCACATTTAGACTCTTGCCTCGTCTACCTTCTGAAAATCTGTCGCTTCTGCGGTAATATTCTGTGGTTTTAAGATCTACAGTGGTTGGTGCTTCCGTTGCTTCCTCTTTGGTATTCTCTGTTATTTCTTCCATATCCTTCTGTGACACAGCCATTAAAGCATCTAACAGTGCTTTCTTTGAGGCTTCGGCTGTTTTGTTATGATCGTCGTCACATGTTTGTACCAGCAGAAGGATCAATCGCTTTACAGTCTTAGATTTTGTCTTTTTCATCACGTTCATAAGCTTTTGTGTTGTCGTAGCGTTCATTCCTTCCATTATTTCTTTCGCTTTTTCTACAACTGTGTCTGTTATCGTCGTCAAATCCTGTCCTGGCTCTGTTGACGTTTGGTCCCTCAGAAATTTTCCGAAACGTGTCTCATAGTTGCCACCAGATGTTGTAGCTTCGACGCTTATGGTAGAGGAAACGACAGGGTCATTGGTTACAGCGAAATCGCCAGGTGAGCCAGTGCTTGCCCAGCCGCTTACTTGTGTTACCTCTGGTAAGGTTATTTCGGGGCCGGTAGGACTCAAACCATCGTTTAAAGTAATAGGATCAAGGCCTGTGCTTTGCCAGTTTTCTAATGGCGTGGACCATTGGAATTCATTGAAGGATTTATCACTATCCGGTGAGGTAAAAATACTACTGACTACGGGAGAAATAGTTGTTGACTCTTCATTATTTTCTCTGATTGTAGTTGACGTTACAGGGATAGCTTGAGTTGTAGTAATTTCCACGGAATGCGGTTTAGGTGCTTCTAACTCTCCCGAAGGCTTTCTCAATGTTTTATCTTCTGTTTTCAATTGTTTTCCCTGTCTCAAATTATTTGACTGTGGCAAAACAAAAGATTGACTGTGTGCTCTCTGTAGCTCTTCTTCGTTTTCAAGTTCAATGCTTTCGTTTTCGGGGAATGGAATGGGTGTTGTGTCTGGCAGGAGTTTAATTTTTTTACTTTCGAACATTTGATGTGAGTTCGTGATCGGTGATAAAGTAGAATCTAATCTTTCTCCTTCCCACGAAGATGGCAAATTAGTTACTTCAGAATATTCATCAACGGGCTTTGTTGTTGTTTCTAAATTGAAATTTTCAGTTTTTGCACTCGTGTCAAATTTGTTTGATGGTATATTAGCAAAACCATTAGGGGTTATTGAAGGGGCTGTTGTATATGAAGCTGATATTCTCCCACAACATTTGAAAGGATTTTTAGGACTTGTCGATGTATTTAATCCTGACGAGCTCTCTGTTGTCGTTGGCTTTGCAGTAGTTATAGTTTCTTCGGCGATCGTGTAATCTAATGGCGCGAAATTAAGGGATTTTCCTCCTCTGAATGACGTTTCCGCGAACCGTTCTTTGTTATCGTCAGAAAAGCCTAATATTTCATGGTCATCTTCATTCACAGTTGTTGTTGGTTCCGTATTTATTTCTTCAGTTGTTAGAGGCATATCAGGAAATGATGGATGTGTTGGTCTTATATCTGAAAGAACTTTTCTAAACTTAACTGGATCTTGAAGATATGCTGAAAGAGCGTGGGTGAATACTTGCGCTAGTTCTCTGATTTGGGGTGAAGAAGCTAACGGAGTTTGGCTCATTTGTAACGATAAGTCTTCAAGTATTTCGTTATATGTTTCATTGGGGTCCATTTTTATTTCTTCTTGAAGTTTCCCGCTCATACCTTGTCCGAATAGATTGCTATACTTATTAATAGTTTGGCGACTGAATAAACCAGGTAATTTATCATCCAAAGGCTCATATTCATCAATAGCTGGTGTTGTAGCGGTATTATCATCTGCTGGAGAAGAAGTAGACAAATTATCTAAAGCAGTAGCGTAATAAATAGCAAAAGAGTGCAATGTTTTAGGTGTCAACTCTGAAGGCACGATAAGCCCAGGTCTATTGGGTTGGTTACCGTAAAACTTTTCCGTGTAAGCTTTTGGTGGCGTCGGTTCTGTAGATCCAAAATTTTCGAAGTCCATTTTTTGTATCAATCGTTCTCTTCGCTCTTGATATGATGGCGTAGTTGTAGTTTGTACTGTAGGTATTGTGGTAGCATAAGTATTTATAGTATTAGTAGAACTGACATCAGTAATATCGACATTTCTGGTTGTCTGCGGAATTTTTGTGACCGACTCAAAGCTATTTTTTGTTTCAATAAGTACTCTGCCTTCTCTGCTAATCTTATCGCTTCTGGCAGTCACTTCAGGAGCCTTTTCTGTAGTTGCGAATATAGTTCTATTTTTTTCGCGTTCAAGAAAATCTCTTAGTAGAGAAACTCCTGGTCTCGTGTATGGCTCTCGTTTTTCACTAGCATAGCTTTTAGTATAGGGCACCAAAGTTTGCCTTTTAGTTGACGCTTCTTCTACATATTGGTTTATCGGCTGAACTGTTATATCATACAGGGGTATTAGGGTACTTTTTGGCTTTGGAGGTTTGGAATTAGGCGTGTAAACAGCATAGGGTCTTAGATTTTTCGTGTTGTACTCTTGCAACAATTGTCTATTTTGATTATTGACAAACGAAGCACTTTCTGCAACCACTTGCATTTCTTTTGGACTGTTGTAATCTATATTTTGTGGGGCTGTTTTGGGAGTAGTAAAGTCGTAAATTGGAAAAGTTGTCCTGCTTGGAGTGTTCCCAAAATTATTAGATATCAGTTGTACCATGTTCCTTCGTCTCTTCTCAAACGCGGTTGTCGCTTGTGCTCTTTGAGTTGGGCTGATATCGAAGAGGGCTTGGTAGCTTCTGGCGGTGGCTTTAACGGGCTGTGGTCCATCGGCTTGCAACTTCTGTTTATGTCTGAGCAGTCTCTCCGTAGTGTTGGGAATGTTGACAGTGGCTCTTCTGGACTCAGCTCGTTCATCAGTGTCAATGCCAATCTGCTGGAGGTCTGGGTTTCTGGTGAGGGTGTGGCTGACTTTCTGCGACTTCTTCTGCTCATTGGAGTAGTATTCCACACTGGACTCGTACAGAGCTGGTGCTGCGGCGCAGTCCACCTTGAACCACCAGTCACATATGAGATGGGACTGGCTGAAGATGGTGCCGTTTGGGCACAGGAATGAGATTTTTCTGGACGTGTCGCAAATGTGGAAGACCTGGAAAGTAAAATTTACTTAGATACTTCAGGTAATACGTAAAACGTAAGTTGTTAGGAAAAATAACGTTTATAAATCAGCTGGGTGGCAGCGAGAGGGTGAGGGTCTATGACCTTCTTAGTGCACTAGTCTCATTCATACTATATAAGTAGTTTTTTTTTCGATTTTACATTTTTTTTCCCAAACTTTTTTACATACAGCAGGAAATCATGTGCCCAAAGTTTTTGTAGTTGATTTTGTAAAACGTTATACACTGGCCTGTAAAAGAAAGTATGTACCTACTAGACTTTTGAAATTTCTCCAAAACTAACACGTTGATAGCAAATTTTATCAGCTTTCTGAAACTACATAAAACTGATAAAATTGGCTATAAAACGTCTTTTATTTTAAATGTGTAGTAATTGAAATTTTAAAAGTGTAATTAATTCTTTTTTTTGCAGGCCAGTGTATTATACAAACTGATATGTATGTCTGCTTATATACGATATTTTTCTTCACACTATCCCCCTTATTAATAAAAATATTATGCCACGGATATGCAAATCCATGTTACTATCATTGTCTGACGAGTGGCATTTTCAACCTATCGGACAAAGACAGCAACTCCTGCGGCAGGCGATGGCTCTCGGCTATCCGATCGCTTCCGAAAACCGCCGAACTGGCTTGTCGGAAATTATTCGTTGCCTATAATCCGAGTAAAAATAATAGACGGAAATCTAATAAATCACGTATGCACATTATGCATTTTTGTTTAGTAAGGTTTTATTTGTTTAAATAGAAGAAACGTTTTGTGTTTCGCGGGGGCCATATTGCATATTATTTCATGTGATAAGCATTGTTTACAATTTAATCGCTCCAGTTTATTTATAGTTTTCTTAAAAGATTTTTCATTTTAACATTTGAAAGTGTGTACATTTAACAGTTTATTACTGAGTTTCTATAATAATTGTGGTGATTTGCTTTTACTAGTGCGTTTGTTGATTTTTTTAAAATGTTATTTGATTGTGAGGTTTGTGTTGAAAATGTGTGTTTATTAAAAATTAAAAATAACAAGTTCTCACAATTGTCATTCAGTGAAAAGATTCAAATTCTGTCTAAAGGTAGGTGTGTACCCAAATTACAACAATTAAACCAGCAAAAAAATAATGTAACTCGAAAATTTCATGTTAGAAGTTATGAAACGTATAATAACGTATATAACGGCTGTGTGGTTGTGTACACACGATTAAATTATATTGTTTTCCTTGCATATTATTCAGTAATTTACATCGGGATATAGTAATCTCAAGTAACCGGAACCTTGAATATGTGAAAATTGAAGCTGACTGACTGGTGAGTAGTTATAATATTTTAAAATATGCTTATTATTTTACTTATTAGAATTTCTTTCGCCGCGACGATCGATCGCTGTTTTGTCTGCGTTGCCGTACAAGATGTACATGAATAGTAGTACATCTAAGACTTGCTCTGTTGGCATGGTTTCGACTTAGAGATCCGTCGCTTGGCTGTAGCTATGCTAAAAATCTATAAACGAAAAAGTTTTTGTGACCGAGTACTTCGCCGCATACCCAGTGTCATAATCCTGTGCACGCCACTGGGATTTGGATGAGGGTCTTCAAAAGGTAAGTGGTGAGTGAAGCCGGTAGGAATGGAGTTATAGGAAACCCACGCCACTGGTAATTTTCTTCGTGCCTACCCGTAAGTAAAACCGGAGTATTTTTATAATATTACTAGCAAATGCCCGCGGCTTCGCCCGCGTGAAATTGAATTTTAAACGATATCTTTATAATAATTTGAAACTTTCATCCCCTATTTTACTCTCTTAGGGGGTTGAATATTAGGAAACGCTGAAATACGTAACTCATTATTTTTCCGTACTCAATTCATACGAATTTTCATGCAAATATGTCCAAGAAATAGAAAGTTTCATACAAACTTTTATCCCTTATTTCACCACCTTGGGGTTGAATTTTGAAAAATCCTTCGTTAGTGGAATGCCTACGTCATATGAGAAATACTTACGTGTGCAAAATTTCAAATTTCTAGAATTAAGGGTTTGACCTGTGCGTTGATACATCAGTCAATCAGCTTTTCCTTTTATATATATATATATATATATATATATATATATATATATATATATATATATATATATATATATATATATATATATATATATATAGAAGATTTACCTGGCAAGCGGTTTCCAGGTCGGCGTAGTAGCCAGTGGGCACGTTCTTGCAGTTGAAGCCGGTGATGGGGATATTTGGCAGCGCCGGAAAGTCAATGCCGGCCTTGCCGATCACCCCTGAAACGGCAGACAATAGGGTAATTCACTAAATAACTACATTTAAAATATTTAGTTAAATTTATATATGCTAAAATATTGTAGTGTAGTGTAGTAATTAAAGTTATAGAAAGTTCGTCATTTTTTGAAGATGGAGGGATGAAACTTATTAGTTATTTGATTAATCGCCTCTATAAAATTAGTGTAATACCTTGATGCTCCACCACGTCGAGGCCAGGCTGGTCCGGGATCAGTCTCTTAACCAGGGCCTTCCCCTCCGTGTAGTCTTCAAACCTCGCGGCGCCAGTCGCCTGGGCAAAGCGCTCCAGAGATTCCGCTGTGGGTTGCGGGATGTAGAGACCTTCGGGGGAGGTGTCCTGCAAGTGGGAGATTGTTTAAATATGGCATAATAACTAGGTGCTTATTCACAAATGCTTATGTAATTCATCATAACTATGTATACTACAGGTTGCCCTGTAGTCGAAATACGCCCATGATAATTAATTTAATTTTAAATTTTGAAATTTATAAGGGTTCTTTTCCCTCTTCGGTGGTAAAAAAAATAAAAATGTAAATGTTGTGACCATAGATTTTATGACAAATTGACAAACGCACGGTAGTGTGTGTTAATGATCTTAGGTAGTGTGTGTTGTTGCTATTTTTAATAATTTTATGTATTTCTAAGCATTATTAAAAAATTTGCTTTCTGGCACAGTTAAAGTTTATGTGGACTGTGGAGAGCTACAGTCCATGTAAGCTTTAAATGTGCCAAATACTTCTCCGTTCGCACATTTCTCCTAAAACTGAACTGAAAGTTTTTGCTTCACGTATTAACATAATAATCTTGTTGTTTTTTTTATTTTCACTCATGAATTCGGTTCTGTGGTACCTAATGATGGTATCTCAAAATTACAATAACGTTAGTAAGAGCCATTTCTGTATACTTTACCTTCCTCCGATGCGCTGGTCGCCTATGACAGTCACCAACTTGCAGTAAACCTGAAAGTTAAACGCCCGGTCAGCGGTTAAACAGTTAGCTTCCGCAGTCAGTTAACAGAAGGCAACACTTCCTCATCTCACAAGTCACAAAGTTTTATTTCAAAAAACCTATATAATTATTAGCTCGTTGTAAATTTACAATTTCAAGATTAAGAAGGAAATCCTTACATATATATTTAAATCTAATTACACAATATTATATCATAGTAAATAAAAACACGCATGAAATACCTAATTATATATATAATTATATATAATACCTAATTTCTAAACTGTTTTTACTTGGTGCTATAAAAACCTGTTCGATTGAACTCAATTACTTAAAAAGCTTCAGTTGTCAAACCTTAGGACAAAAAATACAGCAATTAAAATGACACTCATGTGTTCAGCTTTTTTTTTCAACGCTCTGTATTTTCACGGCCTTCCGGAATCCGGCCAATATACTACCAGCCTAAGAAGTAACCTTTTGTTTCAATAAAACAAATGATTTGTCATTCGATTGACACCCTATGGAGTATGGAATTTGAAGCATCGTTTTGTGCAATTACGGTTGCAAATGCTGTTGCAATCGATATGTGTTTTTAAGTGTCGTGGTATTTGGGCAACAACTAACACGCCACGCCACGGTCGGAGGTCGGTCTCTGTCGACACGTGTTATAACTGTGACACGGGTATATTACATTAGTCACAGTATGTAAGTAGTTTTTGATGATACGAAGTAATAGTCAGAAGAGCACTTGTTTCAAAATATAAAGTAATTTAATCAACACAGACATTCTCATTTAAGGCTTACCGCGCTAGTATTAGACTAGCGGGCTCACCCAATCACTAGGTCACAGACGTACTCTCAAAACAGATTGAAGTTCTAATTTCAATCTAAGGCTTGTCCTTTAGTGCCCGGAATCCGTGTAGAGTTTGTCAAAACTGACTTCGATTTTCAGCTCTATTGTATTAGCGCAGAGTTCTATTTATAGTGCAGTTTTTTGTAGCGAACACTAATGAACTCTCGTGGGTACGAGAGCTTAGTCTCGGACTACCTACATTATCCGGAATCCGGCCGGAAAAAAATTGTGCTTAAAATAGAACTCTGTTCCAATACAATAGAGCTGAAAATAGAACTCTGCTCCAATACAATAGAGCTGAAAATAGAACTCTGCTCCAATATAATAGACCTTAAAATAGAACTCTGCTCCAATACAATAGAGCTGAAAATAGAACTCTGCTCCAATACAATAGAGCTGAAAATAGAATTCTGATCTAATACAATAGCGCTGAAAATAGAACTCTGCTCTAATACAATAGAGCTGAAAATAGAACTCTGCACCAATGTAATAGAGCTGAAAATAGAACACTGCTCCAATACAATAGAGCTTAAAATAGAACTCTGCTCCAATACAATAGCGCTGAAAATAGAAGTCTGCTCTAATACAATAGAGCTGAAAATAGAACTCTTCTCTAATACAATATAGCTGAAGATAGAACTCTCCTCTAATACAATAGAGCTGAAAATCGAACACACGAAATGCATTAGCGCAGAGTTCTAATCCCAGGCTGATAGAGTCGTGGTGCAGGCTCACGCGATCCCCTGGCCGCCAAGGGCGGTACCTATCAGTGGAGTGCCGCAGAGTTTTTAATGAGTTTAGGCTGCGTCCACTCACCATGTTTTCGAGAGCGGCAGTCTCACATATTCACGAGTTCCCCCATCTCACGTGGGATGCTTAAATGCATTTTCTTGGCGGAAAAAAAGGCGAATAGACTACCAAAGCTGTTACCAAATTATAATCAATAATCGATAATTGTGTCATAATTATTTTGAAAGTAGATTACACAAACCCTCCAGATTGTAGGAAAATAGTTGATTGATGATATTTCTGAATAATTTGTAGGTAGGCAGAGCATTGTATGTCGTTATATGTTATCGTTAGTAGATAAAAGTTTAATAGCCTCCGTGGTCTAGTGGTTTAGAGCTTGGCTCTCGACTCGGAGGTCGTGGGTTCGATTCCCGCATTGGAACAACATAAATCTTGTTTCCAAGTTTGGTTAGGACAATGCAGGCTGATCACCTGATTGTCTGACAAGAAAGATGATCCATGCGTCGGATGGGCATGTAAAAAGTCGGACCTGCGCCTGATATCTCACCAGTCGTGTCGGTTATTCGTCCCACTGGGTTACGAGAGTAAAGGAAGAGAGAGTGCTCTTGTGTACTGCGCACACACTTGGGCACTATAAAATAACTCCTGCGTAGCTGGCCTGGTTTCAATTAAACCGGCCACCGTCACTGAAATCAGTGTAGGGAGCTAGTAGATAAAAATTGAAAGATAAACTTTGAAGTTAAATCTATCTGCATACTATAGTAGGTACATTTAAGCACATATTAATATTATTCTTACATAATATTATAAGTAAGTATTGGAAAACATTGTAATGACACAAAATATGGCCACGGAAGAGCTCAAACTTATTGTAATCAAAACATAGACCTATTATAAATTATAGACAACATTATAAATATACGCCCAAATGTTGGGGTTGTTTGAGTGTAATCGAGGTTGGACATTTGTCATCTTGACATTTTGACATTTGCTTTCCGCAGTTTAATCAGTCCGCATATTTTACCTGACAAAACTTTTTGTTCGTCACTCCCTCTGACACTGGCGTCTCACTACAGAGACAACTTTCTATAAAAATAATTAGAAGAAGAAGAAAACTTTGTGCATATACCTTCATCGAGTGTAAGATTTTACAGTAAACCGTCAAACCACGTTGCTAATGTCTTTCGGGAATTGTCGTTTTTTCATACATCGTCTGTCATTTCCATAAAAAATTAAGTAACCCCCGAATTGTCAAGTTTTCAAACCAAATGTAAACTAGATCAAAATCGGTTCATCCGTTTTGGAGCTATCTTATGATATACCCCTCTAAGCACGAACAGACACACGGACATACAGACGTCAAACTTATAACACCCCTCTGTTTTCGTCGGGGGTTCTAAACGATAATTACCGAGAAACATTGGCAACCTGGTTTTACTTTACGAGTGTAAGATAATAGATGTATACAATTTTAAAAGGTGTAGGTTTTTTCTTTGGCTTCATTGAATCTCACCCAGTACAAGTAGAGCTATGCACATGTGTGTTGACATCGTGTGTTCACTTCTCCCCCACCGCATGCTGGATCTGAAAAACAAATTTATCAATTAAATTAAAAAAATAATATTAATGCATTAGGTATCTGAAAAATTATTACACATTAGTTTAAAGTGCTTATAATTTTACGATTCCTATCGATTTCCCTTCAACGAGTGTTAATGGAATCAATCTAATAGGTATATAAAATTCTCGTGTCATAGTGTTCTAGGACACACTCCTCCGAAACGGATTGACCAATTCTTATGATTTTTTTTGCATATTCGGTAAGTCTGAGAATCGGTCGTAATCTATTTTTTCAACCCCTAAATGATAAGCGTGACCCACCCGTGAATATTTATTTTTTATATTTTCGTCAATATTTTTTGCATTTTTTTATGATGTGGCATTAAAAAATACATACAATGGCAAAACAACGTTTGCCGGGTCAGCTAGTAATTTAAAAAATTGCTATTGGTATTACATAGGTAGTAATATGAAGTCGCTTTCACTGTCTGTTCGTTTAGAATTTAGATCTTTTAAACTACTCAATGGATTTTAATGCAGTTTAAAGCAATACTTAGATACAGTGATTCAAGAGGATGGTTCACATGCAATATATTTAATATATTGCACCCGCGTGAGGCCGGGGCGGGTCGCTAGTATTTAATGAATTGAAAAAATCGACAAATGTCTTTTTATAGGAATCACTATAAGGCCCTTCCTCGTATATTGCCCTCTGAGGTCACAAAAATACTCGCTTATTGCTTGGACCAAGGGGTACCAACTACCATCTCAAGTCTATGATTACATGGTCTGTCATTTCGAACCTAGCTTAGTAACTACCGGGCCTAGCACGCGCACCCTATAAACACCGTAGAATCGACAAAATGACAGTTTGAAGATACATTGATACCATTCGGAGCAAAATAGTTCTTACTGAAAAGCAGCAAGGTCGACACATCGTCGTTATGAGAAACAAAATTTCTTTTCTTCCCGAGCATGAGCTCACAAAATGGCATCTTTTGACAGCTAAAGTAGAAACGTTTTCTTATTTCAATGTCAAATAGTCTTACAATAATGTCAACTGCTCCACATCATGGCGGTCCTAGACAAATAGTTTCTTTACGTTCAGTCACTTACTTGAAAATTTTATCATTTTTGACTGAAGATTTCGCGACAGCCATTTTAAAAATATGGCTATTTAGATATGTTGACTTCTATTGACGACCTTGTTACCATGGATTAAGAACTATTTTGCAACGAACTGTTTTGGATAGAATATTTCTTCTTTAAAATTATTTCTTCGGATCACCATACTAAGCCCGCAGCTGTAACATACAATTTGCTTGATTAATGCTAGGCCACCCACAAAGACTACTTAGCACAGTTTTTCTTAGGTGAAAACTACAATGGAACGAAGAAGAGACAATAAAAAAGATAACTAGAGCCGAAATTAAATTTAACAGATATGTGCTTCTGAAATTGGTCATGTTACAATTTTCTGGCTGAAGCAACAGAGCAGAAAATATACCGGGTGTTTTTTCAGTCAGTGTCCAAACTTTCAGGGGTGAATATATTCTTGAATATAAGCAACTTTCCTACTTGAAAAAAACCAGCTGTTTTCTACAAAAGAACTACGGCATAGATAGCATTTTGTAGGAAACAGCTGACTGAAAAAACACCCTGTATATACTTGCGTACAGAGAAACAGCTTTCATAGAACGATTCAAATCGATCCAAATTTGAAAATTTTTACGTCCCCTTCAACGGTTCACAATTTTTCCAAACAATCGTGGACACGCCGTATGCTTGTAGATTGTAACGCCGTGCAACCAAGCCGAAAGCTAGCTATGTAGCTGTTTGTCTTTCTTTAATCTGTGCTGAAGCAATGGATGATACGTCGATGACATCAGTCACCACTCACCACTCACCAGTACGAACAAATTATGCGGACTTTATTTTCGTTGACTGCAGTAGCCCCGCAAAACAATATTCATATCGTCACCAAATGAAAAATTGTATAAAAATCTATCAAAATCGTGATAACACGCCGCGCGACGTGTTGGATACAATTTTAACGTTACGAATACTTTTTCTCAAATTGTTTGCGCTTGAGCTTGGTCACATTTACATTCAAAAGTAAAAATTATAGATCTTCGATAACGTGATTACGGAACAGTAAAAATAGTAGAAACATCGTTACCTAACGCTGGTCTAGACCTGTAACTAACAAACCTAGACCACTCTCCGTTGATCTTTGACCTTATAATTATCGTCGTGTCATCACTTTCCCCAAGACGAGAAGATCGTGGAGCATAATAAGTAAATAACATCTTACCAGTGCATTCTACTGGGGCTATCATTTGAAGCAATATTGAAACGGTACTTTTAAAGTTAAGATTTGATATATTTATCTATTCTTAGGGTCATTTTACACCATAACGAAACGATACGCGATATGGCGCTGCATTTTTATGTAACTAAATAGTAAATACAAAGTTTCATCTTTCTAGCACTAACCGTTTGGACGGTAAGTCGAAGACGGACGGACGGGCGGACCATAAGGGTTCCGAGACGTGAACCAGTGAACTACTAAAAATGGTGGCAAGATCAGGTAGCTCTGTTTTTATTAAATAAAAACGTTTGAGAAAAACCTATGGCTCGAAATTTAAGGTTAAAAAGCCGTGTGGTGTCGTGGGACACCGGATAGGAACTTTCCTTATTATAATTATTACAAAAATTAATTTTAAGTTCTATTCGAGGTATAAAGAAAATAATAAAGACTATACATAATAATCTTACGTTACGGACGTTTTTTTCCCGGCTAGGTACCCCTCCCCCCATCATAGGCATAGGCATCGCCACATAAGGAATTTCGTTCCAAAAAAACTATTAAAAATTATTATACTATCGTTTTTGCCATAAATGATATCATTATTGAATGCATTTTATAGATAGTGAAATTAAAGCTGGCAGAAGTTAGGTCCTAACATTCCCCATGTAATTTTATTAAATAATAATTTTTTCGAAGTACCTTTAAGATAGGCTAATGGTGATGAATTATGTGTTAATTTGCAAGCTTAGATTATTTCCGAGGCATATCCGAATTAGTGTTTCGTTTTCGTGTAAGAGTATTAATACTTGTGCAACTAGCTGACAGCTTTTTATAATGGTTTTGTATTTGGCGTCGATTTCACGTTTCAGTGTTGGGCCTTAAATGTTAGGACAATAATTGATATCCTCGGGTACGCTGCTAAGTTCTTCGCTTAATTTTTCAATTTGTCAGAAACGTAACGCCACAGTCAAATGAAGCTGTTCATGCTGAGGCGGTCTTTGCTGGCAATTATGAGCGAGTTACTGGTAAAGACGTTTTATCAATCATTAAAAAAATGACCAGAGGAAGATCGCCGGGACACGACGGCCTCAGTATTGAACATTTCCTGTACGCGGGCCTACATCTACCCAGGCTTCTAGGAATGTTATTTACAATTTTATTTAAAATATAAACATTCTTATCTGTCTAAAGATCTTATGAGAACTATTGTGGTGCCTGTAGTAAAAAACAAGATTGGAGATATCTCAGAATATTCCAACTATCGGCCGATGTCACTTGCCACGATCACGGTCAAGGTACTGCATGGTTTGCTTGAGAGACAACTTGAAAATTTACTTGACTTGCACGACGCGCAGTTTGGCTTTGAGCGAAGTTATCCACAGAGTGCGCGATTTTGTCTCTCAAGCATATCGTCAAGTACTACACTGACTAAAAAACATGTGTATATGGCGACTTGACTTGTCGAAGGCATTTGATCTGGTAAGATACAATGTTGTATGGTCAAAGATGAAAAGGTATGATGTACCATCTGATACAGTAAATATATTCAAATATTGGTATGGGCACCAGATGAACTCAGATGGCTCGGACAGTTGTCGGACGAATATAGGTTGAAATGTGGAGTGAGACAAGGTGGACTGTCCTCGCCTTCGCTATTTAATCTCTATGTGAATGAATGGATTGATGAACTTAGCAAAACACAAGTTGGATGCTCAGTAGACAGTCACTTTGTCAATAGCTTAAGCTACGCGGATGATATGGTGTTGCTAATTCCACCAATCTCTGATCTCCGGAGACTGATTAGTGTCTGTGAGATATATATGCACAGTCGCACGGCCTTGTCTACAACGTCCAGAAAAGTCAATTGGTCATTTTTAAAACAATGGAACATAATTAACTTAGACTCGGTACCGACTGTAACGCTGTATAGGGAGGCTCTTACAAGGGTATCGTCTCTCAAGTACCTCATTTGGTAATTGGGGACTTTAAAGATGATAGTGAGATCGAAAGAGAGCGGAGGGCGATGGCAGTCCGATGCAACATGTTGGCCCGCATATTTGCGCGGTGTAGTGCGGAAGTAAACCTTTTTACCAAACTATGTACACGTGCAATCTGTGGATCAACTATACGCAGCGGGCTTACAATGCTCTCCGAGTCCAATATAACAATGCACTAAGAGTGATGTTGGGGCTCCCGCGATTCTGCAGCGCATCACATATATTTGCGCAAATCCATACTGATGGCTTTCAAGCCGTCATATGAAAGCGAGTTGCTTCATTGGTGAGCCGAGTTCGCACGAGCACCAACACCATTCTTAGAGTTATAAGTGATAAATTTGATTGTCCCATTTTGCGCCATTGGATACATATGCATTATACCTACATACACATGTGTCTCGTGCCGCAAACAAGCCCAATAGATATTTAAATTGAGTTGCTGTATTTATTGTTTCGCCTTCTAACATATTTATATTTGATGTCAATTGATTCTGTCGATTCGATTATAGCTTGAATTAATTGAATTAAAGTTGAAATGTAAAAAATGTCACAGACGGCTAAGATACTGTAATTATATTTTCATATAATTACAGTATTTAGTATATTAGTAGTATTTTAAACCTTCTGTGACGCCCTTAAATCATTTCGTAATCCATAATTTGTAGCGATTTCGACCTTATAAGTATATTTTATTCTGAATGTAATATTCTTATTCATACTGTTGTCAGTATATGCGCCTTACACTAACACAGAAGTAATGACATCGTCTACATCAGACGCATCATTTGCCTTTCCGCAGCCCAAGCACGCTCGTCGCCCAAGCCCAAACGATATTAACACTAACACAGAAGTAATGACATCGTCTACATCAGACGCATCATTTGCCTTTCCGCAGCCCAAGCACGCTCGTCGTCCAAGCCCAAACGATATTAACACTAACACAGAAGTAATGATATCGTCTACATCAGACGCATCATTGGCCTTTCCCAGCCCAAGCACGCTCGTCGCCCAAGCCCAAACGATATTAGCACTAACACAGAAGTAATGATATCGTCTACATCAGACGCATCATTGGCCTTTCCGCAGCCCAAGCACGCTCGTCGCCCAAGCCCAAACGATATTAACACTAACACAGAAGTAATGACATCGTCTACATCAGACGCATCATTTGCCTTTCCGCATCCCAAGCACGCTCGTCGCCCAAGCCCAAACGATATTAACACTAACACAGAAGTAATGACATCGTCTACATCAGACGCATCATTTGCCTTTCCGCAGCCCAAGCACGCTCGTCGCCCAAGCCCAAACGATATTAACACTAACACAGAAGTAATGACATCGTCTACATCAGACGCATCATTTGCCTTTCCGCAGCCCAAGCACGCTCGTCGCCCAAGCCCAAACGATATTAACACTAACACAGAAGTAATGACATCGTCTACATCAGACGCATCATTTGCCTTTCCGCAGCCCAAGCACGCTCGTCGCCCAAGCCCAAACGATATTAACACTAACACAGAAGTAATGACATCGTCTACATCAGACGCATCATTTGCCTTTCCGCAGCCCAAGCACGCTCATCGCCCAAGCCCAAACGATATTAACACTAACACAGAAGTAATGACATCGTCTATATCAGACGCATCATTTGCCTTTTCGCAGCCCAAGTGCAGCTCGTCGCCCAAGCCCGAACAATTTTGCCTTTGATATCTATGGACGCTTACACACCACGTCAATCTGGTCCCGTGGTAAGTAATCTAAGAACTTGTGTTACAGCCCTTACGGTTGCCAGACAACGGATATTTAATACATAAAACACTGAAAACTTTTTTGTTCCCTGGCAGCATTCGAACTCGCGGATCGCTTGAGCGCCAAAGCGTTAAACCAATGAGCCACAGAAATCGTCAAATACAATTTTCATTTCTCGACGGCTGTTTTTCCAATTAGCGGCCCGGCGACGGTATGACACATGTCACCGGCCGCCTCGGCGCCCGCGCCGGGCCGGTACTTGGGAAAACAGTCTTAATATCAATACTTCACAAATTGTTCGTGCTTAGTACAGTATAAAGTTGACTCTCAACTGGCTACACACACACGGTGTACGGATGACGTGCCGTCGCTCCACAATCCACGTGCACGAGTGTAGAGTACACAACTTCCTGATCGCTTGCGAGAGTTTCCCAAGCTGATCGTCCGATATACGCGCTAGATATAGCCAGACAGTTCCCGGCGTACATGAGATACTCGTTTTCACTTCAACGTTGTTACTTGTTGCACACCTCAGACCAAAAATGAACTAACACTACGTACATAAAAACCGGCCTCTTTCCTTAAATCAAAATCAAATCAAATCATATTTATTTTGAGGCAAAAGGCCCATAAAAGTACATATTGTATAAGCAATAAAAAAAAGTAATAAAAACAACAATTCATTTCATTATTTTTAAAAATTATCATTCAGACAAAATTTAAAAATTCAGATTGAAAAAAAATAAAAAAAAAGTATATTCAGCTATTATACCGTAGACACTTACAACATTTCAAGTAATATAAATCAACCAGTTTTGTTTTTGTCGCGATGTACTGTCAGCCAGTAATTTAGAATCGGGTTTTCCAGACACCCGGCACACACACTGAGGATCTCGTTCCCAGGAGAACGAACGCGATACCAAAACGCTGCGACACGTGGCCTAATAATGGCGAAGTAATGGGGGACTCTGGCGTCGGCGAATATGTCCGATGCACTGCAGTACTTTGGCAGTTTCATCGGGATGCGGTATGCATTATTGTACTGCACCCTGATACTGCTCCTCGCGGTTGTAGAGCAGCTGAACCAAAGCTGACACATGTAGAAGCATTGACAGTATGCCCTAAATAGCGTCAGCCTTGCCTCAACGCTACACCGCGCAAACCGGCGCGCGAGCATGTTACAGCAAACAGCCAATACCCGTCTTTCGCGGACTGTCTTCATCGTCAGAAAGATCCTCAGTCAAGATGTGTCCCAGGTATCTGAAACGCTAAACTCTTTCCACTACTTGACCATCCAAATAAATCGGCGGGACCCTATCCGGGGCTTTGTCAGCTCGAAACAACATCATCTGCGTATTTGCGACATTGCATTTGAGACCATGCTTACTAGCATAAGTCTCACAAATGCCGATTAGCCGCCTTAAGCCTCTGATTTAGGAACTCAGAAGCACCATATCGTCGGCGTAGCTCAGGTTGTTAATGCATGTTCCACCTACGTGACAACCTACTCGTGTGCTTCTGAGCTCCTCAATCAGATCATTGGCGTACAGGCTAAACAGGTTCTCTATTTTGTCTGAATTGCCCGTGCAAAGAAACGGCAAAACAATTGTTTATCTAATCGGTTGTTCATATCATAAATAAATTTAATTTATTGGTAAATTGTCTTTAATATATTAAAAATCAATTTTTTTACAATGTTTTTGAACGATTTGACAGATAAGAAGTACCTACTCTATTTGTGACAATTTTTAATTTTGTAGGATTTGGGTTTATTTGATCGCAAAATCAGCGAACTATTTCAAACTAGTTGTTGCCACGACTCCGCCCGCGTAAATACAGTATCCCAAAGAAACACGGTACTTTATCGGTATAAAAAGTAGCCTACTTTTTAATCCAGAGCCTATTGGTATGGTAGTAGTAGTTTACTACTACCATACCAAATTTCATCGAAATCCGTTTAGTAGTTTTTACGTGAAAGAGTATTAAACATCCATCCATCCTCACAAACTTTTACATTTATAATATTAGTAGGATTATCAGGATTTGCAAACGCGTCTCTAAACACTGAAATACTCAAATTACTCTGTCAGAACGACAACACGTGACTTCAATGCCTCTTAATTTAAGTAGCGTTGTAAAATTCGCCCGAAAGGCTTTAAAATTCATGACCGTCGGTCAGTATGATTGTTTTCTAATATTTTTTTAATCTCATCCACTAATCCATGTGGCAACATTCCCTCTGACGGGACCGCAATACCGTATTGTTTCGCACAATACCTACACGATGTGTAAGAGGTGTTAATAACTGTTTTATGATACGTTTATGGGAAGGCCATATTAAATATCTGATTATGAATAAAACAAATGTTAAGTGGCGTGTTAAGCGGTTCATTATGTGCAAAACGGTGCAATTCACTCACTTATTTATATTTTATAGAGCTCCGTAGCTAGTGGGTAGACCGTTTGATTCGCACTCGAGAGAGTGCAGGTTTGATTCCCAGGTTGTGGCGTGTACCAATGGGACTTTTTCAGATCTCAAGTACATTATACGCACGCTCTAACGGTGAAGGAAAACATCGTGAGGAATCCCGCACATTGTTCGCCCCAGACGTATTGACCAGTCATTCCTCTGGACTAGGCTGACTGTGTTGTGAGAATGCCGTATGTGCTTGGGCAACCATACGACATTTAGAAACCGGCTGTCCCAGGCACTACAGTATTTCAAGAGTGGTTACTTCGCTCGCAGAATACTGTATAGATCATCCAATAACGGATGAAAAGGCCTAATTTTTTTTGATACCCTGCAAAGTTGATACATTAGGAGTTAGGACACCTTAACCACATATTAAAGAAAGACGAACAGATAAACGGCTACATGGTAATCTTTCGATTTCATTGCACTACTACAAGCATACGGTGTGTCCACGATTGTGTAGAAAAATTGTGGGCTGTGCTCTTTCTTTAATCTGTGCTTGTACGCTCATTTTCTGTACATTTAACAATATGGTTAAAAATCCTCGAGGCAGTTAATGTTGCGCAAACAGCAGCGGGTCGGAAAAACAATGGCGATCGGTCCCGATAGTGGGCAGACCTTGGGGAGGTCGGCAGACCTGCTATTAGTGGAAGGTTGAGTGGAGATGTTGTGCTAAAGTGGGTTTGACCCCTAAATAGTCTAAAACCTATATAATATATTCTTACAATAATTAAATAGGTGTAAATAATATTAAGGAACGACGAAAGGTGTGATAGTTAAGTCGTCTGTTGGCATGTGACTGGCATCATGACCGGAAATATAACTAAGCTTTAAAGCTTAACACATGATTTTTGTCTTGCAGGTAATAAAATATATTAAGTACTAGCTGACCAGACGCATGTTGTTACGTTTTAACTATGAACTAGAATAAATAAATATCTACACCTATAACCAACCCATTTAAACCTACCTCCGCAATTACTTCAAGATCAAAATTAGCCAAATCGGTCTAGCCCTTCTCGAGTTTTAGCGAGACAAAGAAACTGCAATCTATTTTAAAGTTCCTTAGTGCTCAAAGAACCCTTTAAGTTTCGATCTGTCCGTCCGTCTGTCTGTCCTTCTAGCGTCTGTAATTATGAATATAAATGGATGAAATATGGTATAGTTATAGATTGTGTTTAAATTTCGGTTTTGGCATCTTAAAATAATAATATTTTTATATTTTATGGGTAGCTCTCCATGTAATCTGAAGTTTCTTTTCATTACAGTGTAAAAAGTTTAGGATATTTCGTGTTAAAATACTGAAACAAAATGTAATTAAGTACTGAATACATGAGTATTGAGTGCTTAATGACATTTTGATTGTTTGAATTTCTTCCAATGTGATCTAACTACAGTGTCATTATCATTTCTTCAAATGTAGCCTAAGTGTCTGGGTGTGCCGTGTGCCATACAGCTGTCGTTAAACTACGAGAAACTGCATGAGTTAAAACTTATGACAAGTTCCGTGAATATTTCACTGACTGCCCGCGGGATTCGAACCCGTAACACCGCTGGAGGCTCAAAATAATGCGAGAAAGCGGCAGCCATGTAATATTGTATGCCTATTTTAGACAGACTTTGGAACATGGACTACCTAGACTTTGGAACCTAGACTCTAGAGAGTTGGATACTAGACTTTGGAATATGGCCCTAGAGTCTACACTTAAGGCTTTAGAGAGTCTGGTCCAGGAACTGGTAAAGTTCAGCTTTTACTTGCACTTTCCCCGCTTATTGATGAGCCGGCATTGTATCGGAGCAGGGATCGCCAACATTTGGTGCAAGTTCATTACACAGTACCGACAATAACAGATCACAGGATGTCTTCTAAACAAAAATCAATATTCACCGAGTGTGATCAGTATTCGATAAATATCAAGCAATATAGAAATAACTATAAGTAAAAAATAAACGTATATTAAGTATATAGCCTATGTTACCCGACCGGGCTGTAATTACGAATTTATTGACACACCATTTATTAAAATCGGACCAGTAGTTTAGGCGCTATGGTGGCACATCCATACACACATACATACATAGACTGCCAAAATCATTACCCTTCCTTTTGGCTTCGCCGTAGTCGGGTAAAAAGTTAAAACCACGCTGCATGGACAAACATAAAAAAATGTGAAGGATAGATGAATACATTAAATTGATTAAAGTGTCGGATAGCTTATTTGGAAGTTTTGTTGCTGCTTCCTTTATATCTAGCGACAGAGACAAAACATGCGAATAAGCTATCGGATGCTTATCAGTTGATAGTGAAACAGGCCCTAATTGTCAGTTCCGAGTCGGAACTTCTAAATTTATTTATTAAATAATTTCGGAAAAATCTATCTGTATATCTTCTATGTAAATATATAAAAGGCAAAGCTGACTGACTGATGTGTCAACGCACAGGCTTAAGGCTAGAAATTTGAAATTTTGCACACGTATTTCTCATATGACGTAAGCATCCACTAAGGAAGGATTTTTCAAAATTCAACCCCAAAGGTGATAAAAGTCTGTATGAAACTTTTTATTCCTTGGACATATTTGCACGATATTTCGTATGAATTGAGTACGAAAAAAATAATGAGCTACGTATTTCAGCGATTTCTAACATTCAGCCCCTAGGTGGGTAAAATAGGGGATGAAAGTTCTGACGGGATGAAGAAATCTAATTTTACGCGGGCGAAGCCGCGAGCAATTAATGCTAGTATAAGATAATAAAAACATGTTGACGATCCCTGTCCAAGGGATAACTTCCAGTATGAATAATATATTATGAGATTTACGTCGCCCACGGCGGAGCACTGTGGAGCATCAGAGAAAGCTCAGGACATCGACAGGTGATAGCAAATGGCTATTGTTATGGGTTCGGTGTCGGACGTGGGTGTACGACACCGAGTGCTTTGAGAGAGCGTCAAATGGCTCTTTGGTTTTCTAACCGACTTCCAAAAGGACGAGCTGTTATATGTAAGTGTTGTCTATAATTGAATGTGAAAGACAGATTGACAAACGTCAACGTGTGACAAAATTGTGTCAAACGCAAGGTAGTGTGAGTAACTAATCTGAGGTAGTGTGTGTAACGTTATTTTTTATTAATTTAATGTATTTTCATAATTATTATAAAAATATTAGTGCAGCTCCATCCCTCCCTCCTCCACAATAAACTTTATAGTACCAAATTCCATAGCTCCGTTCGCATAGCGTTTGTACGGACTGCAAAGTTTTTATTT
Source organism: Phengaris alcon alcon (assembly GCA_037179445.1). Taxonomy (NCBI): domain Eukaryota; kingdom Metazoa; phylum Arthropoda; class Insecta; order Lepidoptera; family Lycaenidae; genus Phengaris; species Phengaris alcon. Next base: position 4,332 of record JAYRCH010000139.1, on the reverse strand, counting down.
CACGTAATAATATAATATATACTAGAGGTCGGCCTGTGGTGGAAATTCGCCCATGGTAATTCATATGCTTATACATTATAAGCTTACTTACATACTTAAGGGTTCTTTTGCCTATTAAATAGAAAAAAAAAAAGTAAATGTTGTTGTAGATTAACAAGCGTCTCCGTGTAGCAAAACTGTATCTATCAAACGTATGGCAGTGTGTGTCTATAATAATCTGAGGTAGCGATGTGTGTTGTTGCTATTCGTATTTATTTAATGTATTTATAAGCGAGCTTTCTGAAGGTGTGACAACATATTAACTGTAAATGTGCCAAATTTCATACTCCTCACAACTCTCGGGTAACACCTAGTACCTATCATAAATTCATTATAATATATGTATACGTAAAGCAAAAAGTTTGCAGTTTTACGAGAATTGTGAGAACGGAGGAGTATTCACTTGCCACAGTTAAAGTTTATGTGTAGGAAGGTGTGCAGAAAGCTAATATTTTATAAACAATGCTTAGAAACAAGAATAACAGCAACACACACTCTCTCAGATTATTATTAATGTGATGTGTGCTTATAACTTATTGAAACCTTACTGTCAGCAATTTATTTCGTGTAACTGGATATTCTAACAGGTGATAACTTCTGCCCCGGCTCTGCTGAGAGGGCATGTTCCGCATGTAACGGCCTAGGAGCTAGTTATGTCGACGTACAGACGATCGTACACAATTATATGTACGGAGCGGACTCCCGAGATGTGAAAGTAACGCGGCGCAGGTCACGAGCGGAAAGAGATTTGCTTTATTTGAATAAATAAATGATAAAAAGGTACAGTTGAACGACTTTCCTAATGTGAGGGACATTCATCGTTTTTCTATGAAAATGATAGATAATGTATGAAAAACGAGTATTCCTGAAATACATTGAGAGCCCTCTTATTATCCCTTATCTTTAATCAATATTCCGTCACAGAATTGGTAGCGTGGTAAAGTTATAAAGTTATGTGTAGACGGCATTCAAATAATAAATCGCTACTTCACACCCAAATATCTCTAACTAATAAAATGTATACTTAAACAATAATTGGGGCGACGATTACACGTAAAATATTAAGTTTAATTTATATACTCAGAAGTATTGAGGAACATAAAAAAAACATAATATTTTATGTGTAGTTTAGTAGACATCTCAAACCAATCAAAAAAGTTCAAATATTTTTTTCTAAATTTGTAAAAAACCTACATCATTAGTTTACTTACATCATAATATACAAAAACATTAATTATGGTAAGTATGAACTTAAACGCACAAATTTCGGAGATATTTACAAATATGTTCCTGTGGCCTTATGTTTCATACACTTTTACTAATAATAGTGACGTCACAGTTAGATACGACTTTTGTATGGAGCATTTTCACGAGACGCGAAATTTTGTAAACAAATTATTGTACCTAAGTATGAAAATATTGATTTTTTGTATACAGCTTTTTCTGAGAAGCTACTCATATTTCCGAGTACTATTCATTTAAGCGTTAAAAAATTATGTCGTCTAGCCTATTATTATAAGGCGCTATTAAATGTTCCACTTGCGGTAGGATATTATTCAGTCCTTAAATAAAAAAAATCCCGTTTGGCTCAGGACATATAATAACAGCTAAAACTCGCTAAATCTTATAACTAGTACCACTACAAGCCCAACAATGATCTGACGAATTGACTGATGTAAGTGCCAGTAACAGGCACAATACCATCATTACGGTGGTAATACTTCTTAATACTTTCAATACAGACCTCTATCTCCCACGTAGAATCTTTATTATTAATTGTCGGAACATCACCAGGTTTTATTGATTGTTGTGATTCGATTTTACTTTCTTTGAATTTTGGGAGCGTTTTCGTGTTGTGGGAGCATTAATATCATTATATTTGTAATACTCTAAAACAGGGTTTCCCAAATATTTTTTCACGGAGTTCGTATTATAAATATGACTTTCATGCCTCCCCCCCCCCCCCCCCCGTGATATTTACGTACCTAAATTTAAAAAAAATACGCATTTTTATTGATATTTGTCTATTTCCATACAAATCGCTGTTTGTATGGAAATAAATATATATTGTAACTTGTCGAAACTTGTCTAAAAGCAACTGACAGGGTGCAGTAATATTGGTGATAAAAAAATATGTTTAATCTGTGTTATGACTTATTGAACTCTTAATATCTCTCTACGGCCTAGTGTGGGAGGCGCCCCCCAGTGGTTGGAAACACCTGATCTATTAATAATATCTCTATTATCTATTAATATATAGTAATTGCTGAAATAGTATAAATGAAGTATTTTTGAATTCCAAAGACGAGGAAGTACATAGCTGATTCGAATAAAAATTAATAACTAGCTGTTGCCCGCGACTCCGCCAATATCCCACGGGAACACTGTACTTTTACGAGATCATATTTTTTAATCCAGAGCTTATACTACTACCATAGTCCATACCAAATTTCATTGAAATCCGTTCAGTAGTTTTTGCGTGAAAGAGTAACACACATCCATCCATCCAACCTCAAAAACTTTCACATTTATAATATTACAAACAAAGTAGAACCCATTTTTGTACATCTTAAAAAATAATATTAAATAGGTTTTATATTTTATTACATTAATAAAAATGACAACAATAACGTTAAAATAACAATTAGGTTAATGTAGCAATAACGTTAAGAGATGCGTCGCTGCGTTACTGAACCGGAAATAAGATCGTCGATGTAAGACTACGAAAAACGCAAATGGCGTTAGTGAGGGGTCCAAGTCATAGTTGCGGATAGTTCAAATCATTCGTGCGCGCGGCGCTATGTTTGAAGGCGTTTGTAATTATACAGTTTTAGGCTACGTTCCCTGAAAATCGTGTGGAGCTGCCAAATCTGACATTTGACACTAGACACTTCGATTTTCAGCTCTACTGTATTAGCACAGTGTTCTATTTACAGTGTAGTTTTTTCTGTTGCGACCACAAAAAAAAAACTACGAGGGTACGAGGGCTTCATGTGTGGATAGTGACCCACTACCCGTGCGCGGCGCTAGTGCAAGTATCGTATCACCCACACATAGCGCTGCGCACACAAATGAGTTGAACTATTTATATATTACGTAGTAACTATCTAGTAATCTGTGTTATAGCTAAGTATCTTAGCTAGCACTTAGTAGCTACTTTAATATATTTGGGTACATAATTAATATTGAAAAGTATAAGTCACGTCGGGGTCACCAATGTGGGAATAGTGGGGGCCCCAAAGGGGCCGAAACCCTGCTGTAGTATTTTCGGTTGTTGTATTTAAAGCACCGAACTATAGAAACTTCGATAGCGTGATTCAGGATTGTGAGGCTTCTCGGTATAATAAACAAATAAAATTTTTCTTTCTTGCTATTCTATTCTCTCTTCTCTCTCTATATGTATAGAATATTTTGTTGGGCCGTTTGTTAGTCTTATGAGCAAATGATTATTTATTCCAAATTTTCAAATGACCGTAGGCTGTGAGTGGTTATTTCGTTTTAACTCTTAAGTATTGAACCGCCAGGTCTTAGAACTAGGACCACGTGAGCGGTGAGCGATTATTACACAATTGATCATGTAGCGTGTTTTTATCGCGCTGAGAACTGGGACAGATCACAGAGCTGTCGATGAGATATTATATTGTGTTCCGGTGTAGTGCTGTTTAGTTTATATTAGCTGGTGCACGGTTCGATCGCAAACAGATCGATGATTTTTTATGAAATATACTAGGATAAGAGCAGACGGATCGCCTGATGGTAATATATTATCGCCACCCATAGAATTTGTGTTCCTGGTCCCAATGCCCCCTGGGCCTTCGCAAGCGTAATAAAACCGCAGAAAACCGTCGTGTTATTATACGCCGGTTTTCTGTGAGACTGTGGTATTTATCCAGTCGAGCCGGCCCATTCATGCCGAAGCATGGCTCTTTTTCCGAAAAACAAGGACAAAAAGTAGTAGGAACGATGGATCCATCGACGAGCGTACATAAATGTACGTGTAATATATGTAATAATATAATGTATGTGTAATAGTATCCTCGAAATTAAAGCCATATATTTTATACTTATTAGATTGGAATGACAAACATTATATTAGGTCGTTACATATGAAATTGACGTTTTGTAAAGGAGGAACATAAAATTATTTATTTTAAAACATAATGTATTTTTTAAATCATAGTATATACCATTGCTATCTATGTACTTTTGCCATCTCATAGGTAGTTAATTTACTCCTTTACTAAAAAAACAATTCGGTCAGGAATCAATAAAATCTTTCAAGGCGCTATGGAC